>CM023949.1:1553334-1599084 GCA_013407115.1 Glycine latifolia
TATATATATATATATATATATATATATATATATATATATATATATATATACACAAGAAAAGTCTAAAGGGAGGGACCTCCCCTTTGTATTTATACCTAGCTACACCTATGAAATCAGTTTTAAACATAATGACAATTGATTATGCAAAACACAACAGGGGAGATCAACCATTGTAAATCAGTTGTAAAAAGAAGGTAATTGATTATGGGTTACCTTTTACAGCAAATCACACAATAGATTAAATTGAAGAAAAACAAGCAACGTCCGACAAGTTCACAAAACATAGTTGAGTGAGCACAACCAAACAATAGAATAATGAGTAAATCCGAGCTCAAAGATCACTATGGTGAGAAAGAAACTAGAAACCCAGCATACGAGCAAGCCAGGAAGAAAAGAGAGATCCTAGCGCGAGGTCATTTTTGGAAATGCATACAATATACAACACCCTTACTCATTTGTTTCTATTTCTGCTATCTTTTGCGTGAAAGTTTTTTTGTGTGGGGTCCACCACTTTTATGCATTTTTTTAATAATTATTCTCTACCAAACGAGCTCGATTATTGATTTATTTCCCTTTATTCTAATTCCACATTTTTATCCTAATTTATTTATACAAAACAAAGCGTTAAGGACAGGATATTTAGGCCAAAGTTAGATTATTCTAATCAGGGATAAAAAAATACATTATTAATAAAATAGTTAATCAAAGTTAATATTTTAAAAAATGCATGTAAAATTTTTAAAAATGTATTTAAGAAATATATTTTGATTTAGTGTTAAAAAGAGTGAACAAAAATGTATTAAAATAAAGGCTTTAATATGTTAGTACTCCATGATAGCTGATTTTTATTTTTTATTCTTGATAATTTTTTGTTTGTTTTTGCTCCTGAAATATTAAAATTTTATTTTTGATCCATATTGTTAGGATTGATCTCATACTGTTAGGATTTATCTGTTAACCGGTGATTGTTAAATTTTTAAAAATACAATTTGTGGCAGTTTCAAAATCGCCAAAATCAATTAAATGAGAAAAAATAATAATCTGAAAACTCATCGTTGTTAGATCTGAAAACTTCGATAGGATATGATGAAGGCGACAAAGAAGCTGATGTGGTTTGTGGACCTCCTCTGACATCGCGTGGTGCCTTCATCTTCAGATCTGATGTGCATGATCCTTCCGCCGTATCACACTTATTCTCGCGCGTAGACCAGGGACCTTTGCACCCATGCTCCATCAACGACGCCGGAGCGACCACTATCAGCACCACCACACACCCAACCCCGACGTTGTCGCTGCCTGCACCACGTATGCGCCACCGTTGGTGCTATCAAATCTTCTTGTAGTTCTTAATCCAAGGGGGAAGAGGAATAATGTTTTAGACAGATTAATCATGATTATGATGATACTGCTGCCGGTCACTTAATTAGTGGTTTTTAATTTCCTTTCTTTTTTTAATTGTTTAGTGTTTATATTATTAATGAGACCATGATGACGATGACGATGATGTCGATCAACCAGCTTTATGGGAGAGAATGAAATATATGGATTAAAACAAGAGTTCAAATTTGTACCAACCACACCACTATCTTATCATATTTAGCCAAAAATTAATTATGAGGTTTTAGTCGGGAAAAATTGTAATTTTAGATTCAAAATGAATAGCAGCTATTTATGAGTTATCAGAAATCGTATTATCATATCATTATTTATGGAAGAAAAAAAACAAAACTTTTAAAATACAAGAATAAACACAAATTTTTTATTTATTAGGAATCAAAAATAAAATATATATCAGAGATCCCTAAAATAAATCATAAATATAACTCTAGGTTATATTGTTAATGCTTTACTTGCTGCTGATGTAGCTCAAGTTTCATTTCCGAGAGTCTTCTAAGTCTCTCTTTGCTGTTATTCACCAAAAAAATCATAGATTCAATATAATAGAGTGGAACGGCCGAAAAAACCGTTTTCATTGTCTAGTGGTAGGGGGAAACCCCCTTGCCTCAGGCAGGCATATAATCAGGAGGATTTTCGACCTCATTTCTCTCACCCCTGAAGTTGCAGTGTATTTAAAATTAAAAAAATGGATGTTATTATCTTATTATATTTTGTAATTTGTGTAAGGCTACAAATAAATAAGAAAAAGAGACATTTTGAGAAAGAGACTGATGGTATGTTTGATTTATAGGTGAGTAATAAAAAGAAGAGAAATAAGAGAAAAAAATTTGAATTAAAATAAAATGTAAGAAATATTATTCTCAAAAACTAAAATATAAAATTTCTCTCCAAACTTATTTTTCTCTATCGAAACAAAGAAAACATAATAACAATGCAAAAGTTAGAATATGAGTGTACTTATTTCTCTTCATTGAAACAAAACAACATAATAGCGATGCAAAAGCAAGAAAATGACTGTACGCGTATGATGTCCACTTGTTGCTTTTGTGTTCCCAATATTCCCAAGTGTCATCTTGTTCCCCTCTTCTTTTTCCCCGGTTATGCAAATGCGACATTTTTTTCAAAAAGGACCACTAGTCATCAAAGTATCTTCATTTCTATTATTAATTTATCCTATTTTGAAGGAAAAATTAATTTATATTAATTTATTATTTTTAAAAATAATATAATTATTTTCTTTAAAAATAAATGGGTTTGGAATTTGTTCTATTACTTCTCCCACAATTGTTTATTTTTTTAATTTAGAAAGTTTAATAGAGAAAGAAAATAATTTAAGAAGATGAAAACATTTATTATACTTCTTTTTCTGATTTTTTATTATTCAATAAATTACAAAAACAGGTAATATGAATTTTAGTCATTATTTTTCATGACATAATTTTCATTTTTAGTCTCTCAATATTTTTTTCAATGATCATAGTCTTTTATCTTTGATGGGGGGACTATAAACAATGATAAACATAGTTAAGGATTATTTCCGAATTATATAAAAAATAAAACTATTCTTTCAAATATTATTTGCATATTTAAAACTCAAACTCTATATCTATCGATCCACGCGCTAATGGTCACCATTATGTTTTCAGCACCCCGGTTATATGCAACATTTACAATGTTGAACATTGACACAGTAATAATTCTAGTCATGGTCTACATGTGACTTTTGGGATTGGGAACAAAGGATGTTAGCTATATGATGTGCTGGCGCATGTTATCCACACCTCATTTTGGTATGAAGAATGGAGAAAGAAGGGGGATGAAGCAAAGAGGAGAGGAGGGGGAGGGTGAAAGTGAAAGTGAAAGAAGTTTGGATATTTCAAAAGTCCCAAAACAGTTGATGAGTGTAAAGAGTAAAAAGGAGGATGTAAATAGCCACTCTTAAATAAGTTGAGTTGTATTGTTGTGGTATCATTACTTTAGGAGATAAGTTTTATACACAAGCCAAATTTTTAATACTCTAATACAATTCTGAAAATACCCTCACGTTATTACGGGTTTATGAAGGTTAGATTCTATAAGGTTCTTACCAATTGGCCTAGGGTCTCAGTTGTTTAATCTTGGGCTTTGCTATTCCCACTCGAGTTTTTCCTCTTCTCACTCCATTGTATGTTTGTTAATTTTAATTTACAAAAAATAACCCTAATGAAAATGCATTCCTGTTGAACAATATACACAACGCAAATGTGTCCCAACTGTATTAGAGCGGTGCACACTGAATACACAACCAAAGGTCCAAAACAAGTAACCTTTGTAAACCTAAAAACCTTATCTAGTTATTGTCATATTCCTAGTGCATTCTCTACCAAATCTAAAAGAGCTTTGTTCCTGCAAGCCGCTTTTGATGTCATCAAACAAAAGCCAAATTTGTGAAGTAGGGTAAATGCTAATTGATGTTTATAAGCAATCATTTCTTTTAGATGTGAAGTCCTAACAGGTAAAGAGAAATTTCAGGGCTATTTCAAAAACATTATTATTAATAGGCAAGAGAATATAACTAATTTTTTTACAAACGTGAAACTATAAATTACTTCTACAATAGACCCCCGGCCCCAATGCCTTGTTCAAGTAGATATACATACAAGCTCAACAAAAAGTAAAGACGAAGAGTGAATTTCTGGAGTAGGACTTTAGCATTGGCATTTCCGTGATGATCTCTTCCTCTTGTTTGTAGTTTTAATAGTGGTTCTCATATTACAAGCAGTTATAAGTTTATAGTCAGAAGAATGCATTTCATTCAACTTCCCAAACCTTGTTTCGTAGAAGTCCCATATCTCAGACCTGGTCAAAAGAAGAACTTGTGTAAGGAAATTTACACACCAACAACAAAAATGAAGTTGAAGATTAGGCTATATTGATTTTCCAGAATGCTAGGAACTGATAGGGCTCATACTTTCCATAAATCTCTTCAAGCTCTCTCTCAATTGTTTTAGAGGTTGTATCTCTGGAATGAACCTGCATTAACACGTCTCATACACATCAAGGGCATTTATAATATAGACAAAATGAAAGAGGAAGCCCGAGACAGCATCACTTATTGCTTTAAGCATCCAATAGTTTTGGAATCAGCATAGACATAATGAAACATGAAAAGCAAGTAGACATAACCTGTTTTAAGTGTCTAGCAGTTTCAGAATCCGTTGGAAGGACATGGTAATATCCCAAGCACATAAGAACATTGGCATGAGTAAATGGGCCATATCCCCTAATTTGCTTCAGCTGATCATCAAGCTGTCTATAGTTGGATAAGCTTGCATCTTTCGGGAGCTCTTCAAGCTGTCCTAATTGAATTTTTCCTTCAACAATGGCTCGCGCTACTCTACTATATAACCTGCTCTATACCCAAGTCCGCATCGCTTTGCCAGAAAACTCTCATCAAGGTTTGCTAGCTCACTTGGGGATGGAAAATTTGCAGTACGACTAAAATACTCATTCCCATTAGAGAATTCACGACATGAATCATGTTATCATATAGCTCTTCCGAATCACCATTATGTGTTGGAAGCAAGGTCGCGTTTGAACTTGAAGCAACCATGTGGTCAATTTGCAAATTTCCATCCAATTCTAATTTCTTCTTACAAAACATGCCCTTTGTTGAAACCTTGTTTCTCCTGGTCTCTTTAGAAGCTGGTGTTTTGGGGATGATTCCCTCACTCTCACCTTTTGAATTCCCCGACACAGCAACGGTACAAGGCGACCCATTTTGCAGTTCCAACTGAAGCTCACAAAGCGCCTGAGCCATGCTCAACGTCCTTCAACCCATTTTGCACTTAAAAAAGGAAAACAAAGAACAAAAATACCCCACCAAACAAAGGTTGAGAAAAAGGGTTTTTCCCCCTACAATGTGGCATTATGACAAACACGTAGTGGACAGTACTCACTGGCAATTACAGAGGAGTATGCACTTGACCATGTCCTCGAACAACGTGGGAGAGCGAAACACCCTTCCAGAGAAGCTTCTATTTGGATGATCCACCACGTGCAGGCTTCTGAAGTTCCTGACGGCCTTCTCTTCCGCTTCGGAGAACCGCAGCATTCGCGAAACATGAGACTAAAAACGGCAACGGAAGAAGCAAAAGAATGAAAACGCGCGAAACAAAAGAAGCGGTTTTCGGTTACATAGAGAGTTGGGTACCGTGATGTGGTTTGGTTGTTGGGAAGAGAGGGCGAGGGCGTGGTCGTGGGTGGCGTAAACCCTAACGGCCAGGGATTGGGAGCGCTGAGAAAGTGAAACGAGGAAGGAGGAGGGAGAAGAACAGAGTGGGCGAATTAGGGTTTTGGAGAGTGGGTCCCAGTGGGTGGGCGGCATCATGAAGAGGCCGAATGGCGAGGGAAGCTCCATGTCGAAGTCGAAGCATTTGTTTCTTTCGAGATGGTCGCTGCAATGAGGGTTGCAACTATGGTTTTGTGACTCCTCCATCAGGATTCAGGAATGTTCTCTGTTTCACTTCTCCGCACATGACATAACACTACTCAACTACTCAATTCATTATTACGAACATGTTTGTTGCAGCCAAAGTGTGAATGACTTATGAGAAAGTGAGACGTTGGAGTTGTTGGAGGTGTGGGACAGAGTGACACTTGGAAGTTGGAACGTGGAACAGGTCTTGTTGATCGCAAAATTCGGCGTTGAGCAACGTGAGAATACAATTCCACAACTTGAAATGGTTCGCATGCGGGCCGAAACAAAAACTCATAATCACCCCCAAACAGACCCTTAGTCGATCAAATAACCTACCTTATTATGCATGAAGGTTTTTGGTGAATCCTTTCTGCAAAAGGTTATGTCTATAGTCGTGGAACAATAGAAGGTGCATGTAGTCTCATGTTTATATAAACTTCTCTCCCCAAACACTCGAAAAAGAAATAAAAGAGATAAAAATGAATTGAGTTTTTCTATATATAAAAAAAAGTTAAAATTAACTTATGCAGTGAAGTTCTCTTGTTTTCAGTTCATTCTATTTCTTATTTTCTTTTCCTAATTTATCCAAATATCAAAGTGTATTGGTAGAAGAAAGACTCAGTTGTTCTCATATCAATCTTATGGAAAGTTAATGGAAATAATTGAGTTCTGCCACTACTTACAGGACTCATTAATGCAACTATTTTTATTCTAAATAATCATAATTTAGAATATTTCTTTATGGTTTGTTGCAAGTCACCTATCAGTCAATACAAAGAACAAATCAAATGTCTTTCCCCAATTTTTTATTTAGGTTTCTCATGGTTTCTTTTTAAATTTAGTTTAGTTGCTTTATCTTCACGTTTATAAAAGTTTAAGTCAATGTTGTCGTTTAATTAAGTATCCTTTTCGTTGTGTTATAGTTTTCTGATGAAAGGGCAAGTCAACTATGTGGCAAGTAGATATCTTCGCTCCATGTTGTGGCCAGATAATTACATATAACATTGTCTGCAAGATTAAGACAGTGAGAGAGTTAGGTTGGCGCAGAAACATTCAAAACCTTGTAAAGTCAAATTTACATTAGTGGACATACTTAACTATTTTATCATGCCTTATTGCCATAATTCAAAACCTTTTTGCTTCATGGAAGAGATTTCGTGAACATGGCATTATAATCTTATTTTATAATACATAGCCAGTCAGTTTCTTTCTTGTTAAATTTGCATGATTTTTATATGCTGTGTTGTTGACTTTGTATCTTGTTAATAATGTTGGTCATTTACTCAAATGATGCAGGAATGTGCCACCATTATCTGTTAGTGGTTGTTTAAAATTGTAACTAACCATGTACCAGTTCTACTCAAGATGTTTATCCATGGAATTTTATACTAAATGAGACCAACACTAGGTAAACGGAACAAGTATAAGGTTGTTGACTTTTTCTCCATTGATGTAATAAAGTGGTGGGTTGATTCACTAGATTGGCACTGAATGCTTTCAACAAAGGATCCTTTTATTCAGCATTAGGAAGCTGTATGAGTAGTGAAGTTTTGTGTCCTCCTTTAAGTTGATCATGGGTGAAAGAGTTCTAGTATTGATACTACTCTTTTTCACTCATTTATTGATTGTATTCACAAAGACATCACCTCAGGATTGTAAGTTCGGTTTTAATCAAATTTTTTTCTCATCATCCAAATGGCATTTTTGGTGTACATATATATATCCAAATCAGAAATATTCAACTTGTTTTTCCAGTTGAGAAAAAAATTTGAATACATTCACTCTTACCTTCTGTAACAATTTTTGTATGAAGATTCATTATGTATTTGATTGGCTTTTTAATTTCTGATGTAGCCGCTGCTCTGCTGGCTCTAGTGAATGAATGGCAGAACACACCACCTAATTGGGATGGTGCAGATCCTTGTGGTGCTGGTTGGGATGGAATTGAGTGTACCAATTCACGCATTACCTCGATGTACTTTAAAGTTTTAATTTATTGCAAAATTGCTACCTTCTCCTGAATTATCTTCTTTGAGATTAACTTGGTCGCTAGTATTTCAGATCATTAGCAAGCATGGATTTGTCAGGCCAGCTTAGTTCAGATATTAGATCACTATCTGAACTGCTGATTTTGTAAGTTTTCTACTTTGGTGCTTGTCAATGATCAAATATCTTAATTTGCCTGCTGAACTTGTGGAATATATATCAAAATTGTGTTGAGGACTAAGCACCTTGAAAACTAATTATGTTTGGCCACTATGTATAGTATTGCATGAAGTCTTCATTTCATTATCATTTACAACATCCCTGATTTAAGTATGCAAAAACGTTTTTCATAAAGTGGAGACTTTGCAATTTGTTATCGATTTTTTCCTTTGCAGGGATCTGTCTTACAATAAGAAATTAACTGGACCACTTCCAAATGACATTGGAAACTTGAGAAAGCTGAGAAACTTGTAAGGCAGTATTGAATGTTGTTAATAACTTTTAAGATCATAACTCAATTGTGATTAAGTTTGAGTTTTTGAACAAACAACTCTAACAGTGCATCTTATTATTTTATTTTCCAGATTACTTATTAATTGTGGTTTCACTGGTCCTATCCCAGTTACAATTGGAAATCTAGAACGGCTTGTCTTCCTGTAAGGGTTGTCTGCCTTATTTTAGAAGATAAATATATATACAAGGCCTCTTCATGTTGCTTAATCAAGTCCTTTTGTACTTCCCATTTGGACTACGTTTGAGTATCATATATTCATATTGCAGTCCCTATATTCTTAATCCTACTGATATGTTGTAAGATAACAAATTAAGTTGATTTCAATTGCAGATCTTTAAATTCTAATGGTTTCACTGGGACAATTCCAGCTGCCATTGGTAATCTTTCAAATGTTTATTGGCTAGACTTAGCCGAAAATCAGCTTGAAGGGCCCATCCCCATATCTAATGGAACTACTCCTGGTCTTGATATGATGCACCATACAAAGCACTTGTATGTGAAATACCTTTTGCAAAAGATGACGTTATTTATTTATTTTTTTCTCTTCACAGTAATTTTCTCAATATCAACAAAATCCATCTGATATGTTCCATTTTTTACAGCCATTTTGGGAAGAATAAGCTTTCAGGAAAAATTCCTTCTCAACTTTTTAGCCCGGAAATGTCTCTCATACATGTGTAAGATCCATCCCGATATTTTCTGGAATTTGTTTACATGAGTGTAAAGCTCTTGTAACAACAAAAGGCACATGTCATACCATTACCATAGATAGAGAACTAGCGGTTTGGGGGAAGTGTGGTTTTGCAAAAAGAGTTTAATTTATATATACAATGCCATTGTAAAATTTACAAAGATATTCAATAGGATTTTACCTTGTCACTACATCATATTAAGGCCTGATCGGTTTCAAGTTAGAAACTCCATTAGACCACCTTCAATTGGAAATCAAGCTTTTAACTGGTCTCTCGGAAATTGTGTAAACTTGGTTTTGGAATTTTAAATAGACAGACACTTAGTTTTGCTATAAACTTTTGAAATAAAACTTTCCAAATATAATTAGTTGACTTCAAATCTACTTCCAAAATCAACATCATTAAAAATTAAGTTTGCAAATGCTCATCCAAAGGCCCTCTATTGGTCTGATACATGAATTCTTTCTTTGGTTTTAAAAGGCTAACTAATATATTTCTCACTTGTTTCAATTAAGTTGGCAAACTGTAGTTGACTTTATTTGAACAATGAAGGGAAAAAGAGACAGTGGCAGGATTTAAGTAAAAACAAGAAGGCTAGGGAGGGCAGGGTCAAGATTATGAAAATGATGACTTTAAATTCACAATAATATCTTTTTGGCAGGCTTTTTGAATTCAACGGATTTACTGGCAGCATTCCATCTACACTTGGCCTTGTCAAGACTCTGGAGGTGGTGTGAGTATCCATATCTCAAACTTTAAACTAGTAAATAGAATTAATGTTTCTTTTTGTCTTGAAATATTGTGTGGCTGCAGGCGCTTTGATGATAACTTTTTAAGTGGACCTGTGCCTCTGAACATCAACAATCTTACAAGTGTTAGGGAATTGTAAGTACAGAACTAATGTACCAAACAAATTTTCAATATTTTTTACGTATGTTTTTAATATCTATATTGATCAATTTTAACTACATTGATGGAGATTTTAATTTCATGTCTGTCAGGTTCCTGTCCAAAAACCGCCTGTCTGGTTCCCCCCCAAACCTTACTGGAATGAATTCCCTCAGTTACCTGTAAATCATTTATCTAAGATACTTTTATTTTCTATATAACATTTTTTAAATTGTAATTCAAACTTAATAAATTTTTTGTAACCATGACTAACTTTCTTAATTAAATTAGAGATATGAGCAATAATAATTTTGATCAATCAGACTTTCCACCGTGGTTGCCAACTCTTCCCGCTCTGACGACAATGTATGTCTTTCATTATCTACTCTTTCGTCTATCAGCTTTCACTTTCTCACACAGGTTTCTAATTTCAACACCTTAATTCTCATGCTTTTCTTTTGTAAGGCAGAATGATGGAGAATACAAACCTTCAAGGACGTATTCCTGTTTCTTTGTTCAGCCTGCAACAGTTGCAGACAGTGTGAGTGCCAACCTATATTCTTTTGACATGTTGTGATAAATGATTAGAGTTAATGCTCAAAGTTTGCATATAGTACTAGAAAGTAATTATTCCTGTCAGCTTTTTTCATAATGATATACAAGGTAAATTTTTAATTGATGCATAGGGTTCTGAAAAACAACCAGCTAAATGGCACTTTAGATATTGGCACCTCCATCAGCAACAACCTGGATCTCCTTGATTTGCAGATTAATTTCATTGAAGATTTTGATCCACAAATTGATGTCTCTAAAGTGGAGATAATGTAAGCCATAACTATAATGATTATTATAATAGATGCTTTCATTACTTCTACAGGAAGAAAGAAATTTTCTTTTTGTAAGTTTCAATATATCCTTCTTGTCTTTGTTTACAAGGTTGATTTTGAAATACATGTTTATGTGCAGACTTGTGAATAATCCAATTTGCCAAGAGACAGGAGTTCCACAAACTTATTGCTCCATTACAAAATCCAATGACTCGTATTCAACGCCACCAAATAACTGTGTGCCTGTTCCCTGCAGCTTAGATCAGACATTAAGCCCCGAGTGCAAATGTGCATACCCATATGCAGGAACTTTATTTTTCAGAGCTCCTTCTTTCTCAGACTTGGAAAACAAGACAATCTTTGTAACTCTGGAGTCTTCTCTGATGGAGTCTTTTCAACTGCATAGGAAACCTGTGGATTCAATTTCTTTAAGCATTCCAAGGAAGAACATAAGTCAGTACCTTGAATTGACTTTAAAAATATTTCCATTAGGCCAAGATCATTTCAATCGAACAGGGATTTCTGGTATAGGCTTTCTTCTCAGCAACCAAACATACAAGCCTCCTCCAATGTTTGGACCTTATTATTTTATTGCTGATGAGTATGAAAACTATGTGGATAATTCAGGTAAATTTGTTTCTACATATAGTAATGAAATTAAGTATAGTATGTGCTCCATTTTAAGACTACTTTTCTTTCTTGTCATTTAGTATTAGAAGGTCCTGTGACATCCAATAGAAAATCTTCAAATACTGGCATCATAGCTGGAGCTGGTGGTGGTGCTGCTGCTCTGTTGGTGTTAGTACTCCTTGCATGTGTGTACGCTATCAGCCGGAAGAAAAAGACCAAAAAATCAACTGGGAATAGCAATCCTTTTGGTACGATAACTGTATACTTACCTCTTGCTTTATAGCAATCCTTGTGGAGTTGCATTTATTTAAATGTTTGATTTCATAAAATGCAGAACAATGGGATCCGCATGACAGCAATAGTAGCATCCCACAGTTGAAAGGAGCTAGGCGCTTCAGTTTTAAAGAGATACAGAACTGCACCAAAAACTTTTCACAAGTCAATAATATAGGATCTGGCGGTTATGGGAAGGTATTGAATGCCTCTTGTTTACTTCATTTCTCTATAGTAGTTAAACAATAGTCAAATATATTGCCCGCAATCACATCTATTCACACTCCACAGTTTGCAGCATCTGCTTGTAGTTTAGTTGGTCGTATCAGAACTTAATGCATGAAAACACTTACGTATTTAGACTATTCCTTAATAATATGCCTGATGTAAAAAGATTATATAATCAATTATGCCTTATGTGTTCTCTTTGTTTTTTTACTTTTTAATTTACCGATTCTCTTTTAGAATGATAACTTTTCCTTCAAAATATTTTGTGGATAATGTATTGAAACTTGGAAGCTTCATGTTAATTAATGGAAATGCTAAATTTTAAGAAAGAACTATAACACTATAACCAATATGGGGAGTGAATCTTCTCATGGAAAAATTTCACAAGACCATGTCATGTATATTTTTTGTATATTTCTCTTTCTTTGTAAATATTAAAATAGGCGAGGCCTTATAAAAAATTGTAAATATTAATAAAGAGAGAGATAGTGATAAAATTTTCACAAGATCCTGAAATTTTAACATAAATGGATCCATTCCCAACCAAGATGACACATTCAATCAGTGTTATAAGTAGTGAAGCAAACCTTATTTTCGTGTCCTTATCATCAATAACACCACATAGTTATGTTACTCTTTCAGGAAGAGAAAATGAGACATTTTGTCTGCATGTTTATAGCTATAAGCCTATAACACTACTTAAGCATTTAATATACATATAGGAAGTGTCTTACAGAATTTGTTGGCAGGTTTATCGGGGAACTCTTCCCAACGGACAACTAATTGCAGTAAAGCGAGCTCAAAATGAATCTATGCAAGGAGGGCTGGAATTCAAAACGGAGATTGAACTTCTATCAAGGGTCCACCATAAAAATCTTGTTAGCCTTGTTGGTTTCTGCTTTGACCAAGGAGAACAAATGCTGATATATGAGTATGTTGCAAATGGTACTTTGAAGGATACTCTTTCAGGTACAAGTTTATTCACAATTTAACTTCATTAATGTGTGTTTACATTAATTTCTTTTAGATAAATAATCATTTTTCTTTGAATAATGTTTTGAAAGAGCTTTAAAAAAGTAATTGTTTACCAAAAAGAATATACTGAAACAAACATACTTCTAACATTCCATGAATAATAGGCACATTGAGACATATGCAGAAATTTTTTTAGAGAATCGTCTCTGATTCTATCTCTCCTTTCGTTTGAAAGGGAACTTTTTGTGAATCATTTAGAAAGTGCAATCATAAATTTTTACTAATACACACATTATAACCTTTTTCTGTGAAAAAAATCTTACACTATTATAGATTTATAGTTTGAATTGGCTTTTTTAAAAAGAATAGACTAATAACATACTGTATTATAAAAAGTATATTATTAACATGTTTGTTTTAAAAATATTTAAGGTATTATTAACCTCTCTTTTTTCCTTGAAGTGCCAAATAACACACATGATTATTATGGTCTGTGTAGGGAAGTCTGGAATTAGATTGGACTGGATTGGAAGGCTAAAAATAGCCCTTGGTACTGCGAGGGGGCTGGATTATCTGCATGAACTAGCAAATCCTCCAATCATACACAGGGACATCAAATCCACTAACATTTTACTGGATGAGCGCTTGAATGCTAAAGTATCTGATTTTGGTCTCTCCAAGCCTTTGGGTGAAGGTGCAAAAGGTTATATTACCACACAAGTCAAAGGAACAATGGTTCGTATATTCTAATCTAAACTTTTTAAAGGGGAACACAATTAATATATGGTTTCTATATTAACATTTAACATGCCACGTGTGTCTGCAGTAGCATCTTATATTCAATAATTATTTTGATCTTATCAAAATCAAGTGACGACAATGGATTTTTGTTTTTGATGTAGGGCTACTTGGACCCAGAGTATTATATGACTCAACAATTGACTGAGAAAAGTGATGTTTATAGCTTTGGAGTGCTATTGTTGGAGCTGATAACTGCAAGAAGGCCAATAGAGCGAGGGAAATATATTGTGAAAGTGGTAAAGGGTGCTATCGACAAGACAAAAGGCTTCTATGGTCTTGAGGAAATTCTTGATCCAACCATTGGTCTGGGGACAGCACTGAGCTGTTTTGAGAAGTTTGTGGACCTTGCAATGCAGTGTGTTGACGAGTCAAGTTCTGACAGGCCTACAATGAATTATGTGGTTAAAGAAATTGAAAACATGTTGCAGTTGGCTGGTTCAAGCCCCATTTTTTCAGCATCAGCATCAGCATCCACTTCATCTAGTTATAATAATGCAACCAAAAGTTCCCTGCATCCTTACAACAATGAATACTTTGATTCAAGTGTGGTACTTCCACGTGCATAAATTGAGTCTGTGTAGGAGAAATTATTACATGGTTCAGTATAGTGTGGTTTTGACCAATCTCTATGTATCATGTAATCTATGCAGAAGAGATTATATAGTTAGGATCACATGATCACAAACCATGTAATAATTTCTCAAATGTAACTTGTGCAAATAATGTACATAACAAGAGAGCTGAAGTTTGATAAGTCCCTAGTTAGATTCTTGTTTACTTTTAGCTTCTCAATTTAGCTGGGATTGTGTACATATATATTGCTTTTGAACATATTGTAGAAAGGATTTCTGTTCAAGTTGGCTAGCTAGTATAGTCTCAGGATTGCGTAATATATATGAAATTTGAATGTCAGGCATTCAACATTTTAGGTGAAAACTTAAATAAAGCTTATGTACTTTTCATTCATGATATCATGGTGGAAGCTTCTCAGTGTTCTAATAATTAAATGCAACCGCATACTTTGATAAGGAATGCTATAGTAATAACTTTTCTAACACACTCTCTTCAATACTCTTTACAATTAGTTGAAATTAAGGTAAAACCAACAAATCATATGGACTTCACTGCTTATAATGGTCTCACGCATCATTTATTCACTTACAATAGATTTTAACTATGTATAGAGTCCCTTTCAATAAAAATAATATGTATAGAGTGTGTTAAAGAATATTTTACTAACATTTCTCATATCATAAAGAATTAAAGACACGTTATAATTAACAGAATAAGTGGTAACTAGGTCCAACCTAACATATTTTTAGGCCTAAAATTAATTTTGAAGTGAGTTTTTTAAAATTAATAAAAGTATAAAAAAAACAAATTAGGAGTCGTACTTAAAATAAAAGTGATTTTTCCTTTTATAGGGTTCAAATACTATTTATCAAAGAGAAAAAAAATACATTTTAGTTGTGTACTAAACTACTAATGATAAAAGTTATATAAATACTTAAACTAAGTAACTATTTTTTTAGAAACCTAAAAGAAGGACTTGAACTGCTTTATGCTTGGACCACTTGAGTGGTGCTATATAATGCAGAACAAATTATGGGTGACACTATGCATTCTCATCGTATCATCGAGCTAGTTATTTCTACTTTTCAAAAGAGTCCAAGAATTGATTGATTGATTCATATACGGGCAACCTAGCTCACAGTTTTAGACTTAGTCAAGTTATAGTTATTTTCTTATCTTCTCTCCTTGATTACAAACAACGACAAAACATTGCTATAGATCCAGAAGACATTAGTCATATAAAGTAACCCTCAGATTAGGCTATTGTGGATGTCTACAGTTCCAAAAGTTCTATTAATCGGACTCAGTCAATGTGAAAATCAATCAATTATGCAACAAAAGTTATTTCTTGCAAATGGAGTCATCAAGTACTATATATACTAATTTAGAATGGTGCGGAAACATTCAACCTCACCTTATTCCATGGATCAAAGAATAATTCACTTTAATAAAATTATGATTTCTTTTATAAGTGCATAATATTAATAATTAGTTTTTTATTAATAAATATATTTTTCTCCAAATACAATGAGAACTTTGTTTCAAATAATCAATTATAAGTTAAAGAAGGTTGACGACATTCACAAGATGAACTATATCAATTAAAAATAAACAAATTTAATTACATGTAGATGCAGTATTTTAAGCACTTTTAGAATTAATCATTGTTAATTCAAATTAGATTTTTATATCTGCAACTCATAATAAAAATTGAGATTAATTACTGGACGAGGCTCTGCTAGAAATACTATATATGAATTTTGTTCTTAAAAATATTAGATACACAAATAATGCATTTTTGGTTCTTCAATTCGTTGATAGATTCATCTGTAAGTATTGCATTATTAGAGTCTTTTTTAGCTATAACATCAGTATTAGAATGCGTAAGAGATAATCTCTATTTCCCCAATTTCTTTGTAGGAATTAAAAAGGTCAAAGCACGAGGATTTTGTCTTTGTCCTTTGTTTCTCCAATTGATTGGCCATCTGTTTGATTTATTATATTTCACATTTTCTACGGTTGAGGAAGACTTGGATTTGAGGGTCTTCTAATATTGACAAGACAAGTATTTCTGTCTCCACTTGTATAAACTTGTGTATAAATAAGATTTTCTCATTCATTTCTAAACAGTAAAATGATTTAAAAAAATCTAAACAGAAAAACAAAAAATCTGTAAACAAAAAAAAATAGTAAAATAAAAATTATGATTGCGATTAGAAATTTTGTTTTCTGGTTAGACACATCAACTCAATGGGTTAAACATGTTTTTACCAATATTTATACCCATAGAAAACAAGTTTTCCTACAAAAATATATTAAAGTATAATAAGTGCAATTTTTAAACGTAATCTTAAAAATAATTTAACAAGTAGACATTTCTGATTTGACTTTTTTATTATAGAATTACTTTAAACATTTTTTAATTTAGAAGTGACCTTATAAAATTCAAAATCTAACACAATAGGAAGGAAAGTCACAACTATATAAGTAATTTGAACTTTCATTTTTAAAAAACAAATTACGAAAGCCTTCCTCCTCTTTTTTAATGAGACAGAAGCCTCCTTCCTACACTACAGATATAATATCAATTTCATTGTTGAATTTATATGATGTATTCTGTCTCACCCGTGACTTGATAGTCTTTTACTAACCTTGTGGTTTTAATGAATCAAGAATATGTCAGTGTCGGGAAATGATCCTCTCGATTCGTGTGAAACAAGTCAACAACACCGTTTCCACAGATGGTTCAATTGTAAGCCTTTTTTTATAATAATAAAAATCTAATTTCATTTTGAATGAAAATTATTTTTATTAATTAGGTATGATTGTACCAGCCAATTTAACTGTCTCATCCTATTAAACCTTCAATACTTATAAAGTAAGAAATTTTATAATTATATACTATCTTGATTTTTGTTATAAATTTTAGACTTAAATATATTTAAAATTTCTGATATATACTCGACTTTTATTTTGAATCTTTAATAAATTTTTTATTATTTTGAATCTTTCTAATAAATATATATTACTCGTTGAGATAATGTCATAACATCACTTAATTGAGGATAAAAACTTGAAACAAAACTTTTAATATATCAAAAAAATTCAAAACAAAAATTTGGTATATATCATAACCTAAAAGTTATTTAAATCTAAATTTTATAACTAATAATTAAAATTCCAAAGCATTTACTGCATGCAATTTAGTGAATAATAATATCTCAAATTCTCTCCCTCTCTTTTCAACAATAATGATATTTGTGTAGTATTTCCAATAAAACCACGTAACCCCATTGCCCGGAGGCTCACGCTATACGCAGGTAAGGGGGAGGGATATTGTACGCAACCTTACCCTTGCATATGCAAAGAGGCTGTTTCCAAATTCGAACCCATGACCAACAGGTCACCAAGACACAACTTTACTGCTGTGTCAGGGCTCACCCTCTTGTGTAGTATTTCCAATCATATCATTTAATCAAGGGACATTGATTTGTGTTGGAGTAAAAGTGTGAGGTTAAGTTGCATCTCGTGTGGGAATGAGAATGTTAAACATTATATAAATGAAAGCAAGACTCATAAACTTAAGCCTTAATATTTTAGGTTAAAGTGTGGTATCAAGTTCACTTATGTGATTGCTCATGACCCATTGGTGTAAATTTTCCCAGTGTCTATCCCCTCAATTGTACAACAACTCGATATGACAAAACAGGAAGAAGGAAAATGAAAACTTCAAATCAATATTGCGTTTATCCTCAACTTTCCTATAAGTGGATAAGAAGGTGAGTGGATGATAATAAAGAATAGAGTTTTGTTAAATCAACACTAAAGAGTTATTATGAGAGTTGTGGAAAGACTTTTGAGTTATACTTTAAGTTGATCATGGGTGAAAGAATAATACTGATACTACTAGTGTTTTCCTTCAACTTTTTGTTGCTTGCAGTAGCACAAGACGCTAACAGTGATTGTAAGTTCTGTTTTGACTATGTGTTCTGTGATCATACACTTATCTTCATAAATCATGTCTTCACATTAAGAAACAAGCAAAAGAAGAATGATTCTTCATGCAATAGAGAGAACTGAGAAGTCTTCATTATATGATCAAGTCTTAACCTTCTGCATGCATGTCCAAGTTTAACAATCAAATGTTTGGATACTTGTTTGTGTTAAGATTGAAGACTTCAATGACTGAAATATATAATTTGATACTTTTCAACGTAAAATTCTTATGCAGTTGTAGTCCTAAAGTCTCTAAAAGGTTCTTGGCAAAGCCCAACTCCCAATTGGGACGGTTCAGATCCTTGCAAGGACTGGGAAGGCATTAAGTGCAAAAACTCACGTGTTATTTCCATGTAAGGTTTCTTCTGATTATCTCCGTCTTCTTTACTCTCTTTTTTTCCTGAATTAATCTGTACTTTTGAGAGACTATAACCTGTTGTCTAGTGCTTCAGATCATTACCAGATATTGGTTTGACTGGCCAGCTTTCAGGAGATATTGGATCACTTTCTGAGTTGGAGATTCTGTAAGCCTTTTAATTTAAAGATTGAAAGGATCTATTGCAAGTTATTGGAAATATTGGAGATTCTTAGTTTACTAAGGCACAAAAAAAAAGTTTGTAAAAGCCACGAGCTTATGTTAGGCTAAGTGATTAGACAAGTATCCAAATGAATCATAATTTCCTTGGTTTGTGTGTTAAACTGGAGACCAATTTTTATGAATAGGTTACTGTTTCTTTCCTAATTGTTTTCTCCTTCGACAGGGATCTCTCACACAATAGGGGCCTCACAGGATCACTTCCACGAGAAATTGGAAACTTGAAGAAGCTATCAAAATTGTAAGTAATATTATTGATTATTGTCAAGTTTATAACTCGATACCAACAACACTAAAAAAAATAAAACAAAAGATTATGGCCGTATCTTGAACATGTTAATGAAACAATTCTAACAAAAGCAGTACTTTTTCATTTATCTTGCAGAATTCTAGTTGGTTGTGGTTTTACTGATCGTATTCCAGATGAAATAGGATTTCTACAACAGCTAGTTTTCTTGTAAGCATATCTTTTACTGTTTCATTTTTTTTTTTTTTGTGAATCAATTCAAATAACACCCTTTTGGTGTGTGTTTAATTCTTGGTTAATACTCTAAATCAACAACTTGCTATTGCAGATCTTTAAACTCCAACAATTTTGTTGGACCAATTCCACCTTCTATTGGCAATCTGTCAAATCTTACTTGGCTAGATTTAAGTGACAATCAGCTTGATGGATCCATCCCAGTATCTAGCGGCACTACCTCTGGTCTTGATATGTTGCACAAAACACCGCACTTGTACGTCAATTTCTTCAGCTGCCAGTTTTTCTGTATCAGTGAATTTTCTTAACGTGATAAAAAATCTATCCAACATATTTCTAATATTGTCCGCAGTCATCTTGGGAAGAACAGGCTTTCAGGAGAAATTCCTCCAAAACTTTTTAGCTCGAAAATGACTCTGATACATGTGTAAGAGTTGTTCTTAATATTTGTCGTTTGTAGTCTTTGAATATGATTGAGCCAGTATGCAGAATTTTCCACTTTCATATAATTAATTGTACAGGTCACAGGTATGGAATTTTGGTTGAAACTTGCCAATAAAAGGCACTTGTCACTTGTCAGAAACTTAATGTGACCGTAGTGAAAATTTACACTAACTGTGATATTGTAAAAATGAACAGACATGCAGACACATACATGTTTAGACAGTCTTCTTCTGTCTATCTTCTAATGATGAATGGTTGATAGAAAAAAAATTCTCGAGTTTAATTGAGATCTACCCTATTTTATATGTGTGTGTATGTGACAACACATTTTCTAACGTACTCTGGAATATCTTTACTGGCAGGATTTTTGACAGCAATAAACTAGTTGGAAGCATTCCAGAAACGCTTGGACTAGTTAAGAGTCTGATGGTGGTGTGAGTGACTAATTGACCATATTACATCCTCAAAAAAATTCATTGGTAGAATTTGCTTGATGCTTTTTGGCTTAAATATATTTTTGTTGCTAGCAGACGCTTTGAAAATAATTCATTGGATGGATATGTGCCCCAGACCCTCAGCAACCTTACCAATGTCACAGACCTGTAAGCACATAAATTACAATGTACCAACTAGAGTTTTATTCTTCTTTGTACGGCAAGATTTTTCCTTTTATACTTTTCACTTTTTCAGGTTGTTGTCCAACAATAAGCTGCAAGGTTCCCTGCCAAACCTTACTGGGATGAACTCCCTAAAATACTTGTAAGTAACAAAGCGTTTGTCTGTGACAGTTGTAATATTATTACTCAACCTCTCTCATTTGTAGTGAATGTTTCTTGTGTGACAATGAATCAATTCTTCAAAATCTGTGTTGAAGGGATTTGAGCAACAATAGCTTTGATAAGTCAGATTTTCCACTGTGGCTTTCAAATCTGAAGAATTTAACAACATTGTATGTCTTTCTTTTGCACTTGTTTTACCCTTGAGTTCTCTATTTATCTGGTTTCAACAATTCAATATTGTTTGGTCTTTTGTTGTTTGGCAGACAAATGGAGAGTGTGGACCTTAACGGAAACATTCCAGTTAATTTATTTAGCCTTCCCTATTTACAAAATGTGTGAGTTACCTGTCTCAATGATTAATCTTACAGTCTCCACTTTCAGAAATAAAAAATAAAGTGGTTACACATTCATTATTGTTTTAGTAATATACTACATCATAAATGCTCTAACATTTAACATATTCATAGTGTGCTAAACAACAACAACCTTGGTGGAACCTTGGATATTGGCACCAACTACAGTAAACAACTGAAACTTATTAATTTGAAGTCAAATTCAATTCAGGACTTTGAGCAACAAAATGATCTCCCAGAGAATATCACAATAATGTAAGCCATACCTGTTCATGATTCTGGCCTTTTTTTCTGTATTTCTTGCATACATAGGTTATTTTGTCACTTCAAACAAGTTTAGTTTCTTTTCAAGCATTAGATTCATTATTTATAAGTCTTTGTTTTTTAGCCCCTCTACATGGCTCAAGTATTGATTGCACTTTTGTCTGCAGGCTTGAGTCCAACCCCATTTGTACAGAAACAGGAGCTATGGAAAGGAGTTACTGCAAAAAACACATCTTAGATACAGAACCACAAAATAAATGTCCACCTGATAGTTGCAGTCTAGGTCAGATTCTCAGTCCCAAGTGCAAATGTGGATATCCAATTACAGGAACTTTGACTGTCAGAGCACCCTCATATTTTGAATGGAGAAACACAACATCCCTGGAGAAAAATCTTTTGCAAGAATTTCAATCTCACGATCTACCCGTGGATTCAGTTTCTTTACTCGTTTCAGATCCATTTCATAGTTTTGAGTATACCATACAAATTTTCCCACGAGGCCAAGATCGTTTTGACCAACAAGACATTTCTACAATAAGCTCTATTCTTGGCAACCTAAGTGCTACTAGTCCATATAATTTTATTACAGGAAACCAAGGTGATGGTAACTACACTACTAACTTTTTCACCCCATTTCCTAGAGACAGAAATATTAATACTAATTTGTCTATCTTCTTTCTCATAATAAAGGACCTAAGGAGTCAACTAATTCATCAAGCAGAGTCTTAATTATTCGAGCAGCAGTTGGTGGTTCTTCCGTTATGCTTGTGTTATTAGTCCTTGCAGGTGTTTATGCTTTCCGCCAGAAGAGAAGGGCAGAAAGAGCCATTTCTCGAAGCAATCCTTTTGGTAAATGATTATAAACTCAGTTCCTAGAGTTATATGGAATTCTGTCGATTAATATTAATTTACACAAAATGCAGGAAACTGGGATCCAAATAAAAGCAACTGCGGCACTCCTCAGTTAAAAGCAGCAAGGCGGTTTTCATTTAAAGAAATTAAGAAATACACAAACAACTTCTCACAAGACAATGATATTGGATCAGGGGGTTATGGAAAGGTCTTGAATGTTTCTTGTTAACTCTAATGCACTGTTGTGATTTATACATATGTACAAACATAAAGACGGATGAGAACTATCCATATAAGAATATCAAAGTTTAATCATACAACCATACATGACTGGTCATGATTTCTTGTTCTCATAAGAATAGTTCTCACCTGATATTTGTTCTCAACTGTTCACTAAGTATTTCCTGTCAGTTGAATTGTTTTTTTGGACCAAAAAATTAAAATAGAAAGAAAAAAAAAAATATATATATATATATATTAATTGACTATTTCATTTTTATTGTAGTGTGCCTTGAAGGCTTTTCTCACCCTATACTTTTTTTCATAATAGTGTATAAGTATGATTTAGAAACACCTGGCAGAAACACAGACGTGCTAGTCATTCATTAGCAACAAATTTTATATGAACATTTTAATAAATGTAACATTTGTTGACAGAATTTAACTATATGCTTCTAACAATAGACTAATAAGTAAATGTTCACAGGTTTATCGGGGAAGTCTTCCCAGTGGGCAAGTGGTAGCCATAAAACGAGCTCAAAGAGAATCAAAGCAGGGAGGGCTAGAATTCAAAGCTGAAATTGAACTCCTTTCAAGGGTCCACCACAAGAATCTGGTTAGCCTTGTGGGATTCTGCTTTGAACGAGAAGAACAAATGCTGGTTTATGAGTTTGTTCCAAATGGAACTTTGAAGGATGCTCTCACAGGTATTTATATATATCTACAGCAGATATTACTATCTGTTTGGAATTTTTAACTAATTTAATTGGATTATTTACATTTACATCCACCTTTTGGCCAGTAGTCACCAGTCACCATTCAGTTTCCTAAGTGTGACCACTTACCACATTCGCAAAGCACTACACAATATCTGTTTCTGAAAGATAAACATACTAAAATTCTAGTTCCAATGTTTCTTATAATTATGACTTTCAAATCTGGAAATGGTTGCTTGATGAGATATGTCAAATTCATAATATTTATTGTACCTAATAATTAATAACATGCGTATAATCTATGCAGGGAAATCTGGAATTGTGTTGAGCTGGAGTAGAAGGCTGAAAGTAGCCCTTGGTGCTGCCAGGGGTTTAGCTTATCTTCATGAACATGCTGATCCCCCTATTATACACAGGGACATCAAATCAAACAACATTTTGCTGAACGAAAACTATACTGCAAAAGTTGCTGATTTTGGTCTCTCCAAGTCTATCTTAGATGATGAAAAAGATTACGTCAGCACTCAAGTTAAAGGAACAATGGTTTGTATATATCTTCAATGCATTTTTCTTTAAAATGGAAAGATTACTAATGGGAAGGTGACATCTTAGTTTTCAAATTAGTGGAGGTAGAAAATGATTGATTTCATGCTTTTGCAGAGTTTTAAAATAGTTTTCATTCTAAATTTTTTTCTGTATTGAGAATTTTCATGATTTTATGTAAGCATCTAAGCTGTTTCACATGAAACACATACCAAGACAAGGAGCACATCATCTGTCTGGAGCAAAATCTAGTTTTCAAAATTTTAGTGATGACTGATGAGAACGGATTCATTTTGTTAATGTAGGGCTACTTGGATCCAGATTATTATACTAGTCAGAAGTTGACTGAAAAGAGTGATGTCTATAGTTTTGGAGTGCTAATACTAGAGCTGATTACTGCAAGAAAGCCAATAGAACGAGGGAAATACATTGTGAAAGTGGTCAGGAGTACAATAGATAAGACAAAAGACTTGTATGGTCTTCACGAAATTATTGACCCGGCCATCTGTTCAGGTACACTGGAGGGTTTTGAGAAGTTTGTGGACCTTGCAATGGAGTGTGTTGAAGATTCAGGAGTTGACAGGCCCGCAATGAGTGATGTGGTTAAAGAAATTGAAGACATGTTGCAGTCTGTTGGTATGCACCTAACATCTGAATCAGTAGCATCCACAACATCTAGTCATAGATATCAGGAGGTAAGTATAGTGAGTTCCCATCAGGACCAATCTTACAGCAATGAGTCCATTGGTTCAAGTGCAGAACATATTCAAAAAATGAACCTAGTTAATTAAGTTAGTCTTTTTCCTCAAGATTGAAGTCAAGAGAGGCTTGTTTATTATTATTTCTTGGCCAAAACACAGAAAAGTAGAAATTGTGGAATTTCGAGTTTGTGGCTGTGAGCTTGAGAGTATAAGTGTGGTAGCATGGTTCACATTTCCTTGACTATCATTTCTTTTCTTTCTTTCTCCCCCTCTAAAGATGTGAAATATATAATGCATATAGGTTTTGATATGGAACATGTAGAATATAAAGTATAAACGGTTTTGATATGGGCATGATTTCTCACTTTTTGAATGAGTTCAATCCTTTTAAATTATCAATAAACAACAAAAGTATAATCAATAAGTTTTCACCTCTAGTAAGAATATTTAACTAATTTGTAAATAGGTGGCATCACATGTTCTCCTGATTATGTAAGTCAGTTAATTAAAAATAAAACCTGCAAGCACTTAACCACCAAGTTGAAATTTGTTACTGTCTTTACACGTTACCAAGTAAAAGCAATGGTAATTAATACATGATCAAGTTGCTAAACAACGCCAGTTAATTATCTGCCCTAGCAAATGAATACTTAAAGATGAGATAAAGCCACACGAGAGGAACCTTTAGTTGTCCTAGACTCCTAGTAAAATACCAATCATGATTTATTGTTTGAGAGTTGCGGCTAATTGTCTAACTCTCACTCAAAAGATGAATTTTAATGTCTCACATATATACAGAGAAGGCAACATTTGTGCAGATAGGCTTCCCTTCCATGGTCTTAGTGTACAGAATGTTGTTTGGTGGAATTCTCTACCTCATTTCATTCGGGAAAACTTTTTTAGGAATAGGCTAGACCTTCCCAACTACAGATTCTCTCGGTGTTGAGTTTTCTCTCATGGATTTTGGTTGATGTCTCCCATTCTTGTTAATCTTTTCCCTTTTTTATATATATTTATGTGGTGCGGCAGAGTTGAGGTAGGGGCAGGGGTGCCAACTTTGTTGGAATGTCTCCCCTGCCTTGTTACCTTGCGCACCCTTTTGCTTAAAAAAACATATATATAGGACAAAAAAAAAACTTTTTTAACCAAAATGAAGACAAAAAATAAGTTTTGGTATCATTATCAAAACAGATAATAAAAACCATATTAACGTTGTTATCGGTCGTGGATTAGAGATCTGTTAGTTACTTTAACAGAATTGTGATTTAGGACAACTATGCTTGAGAGTTAAGAAACTACCATTTTCACCTTTACATATGTAGGTGTTATCATTTATTTACTCATAAGTTTTCTAGCTCAACTTTTTTATTTTGGTTATAGTGATAACAAATGCTTTAACCGAATGATGTCGCATAAAATATCCAAGTATCAAAACCTTTATCACCATTAATCAGTTCTGTTGTCTTTGCTGCTCATAATTTGGTTGGAAAATTATGAAACCCACGACCATCACCACCAACGCAAGAAATTAGGAGGAGTGGAGTACTATCAATCTTAAGAGTACAGTCTAAGTTTACAAGAAAGAGAATAACTTCTAAATTGGTCAAGATCTTTCACTTTTCTCACATGACAATTCAAAAAAAAAAATCTTCATTAAGTTATCCTAGCATTCATTCATACACTGAAGCTTAAGTCATTGGTTTCTCCATTAAGGCTGAAATGTACAACACATTCTTGTGAACCCCACGATTAAGTTTGGTTTCAACATGCCACCTCAATCTATTGAATCCAATTCGATCCAACATTGGCACGTAAGTTTTGTTGAGTTGTGACCCAAAGCAAAAGAAATGGTCAAGCCAGAACAGACCACCTGGCCTCAACACCCTGTATACATCATATAGTACAAACTCAAGCATGGTGTCTGGTATCCAATTACTCAACACATCCATGGAGTGCACAATATCCAGTGTGTTGTCAAAGAATGGAAACCTTTGAGAGATACTAATATGCATTGGCACTAAACCCCTTGATGCAATGATGTTGTTGAAAGGGCCATCCAAATTCAGTGTGCTTGAGATGATGATCACATTCCTTTCCCTCATCCTTGCAGCAAATGTTCCAGTTCCACCACCAATGTCAAGTCCAACACGAATCATCCCCTCCGCTTTTGTTGCAAGAACTTGGTCTATTGCAAAATCAAGTCCACCATCATCGAAGATCCACTTACTCTTCTCTTCACCTTGCAAATCGAAGCAATTCTTGCAGTCATAAGAGCCTGGCTTATTCTTTCTGTCAATGAGACACTGGTAACTTTTGCAAGCATAACCATCCCAAACAATGCTAGTGTCTGGTGGGGTAGTCCAAAGGCTCTCAGGCAAAGGTGTCGGCTCCACATAATTTGTGGGAGACTTGGGGCGGCATCTCCTTCGAGGGAGCGGTTCACACCCTTTGAGCATGAGCCTCTGTGCAAGAACATCATCCATAGGGCACTCCCCTCCAATCTCATATGCCATATATTGGTTTAAATCCTCATGGAGCTTCATGCATGATGCACCAACAGGTGTGTGAATCTCATCTGATCCTATCCTTGGTGAGTACCCAAAAGGGAGCTTGTGAGGGCCAAGTGCGAAACTGAGCTCATCACTCCCGACCCTCAAACTCACTTGATTCTGATCAGCACCGTTGGATTGCTTTTCTTGTTGGCGTGTGAGATCAATGAGCAGTGCCTGGACAAGTAAGTTAGAGGAGTTAAGTCTATGGTGCAGTTCAGACAAGAGTGAGTGAGTGGCTGCAAGCTGAGCTTTGGTGGAGTTGAGTTCCTTCAAGATAGAGTTCGAGTCGTGACGACCCGGAGAAGAGTGGTACAAAAAACTTATTGGACCAGTGAAGATGTAAATGGTGACAAGGTTGGTGAGTATGACTAGCATAATTGACTTCAGCAGCTTGTGCTTTTGGCTGTCCCCATATGCTTGCAATTTTTTTGAGTATTGTTGGTCATGAGCCTCATTTCCCATTACGCATTAGAAAAGAAAGGAACAAGAGGTACAAGTGAACAGAGGAGGGGAAATGTTTGTGTAATTTAAGGTTACCAATAGGGAAATTTAATGATATACAGATCCAAGGAAGGATAATACTTCCACGTTCTGTACATGTTTCGAGTTGAAAATGAACATTGGTCATTGTGAAGCGCCGGTGTGGACGTTCAAAGAATGTAATATAATATGCCTTGTGATCTGCACCTTAATAGTAGGGAAATTGTAGCACCTTCAAGTTGAGAATGCGGTTTATTCATAGCTTGCTTGTTACTTGAGCACTATCTGCGGATCTACTTCACAAGCTCACACATCTTAAATATATTATCTTGGAAATCCATATCATTTTTTTAGCAATAATTTGGTTGCTCTAGAGATTTGATCGGTAATGACAGTTTTCTATTATATATTGTCTCCTTTAAAGAGTTATTGCTTTGAGTTCATTATCAAAGCTCAAAGACCAAATATATATGAAGAATTAATTGTAATTTGATGTTAGGATGCTCCTAAAACGTTGAAATAAGAGAAGATTAATTGATGCCATAACAATTTGAAGAATTAAGCAAAAATCCTTTGTGACAAACTATTTATCGCTTATGTATATATAGCAACTTGAATTAATGGAATAATGGTTGAAGAATCCACCCTTGTTATTGTCAAAATACAAGTGAACGCTACAAAATCCCTCAAGTTTTATGGTTGGTTGTCAACATTATTATCTCTCCTAAAAAAAATATTTATCAACAAATGCTAGTCTATTAATTTTGTAGAAATATCAATTAAGAAAATTTAAATCCACTATCTCTTCTTCTTTCATTTTCTAATCAATGTCAACTTTATATCTCCATTATCTATGCTAAAATAACTTGAAAGATTCTTGATAAAGAGGAGTTGACCATGAAGTATTTTATATAATATAATCAATGGATACTGTATTTAAGAAACTTCCATTGGCAACATGCTAACACCCAAAAAAGGGAAGGTTGCAACATATATTATTATAAACCGCATGCTGATCTGGCAAAAACACTTGCGAACATTTCAATTACAAGCTACATCTTACTTGATTTGAATGCAAACGCACATAACAACTCCATGAGTTCCAACTTGAGTATGATTTTTCCACAGAGGATTGTCTAGACTATACGTAGTCATTCTCAAGGCCCCACAAGTTACAACCATCTTAACAAAAATATAGGTATGTCTTTATTGCAAATTTCTTGGAAACTTGGAAGAGAAAAAGAACTCCCAGATTCTTTGTGATCAGTTAAATATTTCACTTGAAATGCAAATTTGACATCATGTGATGTTTTTCTATAACATTTTGCCTATTTCTTTGTATTCTATAGCAAAATACTACTTCTTTAATTGATTAAAACAAAGTCTGAGTATATAATATTCTCTCTTTATATTATATGCATAGAGCCAGGTTCCTGTTGAATTTCATATGGTTTTGGAGCTGTAAAAAACAATTGAGAACGGTTTTCCTTGGATTCGGATCCTCTCAAGTTGAAGTATATCAAGTGAAGTAGGAGTACATCTATCTTTAATTTTGAAATTGGTTAATTAAGAGATACTTTAATTCAAATCAAAGATACCCCCACTTTTCACTTAACACACTTTTTTACCTGAAAGAATTCAAGTCTCAACCATAAGTCTTGATCATAAAATGAACATAGTCACAAGTCACAACAATACCATGTCAGGACAACTTGGCAAGTGATACAGCAGAAGTGACCATGAATGTTACTTTCCAAAGGAAGGCGATAAATGTAATAAAATAAGAGATTAATTACTCTACTTCTACCTTAATAAACTTGGCATAATTACATTCATTATTACTTCTACCTTGTAGCAAAGAAGAAAAAATAAAACAGTGGTTATTTTTGCCCAAGAGAAAAACTAAATGAAATCTAAATACTAACTCTGTGAGGGTGTGCGCTGCAGGAAGCCTTTAGCTAAAAGGCTCTCCACTGCTTCTCTCACGGCATCTTGAATTGGTGTAAAGAGTAAAGACAAGGCCCAAATCTATTAGTCTCTTTGCTGCATCTATACATAGTGTCAGGCCAGGTTGTGTTTCTTCTGGGAATCTGCATGTAGTTCGTTCTTACTCGAGAGACTTTGGCAGCCTTTAATTTACACAAACAGAATTTAAATATGAATTCTAATTTGCTTAATGCGTATTTGGATGAGCATTGACAAAATTAATTTTGAATAAAACTGATTTAGTTAAAATTGATTTGAAGTAACCTGATTTATGTTTGGATGTTTTCATCATAGAATCAAGTTATGAGTAAAATTCAATATAAATTTTCTGATCCAACACAAAAGTTATTCAAAGTTGCTTCAACTCAAAATCAATTATGGATCCAGAATCAATTTTGAAATCTTTTCCAACATGAAACCAAACATGTAAAATTCGATCTAAAATTAATTCTAAACCCAGAATCAATTCTCTAATGCCAAATCAAACATACATTTAGTTAGAAATCTATCTGGTTTTATATAACTACAAGACAGAAATCTTCAAAATATATACCCATTAATGATTAATCTAGATACCAAATGAAGTTATTTAGCCCAGTGGAAAATGATGAAATAGTGAGAGACATGTAGTATACATAGCAACTGGTACTTGTTTCCTCAGTGGTTACAATAACCACATTGCTCATATAGATTATAAAGTAAAGCATTTAAAATAATGTGTTATCTTGTCGGGCTCCTCATTTCTTCTCCAATATACAAAACTTAAACTATAGCAAGCTGATACGCAAGCAAATTCCATTACTTTTGTTACCAAAATTCATTCCTTTTCTTGTAATGAACTGTATTTCTTTTACCTGAGTTCTACTTAATATGAGGAATAGAAATAAAGGGTTGGCATAAAATGCAATAAGTAAAAAAGTATACTTCACAAATGACAGGCAGTCCATCACAAAGATGGGTGGAAGGGGAAAAGGGACACCAACAAAACACAATTGCATTTTTCAAACCCACCACCACAATGAAATACATCTCAAATTGTTATTATTTTTCTTGAAGACGTGTCAGTGTTTCTTGAAAACGATGCAACGTAGTTTTAAGGAAGCACAAAAGTATGGTTTGAATGGTCAACATCCCATCCAATCCTAACTTATAGTAATATATTCAGCAAACTACTGGCTACTCCATGTAGAGTTGAATATAAAGTCCCTCTGAAAACGAGAAGTTCATATCATCAATGATACTCAGGAGAGCCATATAGTTAGCAGAACACAGCAGCACCAGTAAAGCACCACTACAAAGTATCAAGTGTACCATACACAAGGCACACAAACCAAAAAGAATTGCAAAGGATTTAACTCCTAGGTGTAAAAGTGTATAAAGTAAGAAAATAAGAAATTTTTATTCTATCAACCAATTAGAAATACCCTGCATACGACTGTTAAACCAATAAACCAATTATTACAAAAGTCAGTGATCTTATATTACCATACATATTAAAGAAAAAAAAAAACTTCATTATGTCAACGCATTCTAGTTAAATTCAAATAAAAGTCACAACTCACAACCTTAAAAGCTAGAAGATTTCTCGTTATGCGAAAATATAAAGAAGGAACATTGTATGTAATCTTATTTATATGTACAAAGTTGTTAGTTAATTTAACCAATTTGTTATTTTTGACTAGATTATTTTGTTAGTTAATTGGATTAATTTGTTATTTTGAATTTTTTTTCTTACTAAATTTTCAAGAAAATTCAAGGACTAAATTTTTATTTGAATAAATACTTGTTTATATCCTTGAATTTGTTAGTCACTGATAGTAGCCATGTTGTTGTTGAAAGATGAAAATTTAAAATTTTGTTCATGAATTTAAAAAAAATATGAGAAATTAGTTATACATTTAGTTTTTTCCATTAACCCAAAGACTTAATTATACTTATTATCCTTAACTTTTTAATTTTTGATGAATTTTACCCTCAACTTTTTAATTTGGCACATTTACCTCTAACTTTTAAAAATCTTGCTAATAATTTTACCTTTTGTCATTTTACTATTAATATGATTGCACTTTTTATGCTTAACCTTTTTTTTGTTTTACAAAATTTACCTCTAATTTTTTAATTTTTTGATGTATTTTTTAACTTTTTATTTTTTTACGAATTTTATCCTTAATTTTTTTTTTATTTTTTGACAAATTTTACACTCAACTTTTATCTTATTTAATGAATAATTGGCATAGTGTAATGTTCACGAGTTTCTTAAGAATTAAGGGTAAAATGCAATTAAAAGTTGGGAGTAAAAAATGTAATTAAGTCTAACTCAAATAGCTATACTTATATTACATTTCTACTGATATTTAACAATTGTCATATATTATTGACATGTTAAAAATTTATTTTTGATTTGATCTTTAAATTTAACAACTTATTTATTTTATACCTTAAATTTAATTATTTATTAATATTTTAATCCTTAGATTTAATACATACTTTCATTTTAGTTTTTTAAAGTATTTTTAATGCAAAATTTTGAACACTAATTTTGAATTCAAAATTTGATTTCCATTTGAGAGGTAAACTGATCTAATCCTAATTTAAAATTGAACACTAAAAATCTTTCTATACAATAAATAACATTTTTTAAAAATGATAACAATTATTACACTCTCCTCAGTCCTCGGTCCTAAAAACAAGCAAACAACCCAAAACCCTTTCCTCACTAATAATGAGTTGATGAAAACAAGGGGAACCCGTTTTTAGGCAGAGATACAGTAACCGCAGTCTGTTTGTTTTCAAGTTGAACAAAAGTCGCAGAATCCTTAAATTAATAGGGTGTGTCTTATTTTTTCCACGGTGGTTACGAAAACCCTTGCTTTGTGCTTGGATCAGAATCGGTGATGGACAAGGTTGTGGAGGAGGTTGAAAAGGTGAAGAAGGAATGGGATGAAACATACAAGAAAACGCAAGAGCACATTGAGGCAATCGCAGAGTACGGCAAATCAGGAAGAGCAAAAGAGGAGAATAATTCGCTCGCCAGATTGAATGGGATCGCTCAGGATGGCTTGGCTCTCCTTTCTTCCTTCCTCTTCACCCTCGATCTTCTCGCTCCTCAGTTGCCCTCTGAGCCAGAGCTCCAATCCACTCGTGCCTTGCTTCAATCTTGGAAAACCCTAACTCAAAAGTACACCCACTCTCTCCACTTAGGCTCTTAAATGGAAATTTAAATCTTATTTCCTTCTTTCTTACTTTTGGATTCAACAATACCACATTGATTTAAAATACTGCTGAATTATGAGCTATATTATGTATGCAATTTCTTCTGATTGTGCTTTCTTTTTTATAAAACAGTTTGCGATTAAATCTGCGGAATGCCAATCTGCAAGCGAAGGCTAACTTGAGGAAAGCTGCTCAGGAGGAGGCAATATAACTGCGATTACCTACAAGGCTTTCTTATTTAACTTTTTCTGATGTTATTTGGAATATATTGACAGCAAACCTGTTATACTGTGAATGTGATCATGAACTTGTGTGATTATTGTTTCTTTACATTGTGCTATGTGACTTATTCTGTTTCTATATGATGCAGAGAGAACTACTTCTAGGTGGCGGAGAAGAGTCCACAGTTCGCAGACGCAATCTACAGTATGTCCTTGAGGTCATTTGGCTGGGTTCAAATTATGCTTTGCATTTTTTTTCTTTTTTTTTTATCATTTAGTGCTGTTTCATTGGAAAAATCAGTTGGCATGATGCCAGGCTGAAGTATTTTTGTCCTTTAATTTGTGATCTTCCAGGACAAAAGCTGGAATGACATCCGCTGCAGAGAGCATCACGGAAAGCCTTCGTCGTACTCGTCAATTGATGGTTCAGGTTCGTAGTTAGGTCTCTTTCTTTTCTAAACTTAATATTTCTTTGTGCTCTCTGTCTTTGATGTGTTGATTATCATACTCATTGTATCTCTGCTTTGATTAGGAGGTTGAAAGAAACACAGGCACACTTATGACTCTTGGTAGGTACTTTTTCCTCCCTCTCTCCCTGTCTACATTGATGATGGATCTTTTATCTTTCTATTTGTACTTCAATTTCAAATGGTATTACATCATGTTTCTTTTTGGTGTATGTGAAATTTATCTGAAGACTACTAAAAATGTATAGAATAATTTTAAGCTGGCCAAATAAGTCAGTTAGATTGGAAGAAAGAAGGTTGTAGACTTGTAGGTAATGAGTTTCAAATTAACATAGAATGAACAGTGCACTATGGTAAAACTGATACTGACCAGAAAAATATTGATATAAAAAGGAGATTATATTAACCTCACATTGTGAAAATCAAAGTATATTAGTAGAAAATGAAATCAAGCCGAATATCAAAGAAAAAAAGAATGGGAAGATCACAAGAAGCAGCAGATGGATGGCTACTTCCTGCCCAAGCTTAAGGCTGGTTCCGTATAACTCCTCTCCTTTTCCCAAAGTCACATAGCTGCCCTCATCGTAACCACTTCCCATCTTCGATTACTTTTGGGCCACTCTCAATTTCCATTTAGCATCACTGTCTCTCCCCCTAAGTCTCCATGTGTCCCTCATCCCCTTTTTTCTGGAATTTACCTTCCATATGTTGGGGGTCATGACTTAACTGTTGCACTATTGGGCCATTAACATCAGTCATTGTGGGCTCCTGAATCTTATCAGAAACTTTTCAAGTTTCTCACCCTTCTTACTGTTTGGGCTTGACCTTTGAATGGTGGTTGGCCAATGTTTTTTTTTTAAATCTCAAGGGTGGCCTTAGTCCGATGATGCTAATTTGTATGTGTGTAATGTTCTTTCCTTTAGCATTTACTTTTTCCTTTCATTGGATTCTCTTTTTTTGTCCCCCTTTCCCCACCTTGCCCCTCCAAAAGATTAAGAAGAATAAATGAACCAAAATGAGATCTAAGAATAGAATCCTGCCAGCCACGACCCAAGTTCAGTAACCATGAAAACAACTCTTGAATCTGAATCTTGAAGAAAATAAAACTAAAAACTACGTACCCCATTACCCAAAGGTTCCTCGCTATGTAAAAGTAAGGAGAAGGGATATTGTATGTTGTCTTACCCTTGCATATGCAAAGAGGCTGTTTCTGGATTCGCCCTCTGAATATTGGAGAAAATAAAGTTAAAAAATCGTGCAGCCTGTTAAATTTCTTTGACATGAGATAGTTTGAACTTATTATAATGGACAGATTTGAATCATTTTATATGTAGAAAGTGTACTCAATCAGCCTAAAATTTAGAGCCATAATGCATAATATACTTTGATGTTGTTGATTATGGAGTGAACCAAAGCTTAAAAATATTATAGGGAATTTGAGGGATTCTTATTGATCCTTATATAAATTACACAAAAAAATTGCTAAAAACATATACTTTCTTTCACCTTCCTTTACATCATCCCACTCCATCCACAAATAGGCTTGAGCTTTTGTTTGGTTTGGCATTGAGTTTGTTTGCGGATATTTTGTACGGTTCCAACAACATTAGTAACTTTACATATTTTCCTATTAACCTTTAAAGGGTTCCTCTGGGACATTAAGAACATGGTAGAGAACAAGAGGATATTAGGCTAACCTATGATCTGGTTCAAATTTTTTAAATTTGGAGCCAAATATTTTAATCAGTTTTGACCACTAATAACTATGTCCTGATTTTTTTAGTCTACTGAATAACAAAGCTGTAAGACCGGCAATGTTATATGGAGCGGAATGCTGGTCAGCACATAGGCAACATGAGCATAAAATAGGGATAGTAGAAATGAGGATGTTAAGGTGGATGTGTAGTTATACGAAGATGGATAAGATAAGAAATGAGGATATTTGACGAAAGGTATCAGTGGTACCGAAATGTAAAAAGATGAGGGAGCATAGATTGAGGTGGTTTTGGCATGTTATGAGACAGTCACTGGATGCTCCCATAAGAACAAAAGTTTGTTACCAAGAGTTCGACACAAAGAAAGGTAGAGGTCGACCAAAATTTACCTGGGGAAAGGTAATTAAACAAGACCTAATGGAGTAGGATATAGATTGACGGACGGTATGTCTTAGGACGGAGTGGAGAAAAGATATAAGCTTGGTGGAGGGTTAAACCCATTAGTAATTCTATGTTCCAGTCGTTCCCTTGTTTTATTTATTTTTCTCTTCATTTCTCTCTTCCTTTCACCTCTCTTTTATTTTAGTTTATTTTTTCTCTCTTTTGTCTTATTTCCACTTTTTTCTTCTTCTCTCCCTTTCTCTTTCTTTGTCTTATTTTCGATCTATCATTGGGTTCATCTACCATCGACCCCAATTCATTTAGGTTAAAGGTGTTGTTGATGTTGATGTTGATGTTGACTGAATAACAATGACATAGTTATACAGGTTGAAATTTGAATTACCTATAGCTCCTTATGTGTAGTAGATTACAGACCGCATTATAGCTTTCTCTTCTAGGAATCTGACTTTGTGCAATTTCAGCTTGTGCTATCACTTTTACCTTCCCTTTGATGCATGAACAAGCACAATGTAAAGAAGTTTCTCTGTTCACTGTTTGTGCTAGAGTGCTTGTTAAAACTTTAGTTCAATGATATTGGTTTTGACTTTGTCTTGATGAACTGAGATGCTGAAATTGTTTTCATTAATATGATAATGACGAGTGTGAAATAATAACTTTGTTCTGGATATTTGTTTTGCAAAATTGCTTTGATATATAGATGAGTCAACTGGTGTGTTAAAAAAGGCTGAAAGTGAATATAAAGGGCACCGCTCGTTGTTGATGAGAACACGAAATCTCCTCTCCACAATGCAACGTCAAGATGTCATAGACAGGTATAGAATGGAAAAATAAATAAATAAATGGATTTTATGCTCCACCCTGTTTGCCCTTCCTGAATGCTAACAAAACTCAACATGTTTTTGGATAGGGTAATAATCGGGGTTGGTTTTTTGTTGTTCTCCCTTGCTGTTCTTTATGTTGTTTCCAAGCGAATCGGACTACTTACGTTGCAAAGAAAGGTTACTGAGGCCATAAAAGCTGGTATGGTGGGACAGGCAGAGCTAAGACCCCAAGCTGTTGCAGATGAGCTGAATCTTAATCAAGTCAGAGGCAATCGTGTTCATAATAATGCAGAGGCTCCTTTAGAACAAAGAATCCATGATGAACTATGATGCATTTCTAAGCAATACTATCGTGTTATGTGTGTTTATAACACAACTTTAGCATCCTTCTGATTGCTTTAAAAGTGACGAAAGTAAAAAGTATTTTGCTATCTTGAGAGTTCGAAAAGCATTTAATACTACCTTTTTGAGAAGTAATTTGGAGGATTATTGGCTGATCTATTATAATGAATTAAAAATTCTTTCTGTAGTTGTTTTTGTCTACGCTACAGGCCTTTCAACATGAGCAAGCTAATAATTGTTGACGAGCTGTCTCTGGCTGCTTTTCATTGTATCAATGCTTGTGTCCTACACATCAACTGTATTTAAGATCTGAAGCTGACATGAGACTTTACAAAGCATCATATAATTACATTGGCGCCACAATAATTTCGAGATATGTATCAAAATAAATGAAGTTACAAATGCAAATGGAGTTCACATGCAATGAATCCCTTGTCATAAACTCCCAAATCATGATTACAACATAAACAAATGTTATTAGAAAAATTAAAATCTGTGGCTTACGACCTCATGCTCATGATTTGCGTGATGATTAACAGTTGTTAAAGCTTCCTCTTTCTGAGTCGTGGTAATTTGAGATAAATTTGCGTGATGAACTAGTAAGTTTTATTTTCTAGTGAAGCGACTGCTACAGGCTTGGGTGTTGGAAAAATTTACCATCGAGTTATGTGATAGTTACGTGGATTATCCTTACTTTTTATAATATAAAAATATTCCTTTTAATTAACTCGTTTAGATTCTGTTTATACAAATTTGTTAGATTAAACAACTTATCACGTGACATAAATATTTCTATGAATGCTTAAAATAGAATAAAAAGAATTTAGTTGAAATTGTTTTTATACTGTTGATTTTGAATAGAATAATATGGTAAAATGGTCAATTCTTATTGGATATTTATGTAAGAATATTTACATTGACATTGTCTAAAATATTTTTAGACGTATAATATGATCGCTAAATAATTTTGTCCTTTGAGTGTATGATAAAAGATTCATTTCTTAGACTCATGAGTATAGTAATAAAGGGGAGATTAGTCTTAAATAAATCTTGATATCTTTGGGAATTAATATTTTACTTTTGACCGAAGAATGTGTTGGATAAATTTCTACTTATTATTATGATATGACGTGGTTGTAAAGTAAATTTGTACTAGAAATTTGTGTAAGAATGTGTATATAGTTGATTAATTTAATCCATATAATATGGACAAGATATAGTATCTGGGACCCTGAGATTATAATGTTTGGTAGAATTTGGGAGGTGGAAAGATTGGATGTTAGGTGGAACGAGGTAAGGAGACGACACATTTGGTCGGAGAAGGGAGGGAGACCGTGAAATTTAAGGTACGGGACAACATAATTGGGCCCTCAAGCCCCAATTCGGCCCAATGGGCCATCGAAAAGAAAGAAAGAAAAGGCATGCGCTGCGGATATTAATAATTTTGTGACGCTCCACCATAATTCCCCCATTCCCAAATTTCTCATTCTCCCATTTCCTCTCAGAACCCTCCATCACTCCCACGCGCTCCTATATCCTCTCCTTCACCCTCGCTCTCTCCAACGATCACAACAACATCGTCATCCCATGGTCCGTTTTTTCTCTAATTTCTCTCTTCCTTTTTTCGTTATCCGATTTGTTCTCACGCATCAATAACTAAATCCGCGAATTTCGAGTGTTTTTTTTTTGTTGAATTTAGTCGCATCGAAATTTCTGAGCTGGATTCGTATTTGATCTGATCGTTTAACTTGAACGGTGCTTTTTTTATTTTTTATTTTAAATAAATAAATAAATCTTGGCGATTTCAGATCTGATTTCGGTGTTTCGATTGAGTTTTTCCCAAATTGATAGCTTATTATGATAATTTTATTGCGGATTTTCAGTTTACAACAGCTTGTGATGTGTGATGTGTTTGATCTGTGGAGAAATCTGTTCTGTGATCTGATATGTGGATTGATTCCATTTTTGTTTATTTTATTCTAATTTTAATTTTATCAGCATGTTGATTTAACTTCTTTTATGTGATAATTATGTGTGGAATTTTCAATTAAAGCATATATTCTTGTTCTTTTTTTTGTTTTCGGTTGCATTTATTCTTATTCTTTTATTAGATTTATTTTGGTGATTTTTCTTTATTAGATTTATTAATGAATAAATTTGATTTTATTTTAGGATTGAAGACACGACAAACGTGACACGGCTTTTTAATTTTTATTGATGTTTACTTATTTTGGCACTAATCACTGTCTGTTTCTATCCCCTTGATTTGGACGATACTGTGTTTGTGGAAGTATTATTTACTTATTTAGTTGGTCACATATTCCTATAACATTTCATTGTTATCAATCTACGAATTTAGTCTTTTTTTTTTGCAAGCTTTTGATTTACTTTATGGCATATTTCAACCCAATTATGTTAACAAGTTAACTACCCTTTGTTTTTTTCTTTCCTGGAGTAACAATTTAAATGAAAAAAAAAAAAAGATTAACAACGTATTTGTGCACAATTACTTGGTATTGATGACCATGGTGGTGTGTGTCTACAACTGCAATTCTATAGGCAAACGCGGCATCTGGTATGGCAGTCCATGATGACTGTAAGTTAAGGTTTTTGGAGCTGAAGGCAAAGAGGACATACCGTTTCATAGTTTTTAAGATTGAGGAGCAGCAGAAGCAGGTCATTGTGGAGAAGCTTGGTGAGCCAGCCCAAGGCTATGAAGATTTCACTGCCAGCCTTCCTGCTGACGAGTGCCGTTATGCTGTTTATGATTTTGAGTATCTGACTGAAGGGAATGTCCCTAAAAGCAGAATTTTTTTCATTGCGTGGTAACATTTGTTTTGGATCTGCTGATGGCTTTCCATGCTGCTGTGTTTTTATCTGCATTAATGATTTTGGTGTTGGTTCTGTTGGTAGGTCCCCTGACACATCAAGGGTGAGGAGCAAGATGATTTATGCAAGCTCCAAAGACCGATTCAAGAGGGAGCTGGATGGAATTCAAGTAGAGTTGCAAGCAACTGATCCTACTGAGATGGGTCTTGATGTGTTCAAAAGCCGTGCCAACTAAAATGATTAATAGAAAATAGTAGGCTTTCTGGTGGGAGCAGCACCCCTTAAGCCTTAGTTACTCATATGGAAAATATCCTAGTTTGTGGGATGTTCAACTTGGGTAGTTATGGTCCCAAACTCTCAATTTTCCAAGTTGTGGCATAAATTCTATTTCACCTTTTAACAAGCTTTGCTTGTTCCAGTGTGTTTTATTATGAATTGTGATTTATACAACCTTGCGTTTGAGTGCCATTTTAGTCGTCTTATCCCTTACTAGTTGAATTTGTAACTGTTTTGTGTTGTCAGACAAAAAATGGGGGTTCTTCATTTATTGACACTCGTCATCCACTAATGTTTTGTGACTTCTTCTGGCCGATATATGCTTTCTTTAGTATGGGCATACAAAGGCCTCTTGTTCATGCTATATTCCTTTTTTGTTTTATGGTTTCGTGGAATGAGATTTTATTCAACTGGTTGGTTGTTCTTGAAACCAGAGTGTACTTCATTCGTAGCAATAACATCTGAGCGGTTAATGGTCATGCTTTATGATACTAATAGCACTTGTGCGGTTTATAGCTCTTTTGGCCAATATGCACTTGTGGAAAAATGCTCTTTCAGATATTGATCCATACTTCACATTTCGTTTTGGAGTGTAGGTAGGTGGAAAGAAGATGGAAAAAAAAAAAGGAGAGAAAATGATATATAATTTAGTGTTTTTTTTTTAATTTTTGTTCTTGGAAAAAAATATTTATTATAAAACATGATTGTTTTATTTTTTTGTTTTTAAACTGTTTCAGATAAGATTTTTTTTTTTTACTATTTAAAGTATTTTTTATTGTTTAAACTTTAAAGTGTTTTCTAAAACACTTAAAGGATAAAATAATTAAAATCAATATATTTTATATGGATTAAAAAAATACAGGGACAAAAATAATTAAAAAATAAAAAAGTTAAATTGTAAGGAACAAAATTATATTGAGACGTAAATAAAGTGATAGGAAATGAATAAAGAAATATAAAGAAGACGTACATTGCCTGTCATCGTTGTGAAGGATATTTCAAACTTATTTTTTCGTGTTAAATACGTATGGAGTTTGTGAAGAAAAACTTCTTTATCTAAAGGTGGATTTTTTTATACAGAAGTTCATCAATATTTTTTTGTTTACAGTATGTTTGGTTGGTGGAAAGAGAATAAAATAAGAGTTTAATGTATATGTCATCATAAATTATTGTAAGATAATTATTTTAAAAATTAATAATAATTTTCTCATAAAATAAAATGAACGATGATGTATTTTTCTTTTATTTGTTTGGAGAGAAAGGAAGTGTTTGATGTATAAAGTACAAAAAGAATCATGGGGTTCAAATTTTTATTAGGGGATTATAAATTGAATTTTGAAAAAATAAAATAGGGACTAAAAACTTAGGTCCCATATGGAGAGACTTTGGGCTGTAAATTTTAAAAATAAAAAATAAAAAATAATTAGTTTTTAATTTAGTTTTAATTTTAATTTTAGTTTTTTAAAATTTAGTTTAAGCTTTTTTTCTTATATTTTTATTTCAAGATAAAATAAAACTTGTTTTAAAAGTTTTCAATCTTATTAAAATTAGTTTAAGGATGTGTGTTATGTGTGATGATAATGATATTGTAACTATAAATGATAGCATAATGTCAATAATAATAATAATTGTGGCAATGCACATTGAGTCATAATAAATATAACAATAATAGTAGCAATAATGATAGTGATAATTACAATAATATGTATTTCATATAATATATCAACCTATAATAAGATTATTGAAATAAATTTATTTTTATTTAGATATCTCATTATGTATTTAATTAAATTATCACGATAATTAAATTAGATTTTAATAATATTTATATCATATAAATAAATTAGACTTAATTCTTATAAAGTTTAACATAATTTCATCTTTATCTTTTGAGAATTTATTTTTTATATTTATAGTTTGTTTATATAGAGTTTATTTTTCTCACTAATCAATTAGACTATCTAGATAGATATAGGTAAGGTTTATATGAAAGGTTTTTTTTTAGAAAAATTTAGGAAAAGGTGATGTTGAATCTAGATGTTAGATTGTGTCTTATTGCATTCTAATAGTTAGATTTAAAGAGAGACAAATATTTGATAAAAATGGGAAAAAGTATCAATATTTAATATCTGATACTCTGATAGTATTTATATAGAAAATAAATAATCTTTACTGGTGTGTATTATTTTATTTGTTAAAAGAAAGAAAGAATTAAACAAGAACATTTCTGCAAAGCGTAGCGTGAAACTGTAGAACAAAAACTTATTGGAATCGGTATTCTTCGAACAAGACACGAAATTGTGTATTTTGGGGAGCGAGAAGAAGAGCATGCTGTGCTTTTACTTGTGCCTTTCGGTCTGAGAAGACCCAAAATCACGGTTGGTAACTCTATTCATCAATATTATTTACTCAATTATCTTCTATTGCGTATCTATGTCTTCAATTTAAGGTTCTCTTTTCTATTCTATTCTGTGTATTTCATATTTCACCATTGCTTATTTCAAGGCTTCCACATATTGAAATTCCAAAGGTTAATAATAGAACAAGATGTTAGGTTTTGAATTTACAGCCATACATTGTTATCAAGATTAAGTTAAAATGAAAAACCCTATCATTTATTGCAGTTAATTTATGTTTTTCTTTTGGTAGATCAGGAGGTGAAATTAATTGGGTGGGGAAAGGGGATAGGAGTCCTATGTTAGATGGAAGAGTCCTCTCTCTGCTGCGAACAATTGCCAGATGGGGAATGCATTGAAGTGGTTCAGAAAGACGAAGAAGACGATGCACTGATTGAATTGGACTGTCAAAATGGTTTTCCTGAAGGAAGAAAGGAGTTTGTTGCACCTGCTGTTGGAATGGAGTTTGAGTCGTACGACGACGCTTACAATTATTACATCTGCTATGCCAAGGAGGTGGGGTTTCGCGTGAGGGTGAAGAATTCGTGGTTCAAGCGGAACAGCCGGGAAAAATATGGTGCGGTGCTTTGCTGTAGCAGCCAGGGTTTCAAGAGAATAAAGGATGTTAATCATTTGAGGAAAGAGACGAGAACTGGTTGTCCCGCGATGATAAGGATGAGGTTGGTGGAGTCTCAGAGATGGAGGGTGCTTGAGGTTACACTTGAACATAACCACAAGTTAGGTGCTAAGATACTCAGGTCAGTTAAGAAGATGGGAAATGAAACAAAGAGGAAGCCGTTGCCTTCCTCTGAAGCTGAGGGGCAGACGATTAAGTTATATCGTGCACTTGTGATAGATGCTGTAGGTAATGGAAATTCAAACTGTGGTGCAAAAGAGGACAGAACTTTCTCTGAGTCTTCTAATAAGTTGAAGCTTAGAAAAGGTGACACACAGGCCATTTATAATTTCCTCTGCCGGATGCAGTTGACTATTCCCAACTTCTTTTACTTGATGGATTTCAATGATGATGGCCATTTGAGGAATGCATTCTGGGTTGATGCTAGGTCCAGGGCTTCTTGTGGTTACTTTGGCGATGTTATTTATTTTGACAACACTTATTTGTCAAACAAATTTGAAATCCCTCTCGTGACCTTTGTTGGAATAAATCACCATGGTCAATCAGTGTTATTAGGGTGTGGCCTGCTAGCAAGTGAAACAACAGAGTCTTATCTTTGGTTGTTAAGGACATGGATTAAATGTATGTCAGGATGTTCTCCCCAAACTATTATTACTGATAGGTGCAAGGCTTTGCAGAGTGCAATTGTAGAGGTTTTTCCTAGATCTCATCATTGTTTTGGCTTGTCATTAATTATGAAAAAAGTACCTGAAAAATTGGGAGGGTTGCACAACTATGATGCAATAAGGAAAGCAATGATTAAAGCAGTTTATGAGACATTGAAAGTGATCGAGTTTGAAGCAGCATGGAGATTTATGATTCAACGTTTTGGAGTTAGTGATCACGAGTGGCTTCGTTCTCTATATGAAGATCGAGTTCGTTGGGCTCCAGTATATTTGAAGGACACATTTTTTGCTGGAATGTCTGCAGCTCGCCCTGGTGAGAGCATTAACCCTTTTTTTGATAGATATGTGCACAAACAGACTCCGCTGAAGGAGTTTCTTGATAAGTATGAATTAGCTCTTCACAAGAAGCACAAGGAAGAATCTTTTTCAGATATTGAATCAAGGAGCTCAAGCCCCTTGCTGAAAACCAGATGTTCCTTTGAATTGCAGCTCTCCAGAATGTACACAAGAGAAATGTTTATGAAATTCCAGTTAGAAGTGGAAGAGGTGTATTCTTGTTTTGGTACAACACAATTGCATGTGGATGGCCCCATCATAATTTTCTTGGTCAAGGAGCGTGTTTTGATTGAGGGAAACCGACGGGAGATTAGGGATTTTGAAGTTTTGTACAGTAGGACAGCAGGTGAAGTTCGTTGCATCTGTAGTTGCTTTAATTTTTATGGATATCTATGTAGGCATGCATTGTGCGTGCTCAATTTTAATGGGGTTGAAGAGATACCTCACAAATACATTCTTTCACGATGGAAGAAAGATTACAAGCGTCCTAATCACAGCTCTGGTGGTGCTAATGATACTGACCGCACTAATGATACCGACCGCATTCAATGGTCTAATCAGTTATTTAGAAGTGCCTTACAAGTTGTGGAGGAGGGGACACTTTCTCTAGACCATTACAATGTAGCGTTACAATCTTTAGAAGCATCACTGAGTAAGGTTCATGATGTAGAACAGAGACAGGAGTAACCTTCAATGTACTCTAAAAATTACTTGTATATTTCTACCTGCTGCTTAGCGCTGTTTAACTTTGTTCTTTTTACATTGTCCATAACTTGTATAGCTAAAGATATTTTTGTGTTAAACCATAAGTAGCTCCTTCCATATCATTTCTTTACATGGTAGTGATATTGCTTCCGAAGTTGAACAATTGACATACTGTTTCCTAAGTCATTTTTTCTTCCCCTACTTATGTTGTTGCTGAAATGTCTTGAATACATTAGTTAGAACTTGAGGGAATCAGGAAGTTATATTATAGTTAGCTACAAAGTAGATGTAGAATTTGTAAGGTGGTTATAATTGGAAGGACAGGGGCTTAAATAGTGGAAGAGATTGAAGCAAAATGCATTCAAATTTGTTAGCAATTGTGAATTGAACATTTGCTCTCTTGTAGAAAGGGAAAACCTTGGTAGGATCTCCTTTTCTTCATTTTCATTCAATATTTCATTAATTAAACCTTTCTTTTTTCCTTCTTACTTCTCAGTTATGGCATCTCTTTAAATTCTGTTTCTAGTTCTGTATCAAAATATGTAGTTGTCAAGGGATAGTAAAATTTTCTAAGGATATCAGTTGAATTTTATCATGTTTTTGGGTAGCAATTCCCAACATATATCTGTCAAATTACACCCCTTTAATTCCTGTTTTATACATTCCATTATACGTGGAAGGTTGGCAATTCTTTTGTCATGAGTTTGACTACAGTCACCATTCGCTCACGTCGTTTTTATATTCAAGCTCATCTGACTTTTAAGTTTCAACACAAAATAACTTTGAAGATATAAATTGTCTGAATTAGTAAGATTGTGTTGGTTTAGAGGATGAAAATAGGAGAAATTTTTTAATTAAAATAAAGCATAAAAGGTGTAAGTCTCAAAACAAAATACAAAATTTTTCTCAAATATTATTTCTCCCATTCATTCAAAACACACACAATTAACTCTTTCAAAGCCAGATATTATTTTTTTTTAATGAGAAATGAAACTGGGAGAAAATAAATGAGGAAAAAAAGAAATAATAAATACAGTAGAAAAAAAAGCTTATTTCGATGAATTGGAATAAGGAAGAAATACAATACGTGGAAAAAAAAGCTTATTATTTTTTATGTTTGTTCTTAACATAACATAATTTATTGTTTTTCTTTTATGTTATAAAAAATCATTAATTTTTTTAAGAAAAACTAAAACAATAAAGGACTTCCCTCAAACTTTCCCTAAAACAATATAATATTTTCTTCATTTTATTTCCACATATTCAAACAATAAGTTTTTTTTTGAAGGAATAAAAACAAGAACTTAGTAATTTGGGCGTGACACACTGGACACGTTTAAATTAGGCATGACTAAACACATCTAATTTAGGTGTGTTTCACATTCTTAAATAGTTTCAAAATAATTTCAAATTTATAATTTTTTATTAAAAAAATATTATATTAATTTTTTGCCTTCGATTAGTTCACCATCTATATTTCCCTTCTCTTTCTTGAGTGACACTTTTACTCAATCATTGAA
>CM023949.1:1599094-1640556 GCA_013407115.1 Glycine latifolia
AATAATAATAATAATAATAATAATAATAATAATAATAATAATAATAATAAGTTTTATTTTGCTGTCTTTATTTCTACATGCTTGGCCTATTTTTATCTTAATTTAAATTATACAAAATTTAAATTACAAAAATTATAATAAAAATTACTAACAATTTAAAAACTTTCTAATAAATACAAAAAAATTAATTTACCCTTGTTTAATGTTATCCATGCCATTTTTTATTTATTTGAAATATATTAAAGTAATTAAAAAATTATTTTTCATTGATTAAAAATGAAAATACCAGACTTACCAGTAACCCAAAAATTAGTGTATAGGTGGTGTGTTGCAATAAATATTTAATAAAAATGCAACGCTGTCCTTTCCTTTTGTAATAAATAAATTTATAAAATTTGCAAAAATATCCATATTAAAAATATCCTGCAACTCTCTAAAGTAATTAAAAAATGCAACTCTCTAAACTGTACCCAAATGCCGTGTATTCAGTAAGTTCCATGGTGACTGAAACAAGTGGGTCCAGAGTGACGTACATGGTAAAGAACGTGAAGGGGAAGAACCTGCAAGAGATGCTAGGCATTTTGAAGTCATGTATGATAAAGCAGGAGCAGAAGTACGCTGCATTTTTAGTTGCTTTAACTTCAAATGTTACCTGTGCAGAAATGCCTTGTATATCCTTAGTTACAATTACCTCATCTCAGTGCTGACAATGTTGATATTAGCAACCCAGTTCAGTGTTTTGATCATTTGTACAAACGTGCCATGCAAGTTGTTGAAGAAGGGATGACATCCCAAGAACATTATATGGTTTCTTGGCAAAAATTTAAAGAGTATTTGAATAAGATCGGCATTGTAGCAGACAATATTGAATAAATAAATAAAAGAATAATGCTAATAATATGTTATGCATAATTTGTTATTCATTTCTTCCTTTGCCTAGCATTGACACACAGACATGGAATGTGCTTGCAGAATTCTTTGAAAGCATAGATTTTGTTTTTCACTTTTTCTTTTTTATTGCTAAGCAGATCGATTTGAACCCTGTTTGTTTCAGAAAGCTAGACAAACAACGCAGGCATAAATAGCGATATCAGAAAAGTTCTTGTATTTTCAAAATTGTAATTGAATTTCTGAATACAAAATTTACAAAAATCTAACCTAGTCACTGTCATCAGAAATTTTTGACGGTGCTCTTATAATAGGTTGGATTTAGAGACATAAATAAAATATTTAAAAAATATAGATTCAATTTTTAGTTTTGGTAATTTATATATTTATAATTCAGTTGTTTATTTTATTTAATCTAAAGGTGGAATTAAAAAAAACTCGTGAAGTTCGGTCTACGGGTCTAGGGTAGGGTCTAGTGTTAACTTTGTTGTCTCGTGGTACAAATATAAAATTTAATAAAAATTTCCTAAACTGCAGAAGTATTTTTTTATGGATAAAAACATGGGAAATCTCAATATACGTGGCACATGAATTTGACTGTGTGGTTAGGTGAAAGAGGTCATGATTGGCAGCTAGTAACAGTGAACTGTGAGGGCGATTGTGTAATAACCACATAAAAATCCAAAAATTATCAGGAAACAAAATTAGTGCAAAACATTTATCAGTTTTGTAGAAAACTTACTTATTTAACCACCTTTAATATTTAATCAGATTTTTACTTCCACGATAATTGTGCACAAGACCTTTTGTTCACCCACTTCCCAATTATTGTACTGTGTTCAATTGCACACAGTTCCCAATTGATTTACCGAATTTTCATTCAAACGCCAATATTGGAAGAACAAATTGTGGGTCTGTCCACAAAAAAGTGTGTTATGAATGCTTTGCAAAATGTGTAATTAAGTCAAACTTAGTGGCTAAGTTTGCCCAGTACTGAGTACACATAGATTGTCTTGTCTTTTCTCTTTGTTTATTCCTTTGGCTAATTCATTTTTGTTTCCTTTTCATGGTGGCAGTGACAGTGGCAGTGGCAGACATCCTCCATTCTTTTTCTTGCCTTTACCTTTCAACCTGGAATTGTTTGAATTGCAGTGATCAATTGATTGGAAGCACACACACACACAAGCAGATAATGAACCAACACACTTCACGCCTTCATCCTCCACTGGTCAGTTCATTTCATTTTTACAACATAATTAAACCTAACCTAATCTAATCCATTTTTCTGTGCTGAAATGAAATGAAAAAGGTTTCCATTTGCAATCTTTGATCTTCCTCGTTAATCGTTGTTATGAAACACCTACTCCTGTTACTAATTAATGAAATCTTTCATTGTTAATTTCTTCTTATTCTGGAAGTAACCTAACCTATGTGTTTTGGTCTGTATTCTGAAATGTCACTGCTCAAGGAGTTCCTTTTCTTCTGTTCACTTATAATTTGGTCTATACTCAAGCTCTTAAGCAGTTGGGCTCACTCATAAATTGTGTTTGATGCTTTTTTAAGGAAGATTCTAGTACATGTATCACAAGCACCTTTAACTTTTTTCTTTTATTCATAATTGTTGAATTGTGTAATTTTAGATTTTAAATTATTGTTAGGATTTGTTAGGTTGTTACATTTTGTTATTATTATATTTGAATATGAATTAGGATTAGATCAATTTGTTATTATTCCGTATTATTAGCAGTTTGTTGAAACTCTTTCTTATATATAAGAACCTCATGTTGAGGGAAATATATGAAAGTGAATGGAGTGAATGAATGAATGAAAGATGAATTATTATTCCAATTTATCCGTATCTGATTTTTAACATGGTATCAGAGCAATGGTTTCCTCCATGAATGAGAGTCATGGTTCCCTCCATGAATGAGAGTCATGTTCCCTTCATAAAAAAAATTATCTTCCACTGTCATAAGAGTTTTTCTTCTTCATATTCTCAAACTTTCATCTCTTTTTTTCTTCCCGTATCAATACCTATATTTCACTTTTATTTCTCTTTCTTAACCTTCATCATCTTTGGTTCTTCTACAAATTATGGTTATTATTACCATGAACTCCATCTTTGCCTCACATAACCTTCTCATCTTCGGTCCCGGCTTGAATCATTACCCGTATCTTAATCTTCTTCCAAAAAAAAAAAACACAAACGGCATAACATAAATCTATTTTGAATCCTTCTCGTACCTCATTATTGAAGCCTCCATGCACCTATTCCATTTGAAGGTCATTGATGTGAAGCTCGTTGCATTGTTCTGAATCCTTCACAAACCAACCCTGAAGTCTATTGACATGAACATGTGATTGTTCCGAATCTCTTCTCGTATCTCAATTCTCCATGCACGTATTCCATTTGAAGGTCATTGATGTGAAACTCGTTGCATTATTCTGAATCCTTCACAGACCATCCCTGAAGTCTATTGACATAAACATGTTATTGTTCCGAATCCCTTCCCGTATCTCAATTTTCTTTCTACCTCAAATAATCGAAACATTGAAGCATCTCCTAAACCTATTGCTGATCAAAGTCATTCTTGGAAAAGTGTTTGAAGAAACAATTGGCAAGTTGGACATCACTGATATTCATGCACCAACTTGAGGGGGAGTGTTGAATTGTGTAATTTTAGATTTTAAATTATTGTTAGGATTTGTTAGGTTGTTACATTTTGTTATTATTATATTTGAATATGAATTAGGATTAGATCAATTTGTTATTATTCCGTATTATTGGCAGTTTGTTGAAACTCTTTCTTATATATAAGAACCTCATGTTGAGGGAAATATATGAAAGTGAATGGAGTGAATGAATGAATGAAAGATGAATTATTATTCCAATTTATCCGTATCTGATTTTTAACAATAATTATATAAGTCTTTGTTGATCTGATGATTTCTGGTCCTCATGTTTTCTTAATCTCAATGTCCCACCATCAGCATTTACAACAACTTTCGTGCCTACATTCATATTTAATGCTAACATTGAATACACAATTCATGGTTGATCTGGTGATTGAATACTGAATTCATATATAATGCTAACTTGTACGGGATTATTGTTAGCATACTAACCTAGCAGATGTTACAGGTAGCTGGTCTTCCTGATGATCTTGCTATTGCTTGTTTGATTCGAGTACCCCGGATTGAGCACAGGAAACTACATTTAGTTTGCAAGAGATGGCACCGCCTACTGTCTGAAGACTTCTTTTATTCACTCAGGAAAAGTCTTGGAATGGCAGAAGAGTGGTTATATGTCATCAAAGCGGACCGTGCTGGAAGAATTTCAGTCCAAGCTTTTGATCCTATCTACCAACTATGGCAACCCCTTCCCCCTGTTCCTGGAGATTTTCCTAAAGCAATGTGGGTTGGTAGTGCAGTTCTTAGTGGTTGCCATCTGTACTTATTTGGCGGAGTAGATCTGGAAGGATCTAGATCTATTAGACGTGTTATTTTCTACAATGCCTGTACAAATAAATGGTATAGGGCACCGGATATGCTGCAGAAACGTAATCTGTTTCGTTCGTGTGTGATAAATAATTGTCTTTATGTGGCTGGTGGGGAACTTGAAGGAATTCAAATGACTAGATCTGCTGAAGTTTATGACCCCAGCCAGAACAGGTGGAGTTTTATCTCAGAGATGAGAACATCCATGGTGCCTTTGTTTGGTTTTGTTCACAATCGAACATGGTTTTTCAAGGGAAATGAAATTGGGAGTGGTAATTCCATGTGTGAAGCCTATTCACCTGAAACTGATACTTGGACCCCAGTTACTAATGGAATGGTCAATGGAAGGGGTAATGATTGTATCTCACTGAATGGACAACTCTATGCATTAGGTTGCCCGGATGGATGCAAGCTCACTGTGTATGATAGAGCAACAGATTCATGGAAAAAGCTTATTGATAGCAAACTTCATGTGGATAAATTTCCAACTCTAGTAGCTGTTGCACCTGTTTCCCTTAATGGAAAGCTCTGCATTATCCGCCACAATATGAACATCAGTTTAGTTGATGTTTCAAGTCCTAATGAACAACTGGAAATCAATCCTCAGGACCTTTGGGAAAATATTGCTGGAAAAGGTAAGCGCATTGGCAGGTCTTTAGTTAGAAAGTTATGGTCAACTATAGCAAGGCGTGATATTTCCAAGAGTTGCATTGTTTGCTGTCAGGTGCTACAAGTCTGAGAAGAAAATCTCCCCTGATAATATTAGTTATGCAGCTAAGGAGATTGGTCTCTTTGGAAATTAATTGAAATATGTTTATCCACATTCTTGCAATGGACATGTAGGACAAATTATGCTTCTTCCTTTAGCATAATTGTAGATTTTTGGCAATAGAACGAAATCTTTCCTATACAATCTTGAAAAGGTGGCAGACTTTGTATATGCTATTAGGGCTATTAGAGATATAAGTTTGTTAGCATATATAAAAGATTTGATGTAATCACTTTGAACTCACCTTACCCATTCTACCTTCAGTTCTATATTGTTCCCCAATTATCTCTTCTCTGTTAGGGCTGAACCATGAATTCTAACAGCGGCTGTACAATAAGATAACCTAAAGCTTCTCTTTGGAGACTTAGAGTATGTTTGATTTACAGTTACAAAATAAAGTATGTTCGAGACAAAAATAATTTTACTAACTAATCAACCTTATTACTTTTTGCATTAAAATTAAGATTACCTTTAGCACTAACGCACCTCAAAAACATTTTCTCATAATATAGGTAATACTATTTTTTTAAGACGGTTATTAATTTTCGATTCATAAAGATAACTTAAAATTTGTAATATATTATTCATCGTAAAAATGATACTTCATCTTCTAATTTTGTGAATTTTAAAATATAAATTAGTAATATAATATATATATATATATATATATAATTATAAAAACATTCTCTTTAAAATATTTTTTCAAAATTTATACGAATTAGTTACATATAAATTTATTGCAGTTTTAAACTGTTTATTAATTTACACTTTAAATATTAATTTAAAAATTCTCAAAATGCTTGATTTTCATATATTATAAATCACTTAACTCTCGCCTCTCGAGTAAAAAATAAATAATGAAGAAATCATAATAATAATAATAATTATTATTATTAAATAAATAAATAAAGTAAAACGGAAGTCTCAAATCTCAAAGTCTGGAATTGTTGAGTTGACAGAAGTTGAAATTTTTGGTTGAATAAGGTCCTTCTCTTTGTTCCGTTCCGCGACCATGTCTCATGTAAGTCTCTCTCTCTTTTGGACTTCAGATCTGTTTTTCCCCATTTCTTTTTCTGTGTATTATTCCGATCAGATTCATGTATTATACCTAATCCATGATTTTATCTGCATACATGTGTTCCCTTCCTTACATTGCAATCATAATTGAATTTTATCATCCAATTCGCAAAACTAGTTATCTGTGTCGAATTTTTGTCATTTGAATTTGGTTACAAAATTGAAACCACTCTTAATTAGCCTATTTGCTGGATCACATCACTCTGGTCCGATCTAACACTAAGTTGCAATCGAAATGTGTTCATTTATTGTGTGTTAATATTTGAATGTAGTTAGTTTTATGGAATTGGAATAATTTAAAGCTAGTCGACTTGCTGAGATTTCGAAACGTTTTTATGAGGTGCCTTTAATTAAGGAATATTCTGATCATGTACGCTGTGCACTGTTTTTCTTAGGAGACATGCCCTTCTGTAAAGAACGTCCTTCTTTTGGATTCCGATGGGAAACGTATCGCAGTCAAATACTTCTCTGAAGACTGGCCGACGAATAGTGCCAAGGAAAATTTTGAGAAAGTTGTATTCAACAAGACTCAGAAGACCAATGCCCGCACGGAAGGTGTGTAAAACTCATGTGATACGGTCAATGATCAATTGACCATGCCATAATTCATGATGAAGAATTGTCTGTGTGTTTGGTCAAATTCTGTATGTGATTGGGATAGATTGCTGATCACTGATTCGTATATGACCTCATTTGAGTATTGACTTCATTTCTTTTGCCTTCATGGATTTTTTCATTTGACAGCGGAAATAGCAATGTTTGAGAATAACATTGTTGTTTACAAGTTTGTCCAAGATCTTCACTTCTTTGTTACCGGTGGTGATTATGAAAATGAGCTTATCTTAGCCACAGTTCTGCACGCATTTTTTGATTCTGTGGGCCTTCTGCTCAGGTTGTGATCTTATATAAACAATTTATATATGTTTCATGTTCAAGGGTGTTTTTAATCTATCACTATTAACACAGTAGTCCTTGATGATTTTACTGCCTTTTCCCCTCCAGAGGCAATGTGGACAAGAAAGAAGCACTAGAGAACTTGGATCTCATTCTATTGTGCATTGATGAAATTGTTGATGGCGGGTATGCTATATGATGTGTCTGCCAAGTTTTTGGCTTGACAACATCTATTTTTTCAGTTCTTTTCATTGTTAAGCCAACCACATGCCCCTGATTGGTTTGAACCCATAATCCCATTATTTGCCCCTGTTCTTAAATGAAAAGATGCCATATTTAAATGAATCATTAGGCTAAATACATGTTTCTTTGGAAGTTTGGATAAAGGTGCACTAAGCCATGCTTTTTCAGAGATCATGGCTTAACCTTAAAACACATGACTTAAATCTTGGATACAGTTAATTGTGTTGTTACTCCTTAAATGGTTTTCCTCCCATGTTTCCTGTGGGATAAAGTGCACAGTACACCCATAACTCTAGTACTTTGCTGTTGCAGCTGCTTTGTGATGTCAATAGTAATAGATCCCATAATACTGAAATGTCATTGGAATTATACCATACATCACATTTACATAGAAAAAGGATACCCCTCTGAGCTTCCCCCTTTTGTGTGCCTTCTCTCTTATTTTCACCTCCTCACTTCTCTTGTATCTTCCTACCTATGTCTTGGCTTCAGCCAAGTCTCACTTAAATGTCATGTCTTCGTATTTTGTGCAGTATCATTCTTGAAACTGATCCAAATGTTATAGCGGGGAAAGTTGCTAGTAATAGTATAGATTCTGGAGCTCCTTTGTCTGAACAGGTATTATATTATATCCCTCACTTTAGTACCAAAACAGAAAATTGAGATTAAATTCACTTATTTGAGGAATAACTGTTTCTTTCTGTTGCAGACACTAAGTCAAGCATTGGCCACAGCCAGGGAACATCTTACAAGGTCCCTTCTTAAATGATTCAAATGGCATTTGACAAAGGAGGAAACTTGTCTTTTAGCTTTTCGTATAGACGTTTATAAGAATCAAATTGCATTCTCGAACAGTCGAACCTGGATGGTGGTGTTACTTGCGATGTGAAAGTTAACTTTGACATGCTTATACAGGCCAATTTGGCACCACCTTATGACGATTTGTTCATTTAATTACCCATTAAATTTCAGTATAGTGGCATATTGCGTATGTTCTATTAGTTTATAATAATCAACTTTAGTGCATACTAAACTCTAAATTTTTATATTATCTCCCCTTTAGTTTCAAAAGCAAACAACTCTCCCTCGATTAAAATCAGAGACCGTGACGTTAGTTTATTTTAAATTGACATTACAAAGGTCATTTGCTATGATAAGCAATTTTCTGGAAAATGAAAAATCTGTCTCTGGTACACTCCTGACTCCTACTTGCACAAGATTTTAGTTTAAAGAAAGGTCACGAAAGTTTAAATTAATGAACGGAAATATTTTTAGATCACGAGTTATTGAATAAACTTCTCTAGGTAGTTATAGTAGAATATAAATGCAATGGATTATTATAAACCAAACTGTCTGTATAAGTTAAAATCAATTTATAAATCTGGCTTTTCTTAGAAACTTTTTGCTATCTAACTTCTCAATAATTTATAATTATGTATCAAAAAAGTAATTTTAAACTCTTTAAGGATTTTTTTTTACTGAATTACAAATCAAATCATTGTTTCAAATTAAAAGGTTTCATAAGTTAGATAGCAATTCAAACTGAGCTATATCTCAAAAAAGTACCATTTCGTGTCTTATTACCATCCACATATACTAGGCGAGTCTGTACAGAGCCTGATTTTGAGTTGAACTAGCATATGCCACTTTAATGTAAAAACTAGCAAATGCCAATTTTACTAAAGAATATAGGAAGCATAAAGTTATAAATCCTAGTTAATCGTAGTAGAACTAGAAAGTTTAAAGTCTCACTAGTATCACATCTTTCACTTTGGTGTTTATGAAAACTATTCTATACACACTAAGTTGTCATGACGTTTGCAAATTCTGCTAAATGAAAAAATGACATGAGGCATACAAATATTCATTTCATATAAAACTTCTAATTATTCAATAAAGAACTTGTATGTATTAGAGCAAGTCTTTAAGAATTTCGGCTTTGTTTGAGACTGAGGCCTACGAATGTTCAAAAGTAGCTATGAGCTTATCATCACTGATCTCCTATCCATCCAACCATGGTTGTGAATACGCAACGAGATATGCTTTTCCAATTCATGCTTTAACTTCAGACTTGGAACAACCGTTAACACCAAAAGTAATTGATGTTAAAGCATCCTTGTACAATTATAGTACTAGTATCTCTATTGTATGACAAGATAATCTGCATCACTGCGGAAACCATCACCAGCAGTAGGAGGTAAGTTTTTAGGAGAAATATTTTTCCGGACTTGAGCATGAGTCTCTGCTTCATGATGAAACATCTTCACCAATTCTTGCAGCTCGAGCTTCCTAACTTCAACCTGTTCCTCAACAACAGGGTTTTTCAGCCCAAGGTAAACCATGCCAACTGCAATCAGCACTACTCCCAGAAAGACAAGGATGACCGTGAAAACGCCAAATGCATACGGTGTATGTTCTGCCCCAGGTATCCCATCAACATTGATCCCAAATAACCCGGTAATGATGATGAGGACAACGCCAATGCCACCAAATACAGCTAAATTATGGGTTACTCGAAGGCTTCTGTCCTGGATAGACATTTAGTGGATGCAAGACAATTATCATGTTAATCTAGGGTGAGCAATATAAAGTTGTTCTAGCTACTGTCAGAAAGTAAAAAGACAACAAAAAAAAAAAAAGCATTCTAAATGAAAGTTCTGAAGTATTGATACCAGCAACCAAGCTCGAACAGTGCTTTGAATAACATCTTGAATGGTAAACAGCCGGCCGCGAACAGCTTCTTGCTCCTCAATCATTTCTCTTGTGCTCTTTTTTATTCCCTCTAACAGGTTTCTTGCTCTATTTCCTTTTAGATGTTGAAGCAGCTCGAAGACAATCTCATCTCTTGCATGGAGTTACCACTTAACTCTGATAACCTGCAATGAAACACAAGAGTTATAAAGAGCTTCTGTGTAATGGATTTGGTCAGTATTAATTTCATTAAAATTAAAAAAATCAACCCAAGGCAGAGAATTTCGCTCACTTTGGTATTGCTTGGGCTTTTCAAAGCTATTTTCAAACGTGAAAGATTAAAATAGACAAATCAATAAGTTATGGAATGTTATTATTATTAAAATGTATCTTTACATGTTTGAAGGACATAAAGAACAATCAAACTTCATTGACATTGTTGATAACTAAAAGTCCTAAAAGCTCAAGCTGTCAAGTAGCAGCCCTTAACTCAACGACTCTTAAATCCAGCTTTTGGAAACGAAAGCAATAAAAACTTATGTATGAGAAATTGTATTTATGTCAAGTCTGGCAAACTTCTGGATTCTGGTTCCAAATTTACATCTGTAAGGAGGAGGAAGATTGTGACATGAGATATGTAAGTATGCAAGAAATGCTATATTTGTATTATGTTAGTTGTTTTACATAAAGCTCAGTGAAAATAATCACATAAAGATGCATTTCATCCAAATCAACAAATCATGAAGTTGTCAAAAGATATATCTTCTGCTTAGCAAGAATGAACATACCTGTGTTGATAACTTTCTGATTTCTTGATTTAAGATTAAGATGAAAAGATTCAAATCTTCATGGTTTCTCCTAAAAAAAGGGAAAATTGTAAACTTAGTGCAAGACAATTTATAAAACTGGAATGACCTGAATTTACACACATTGCACTTTTAAGAACCTGTTCATAAACTTCAATTCAATCTCATCTGCTGCCCCAAATATAGATTTACGGAATAACCTGACAAATTAAATAAAAATGTCAAGCCAAAGTAACATGACTTGAAGTTCACATAAAATGCATTTGGAGAAAAGAGTGCACTAAGATCAATGCAAGCATGAGATACATTGTCCATCTTTGCAAGCTACTTATCTACAGGACACTCCTAGGGAAACACATGCTCACTCCCAGTTCAAGGTGGTAAAAGTCAATAATCTAAAGTTAAAATATAACAGCAAAACTCAACAAAACCTAACCTGGCAATCCACATTTTTCCTATAGAAGTGATAGACAACACAATATATTCCTTTAATTTTCCAGAAACAAAGTCAATCATATTTTTCACATGCTTGATAGCTTTTCTTTCAGAACATGTAATATCTTAAATGTTTTAAAAACTTAACTCACCCTCGGACATCTGAAGTTATATAACTAGAAGCAGGGCCTAACCTACTTTTGACTGATTTTTTTATTTTCCAAAATTAATTATTGCTGACATCAAATAAGAAGGAAAATGTTGTCATTACCTATCATCCCACCGTGAGAGACTGCAAGCAAGTAGTGCTATAACTTCATGCACTGTTCTCGGCACATTATACCCTCCAGCAGAAAGAAGCTCCTAACAATAGTGGGGCACTGAATGAATTACATCTTTCTAAAAGAATATTAATGTGTGACTAGAAGCAAGAGAGCAAGAACAACCTGAACTTCTGTTATACCCAGAACATTTATCCTTGACACTGATCCTTTTATATGCATTACAGTTACAAGGAAGTTTTGTGCATGCCAAGACCTAAGAACAATTGGAATGTCATCTTCTTCAACAAGAGGATCACCTGCGGATTGTCCCAAGAGCTCAAATAACAGCCCTCCCGCAACTCTGACTGGGACCTACAAGTAAGAAGTCTAATCAATATTGAGTTAGACTGGTTTCTGAGGAAAAGCCATTGTGGGGTAAGTCATTGAAGGTTTTTTTTGGGGGGCGGTACAAGTCATTGGATGTCTACTTAAATTAGCTATATTGCTTGTGACACTAACACAAACAAGCCCAAGGTATAATGCCTAAGGAATCCTATGTTTATTTTTGTACTCTTCTCATTTACTTTTTTTGTTTTCTTGATTTACAAGCCTTGCCTGTTCTTATTTTCTTGGCAAACTCCTCAAAAAATCCCCATATCATGTCCCTAAAAGTTTCTTGCCATATTAAAATTATCCAACCTAGTGCTAGGTGGCAAGCTCTTGATGCTGTGTTTTCCCACTCATGAAGATGTCAATCTAAGTCCATGTGGCAGCACAGCAAAGAAGTCATTCCAACTTAGTGCTAGGTGTCAAGCTTGACAACTGCTATCTACACGTCCCTAAAAGCTTATAATTTTCCTGAAAACCTAATGACAACAACTTGGGATTTGTTGGTATCTGCTGTGCTGCCACACGGACTTTGTTCTAGTTTGTACTAAAACCCATCAACTAGAAATCAAAATTTACCTGTTTTCCTTCCACACTTAATTGATCCTAGAAAACCCTAATCCTAGACCACATGACCAAGGAACCACAATCCTAGAAGCATTTAAGCCATCAACAAAACATAATACAATTGATAAATTTAATTTAAAATCTTATAGTATATACACACTCTCATGTGTATGCTTGATGTGGTGCATGTAAATGTGTTTTACCAAACATAGATTCAAATATAGATTGCCAAATGATAATATTAGTTAAGACTAGCAATTACAAAAGTTTAAAAAGCAATGTACCTCATAGAGAAGGTGTTTCATCCGCTCACTTATAAGTCTACTTTCGTCTCTCAAAGCTAAACTAACAGCAGGATGTAGCCATTGAGCATTGCTGAGCCAAGTGGGGTGACTTGCAGAAGCATGGCACCACCATATAGGCCAGCGGGACGCTCCCAATAAGGAGCTGCCAAAACTGCTACAGTAAAATCATCTTCAGAATCCTCAAATTCAAATTGATTAGAAGACCAATCAGCATCAACCTGAACTGCTTGGACAAGTTCTGAAATTCTTGCCCATCCAATTGGTACCCAATGACCTCCCTCATACTTAGCCTTACGGGTCTGGCTCTCCTTGTCGTCGTCAGAGCCACCAAACAAACTCTCCCTTGAGACATTTACAGATGAAGGATCTGAGAGCTTCCTTTTATCATCTGAAGGGACATGATGCATCTTTGAATGTTGGCCATGCATTCTGTCTGTGATCTTTGATGAGGAACTCGATTTAGCCGATCTGTTTTGACCTCGAATGTATTCAAAAGCACAAATAAGTCCATCTCTCCAAAGGTCATTTCCATGATTGGGATCTCTATCATGATAAGTTTTATGGCTATCTAGTTTCTTCGTTATTCCCGAGGAATGTGATTGACCTTCTGTATCACTCATTTTTCTGCTCTTAATGAAGCCAACATAGAGTTTTCAAGTTAACACCTCGCCAAAAAAGCCACTCTTAACATGAGGAAAGTTACACTTCTGATTCCTAGCCAGGATTGAACATCAAATTAACCTTCCTCGACTTATCACAAATCGATGCTACAATTTGAAGGGAAAAGGTATTGATTTTAGAATGGGATAGTACAGATATTCTTACTAAAGTGAGAAGAGAAAAAAACAGAAAAGATTAATGAAAACAATTTAAACATAATAACTGTCAATTTAAACAGAAAAGATATTTTGCCGCGTAGTTAATTAAAGTAGGAGACTATGAAAGAAAAGCATTCAATAATGATCTAAATCTAACCAATCAAATATCAAATCGCATCAAAAGCAATAAACCTGTCATGGAACCTATTTTCTCTTTTAAAGGAGAAAACAAGTTTGGGTGATTAATAATATCAACGAACCTTTAAATGAGGTTGGTTCACTTGGTTTTTATTTCCCAGTGTTCCTAATGGCTCTAAGAACACAACACAACAATAAGCATAATTGTAACGATGCATGTCAGGGATCACTCAGATACTTTCCAAGTTAGAATTCAACTCAGAAGCATATTTAAAAGCGCATAGCATCTTTATTAATCATAAAAACCACAACTAAATTGTATTAAGTCATATTTCAGAAGACTCGGGCATTGATATCATTACCCTTACAAAAATAATAATTGGAAGATTTGAGAAATAAAAGGAAATTACCAGGGGCAGTGGAGAGTGGTGTCTTTCAATCTCAACCAATCCTCAAACGAATATTAATAAATTAATAAAAGAAAAATCACGTTATTTTCACACACATATCTTAACAATATAAAAATTATTCGAAGCACTTTGTTCCTTTGTTTGACTCCAATTTAACTTGTTACGCGCTCAAGCATCTATTCTTCTTCTTTATGTTTTTTCCTTTTTTGAGCTTTGCTGTCCAAAGTCACTTTCAACTCTATGATTAATGTAAATTGTGGATTGGATGCATTATGCTGAGAGGGACTTCAAGTCAGAAACTATCACTGCATCTATTCTTACTTTTTGTTTATACAATTTTTTTTACTTTTACTATTGCATGGTGTTTCAGAAGAAAAAAAAATATTACAAAATAAATGTCGTTTAACTAATGTTGCATTAAATATTACTATTTTTCAAGATTAATCAATACTCACTAAAAATAGTATATAAAAAAGTAAATGAATCATTAATTAAATAGATAAATGACATTATCTTTATTGTTAAATAAGTATCGTATTTGAAAAAAGATCAAAATTAGTATCGTATTTAAATTTTCAGTATAACATTGATTGTTTTTTCACTAATACTCCTAATATACTTTAATTTTTTAATCTAATATTAATACCATTTTTTCATCTATTCAATAAAGTTAATTTTATAAGATTATCATTCTTTTTCATCTATTTATTAAAAAAATTTGTCTATGTAAAGAAACCTAGGATAACACTTAAGTTATTAGAGGGAGTATATTAGAAAGTTAAATAATATACTCCCTTGTCCCATTATAATTGTTGTCTTAAGTTATTGTAGACAGATCAATAAAATATAATAAATAAATGAAAAAGACTACCAATTTTACCAAATTAACATTATTATCATTAATTTATTTTAATTTTTATTACTTGTATCATTAAAATTATAAGGAATATAAGTGAAAAAGAGTAATTAATATTACATTGATAAACTAAAATACAATTATTTTAGGATAAATTCTTTAAAATCAACAAATTAATGGTATTCCAACACCAGTATCAAAACCTTAAATTTTATTTAATCTTAAATGAATGAAGTAGTATATCCACATTAAAGAAGTTTTACTTTTTTTTTTCTTAACCCTTCAATTCATTAGGGGTGGAATTCCTGACTAATCCAGAATTCAACTAGGAGATAAATAAAATCTAACCAAAAAATATTTTTGTTAAAGATCAAACTTGGATAGTATCCCAACTATTCAACCTTTAATACATTAATCACTTGTATCCAATCACTTATGTCCAATCACTTGGTTGCTTCTTTTATTAATTTAAAACATTTAATAGCAATTTATAACATGTTAGAGCATTTTCAATGCAAGATCTTGAGTAAAGGTCTTGAATTTAAAATCTGATTTTCACTAGATCTCTTAATAAAAGAAGGAAACAGATTTCCAACATGAAAAAGGAATTATACTAGAAAACCCTTAAGATCTTAACAATGTTAAAAAAAGAACAATTTTTTTTCTTTCTCTCTTCCTAAAATCTCAAAATAAAATCTACTACTAAAGAAAAAAATGAAAAAGATCTTAAAAATCTTCAATCTTACGTTACACTATAAGATCTACTACAAAGTGATCTCATATCTCAATTTAAAATCTACCACTAAAAATACTCTTATATACATTTATTTGCATAAGTATAGTGAGTATACAATAAAATAAATTATTGTAATCGTAATTTTTAATGATTAATTTTAATTCACAAATACCACTTCATATTTTATTTTATGCTTTACACTTGAAGCACATTTTTTTCAACTTAAAAAATACACGGGCAAAAAACATCCCATTAAAACTACAGAAAAATGCTGTTGTAGTTTTCGAACGGGATGCCAATACCCTCTGAAATTTATAACTAATGAGTTCTCAAGTGTTTTTTTTAGTTGAAACCCCCGACATGGACTTAAAAACATTATTACTCCTTTGATTTGTTAAATCTGATTTTTTTTAGCAGAATCCAACCGATGCGCATCCCTTCATTCAGGTATTATAGCGCATGATTGTTCAGGAGAACTTTCTAATGTGTATATAACATAAAGCACAATTGAGCGTAACAAGTTATAACAGGTGAGAATGTTACCCAAAAGAGATTTTCCACTATGATCAGATGAAAATATTAGGAAACAAAAAACAAAAAAGTATCGAGTAAACCAAATTAGCAGCACACTTAGTACCTACGTTAAACATGACGAACATAATTATGTAGAATACAACCTCGTGGCAATGGGCTCATGGTCTCTAGAGACCAAACAATGACAAGTTACTAGACCGTGAATGCCTCTGATTAGCCACTTTCAAACTCCCATAAATACCCTGAAAAACCGGGAGGTTTTTAAGATTAGTAGCTGTTTTGCCATATTTGTGGGGACTGCTTGGATGGTTGGCTTTGCGGACCACCCAAGGACGCTTCCCGAGGATTTTGTGGCTGATGTTCCAGAGAAATGCCAGTCTGAGATTGGTAGAAATTAGGGTACCCAAGGGGTCCAAAATGCTGTGAAGGCGGCGGTGGCTGCTGCTGCTGCTGTTGCTGCTGCTGCCTTTGCCGAAATCCACCTGGTTGTTGTTGATTCTGTCCCTGCAAGCTATAATAGTTGCTGGGAGGAACTGCAGACATTGTTCGAGAGCCAGGGCCCTGAACCCACATGGGAGAATTCTCGTTCTAGAAGAAAACACCATATAAACCCATTTCAGCTTTACTTATAAGCAGCAATAGGAAAAAAAAAAATAAACAAGGTTCCATGTTATATTCTTTCCTCACCCCCACCTTCCCAAAACTGAATTCAGAGTTAATCACAACAAAGTGAACTACCTAGCCTTTTAAAGAATCATAGTTTTTAACACGCATAACAGATCATATTTCAACTTGAATCATCATGATAGTTCCAAATTGATAACTTTTCAAGAGAAGAATCGTAACAGGAAAATAAAAGCAGTTAAATGTAAATAGTTTTAAAATCAAGATCTTTGTACCTGCTGTAGTGACATCATATGATTGTTGTCCTTAAACTGGGAGTTTATAACATCCTCATATCCAATGGTTGTCCCAGTAGGAGCAGCAGGAGGATTCAAAGAATAATTTCCTCCAGTTATGCTTGTTGAACTGCCAAAGCCATATCCAGGAGGAATAGCAGCAGACTGAGGCAAACTGCTGGCAGAAACATTATTTTTATACTGTGGAAGCACTGCCGCCAGAGATTGGGGATACGTGTTATTTCCAGCAAAAGTCTGCTGAAAAGCTGATGGCATATAGGTATAGCTCTGAGGCAAGAATGGATAGCTAATCATGTTAGCAAAATGTCCCAGAGGAAGACTAGGTTGGGAGTAGGGATGCATAGCAAGGTGCTGAGGAAGTGTGGGTCCAGTGGCAACACCTGCACCAGACAGGGTTTGTGCATTAGGTTGAGGTGCAGAAATGCCGCTAGCTCTTAGAGCCTGCAAATTGACAAGAGAAACTATCAAACAACTGAATTCCCAATTGTTATCTTCCTATCCTATAACAACAAATTCAAAATATGGATGCGGCAATTAAACCTGCAAATAACAAATAATTTAAATCCAGAATACACCCAGGAACAGCTCTACATATATTTCTGTCAATATGAAATCAGTCAATTCTTTTTATCAGCAAAAATAAATTTTATATAAGTGATAAATAGAGTACAAGTAGTACTGATATATATACAACCTAACGACAGAAGTTTCAGAACTATGGCAACCTAATACATGAATACCTACATGAATTAGAATGCCAAAGATCTGGCTGAAGACTAGGCTCACACGCATACCAAGAAGGAAGAAACTATATGCTAATCCCTCCCCTGAATACAAAAGCCTTCCCTACTAATATTACTAGACCAATAGTGAAAAGGGATGTCAAATCCTATCTCCAAATTTTTTAGCCAAGTCCAGCAAAAGAATAGTGCATCCTCCATCAATTTTTGACCATTGAAACTGTCATTGTGGAAGACAATCCTATTTCTATGATGCCATATACACCAAGTCATAGCTATCCACCAAATCTGTCATCTCTGAATTCTGAGTCCATTGATACAGTAGTAGGAATGTTGACAGAAATATTCTTTTGGAGTTACAGAAGATACCCCCACTATATTACACCATATTAATAGCCAGGGTGAAATTTGTGATACATCTTAATGAATATTACATTAAAAATAATTTATTGGAATACCACCGCAGCACTTCAATATACTATAAACCAGAATTCTTAATTCCACTAAGCACTTTTAAGGCTAAGAATGATCTAAAATTCAAAAAACTGTCATCCATAACATTTCATTTAAACAACTTAACATCTCTTAAAAGCCATTATATAAAGAAACTTAAATAAGCTTATTAGAGCAGAAGTGCACCTCTGACATGGTTATGGTGGAACCACCAATTGAAGAAGCAATGTTACCATATTTTGTAGGCATCGATTGTGTTGCAGGGAAGGGTAAGTATGGGATATCTTCTCTTGCTGTTTGAACTGGTGAAGACAACAGAGCACCAGGCAAAGAATTTGCATGTGCCTGCTAAAATATTGACAGAATGACAGTAAAATTTAGATCTAGATAGCAGGATTGCTAGATAGAATTGTAAGATATAAGACAGAAACTAAAGCAATATCAAATGTTATTATATTAAAACGACAGCATATGGTACGCATAATGCAGTTTCAGGGGGGAAGGGGCAATTTAACTATAGTATTGTGTTCATTCAAACAAAAAAAACAAGTGTTCAGAAACATCTAATTAGGCTTTGTTTGTTTTAGTGGTGCACATTCTTACAATCAGCTGTTTTGCTGAAGGAACAAATTGCTTCTGAACACGAGATTTTCAAAATTTTGGCCATGAAATATCTAAAAAAAAATAAAAACAGGCAGTAAGTCATTCTAAACTAATTCAATGAAGATCTAAAATATGACCAAGCCATAAAACATGCATTACCATTACACCAGAGAAGGGAGCAAGATTCTGATTCTGTGAGCTGGTCTGTGAAACAGGAAATGTGACCTCCGGCTGTTGGGCATTTTCATAATTAAATCCATGAGAATGTGATGGAAATGAATACTGATTTTCCTGAGCAATTTCAGGGGGGTCAGGTTGTAAAGCCTCTTGTTGTGAAATGGAAGTATGCTCATAGTTCCCAGCACTCACACCAGTTCCTTGAACTAAATTTCCATCTGAGGTAGTAGTAGTAGTAAGATGCTCATCCCCGTAATAGTCAGGATTTCTGCAAGAAAATATATCTTTAAGGAAACTAGGAATAATCATGATATTGCAAGTGTGGACAAAGTATACCATTATATAAGCCACATACCTAGTGTCTGAGTTTTCAATTGTTGAAGCATCTGCTGCACCAGATGTATCCTCAAAGTTATTTTTCAAAGGCCTAGATGTAAATGACCCACATCCAGAAAGGGGGTTTGCAGATCCAAAACTTCCAAAGCTCAGATTCATGCATTCTGGAGTATGGAGTTGTAGGTGATTTGGAATTACTACAGAAGGATTGTCATCTTCTTGTTCTGTCCCCTGATCATCTCTCTGTATATTTAGCTGCTCTATGTTTGCAGCAACTGATGAAACATCATCTTCAGCTGAAAGGAAGAAATTTAAGAATTAAGACTACACAGGCACGTGTCTAAGATAAAATTATGAACAGGACGCATAAAGCATCCCAGTTTCCATTGTCATTATCATAAAAAAAGATGTCTGAGATATTGAGATTGGTAGGAATTTATGTCTGTGCACATCATAAAAAAGATGTACCTCCTGTGTTATCCTCTGACGTACTTTTAGCGGATATAGAAGCAGATTCAGCATTCTCTGCATTCTCAACGGTACCATCTTCAGCTCTGTGTTCATCCAAGTGAGTTTTCTGCCGGCAATCAGCTTCAGCAAAGCTTGATGAGTTTGCATAGTACTCAGAATTTGCATGGGCATCAACATCTGCATATACTCTAACATCATGTTGGTTCTCAATACAAGGCCACTCATCATTCTGTGGAACATTGTCGCTAATGGCATGGCCTTGATTAGTATTTGTTTCTGAAACTTTGGAAGCATAACCTTGCAATGAATCCAAGTTGTTATCTGAAGCTGCTGGAGGTATGAGGACATTCTGATGATTACCACTCTGGATGGAAGAGTTATGCATGGATGGCCTGGCCTGTGGCCTACCCATCTTGACAATGTCGGCCATTGATACTTGACCCGTATTCCCTGCCCATGCAGATTGCACTCCAGCGCGTTGTGATGATAAAGATGGTCCATCACCGATGCCGAATGCATATGTTTTCTCAGTAACCACAGAATCACTGCAACAATTTTGAACATAAATGAGACATGAGAAGTGGGAACTGCACCCTGGCCACACAATAATAATAAGACGGTTCTGTATCCAAGTGCTTGTAGGCACAATCAAAAAAGACAAAATTTTATGCTACTAAAGATAGATAAAAGAGGAATAGCCACTTAACTAGCCAAATAGTCAAATACTTTAGGACTACATATATAATAAATTTTTTATCTAGTTAAATGTTACCAAAAATAGTTGTAAAAAACATCATAAAAACAACTAACTGTCCATTTTCAACCAATTTCATTCCAAAACCAAAATACTCACTGTTCATAATGCCCAGCACAGAAAGATCAATGTAGAACCTTAAAGTAATCCACAGAATAATTGGCACATAATCATCCACTGTTTGAGAAAAATTTTAAATTGATACAGAAAATAGATTGTAAGAGTTGGATGCCAAGATAGCCTACTTTTCAAAAATAAATTGAAGGGTTGTTTCCCTTTTGTATTAGCCTCAGTAGGTGGTCAGGCTTGGTTTTCAATTTCTTCTTATAACTAGGCCAAATTTGTAAATGTATCATAACCATAAGAATCCCTTTAGCCATCGTGATACATCTTTCCCACTCCAATCATGTAAATTTTATTGTGTGTTTATATATGAAGGAAAATAAACCTGTAGGATGCCGGTCTCATGTTCGCATTATTTCCCAGCACACTAGGTGCAGAAGATGTAGACCCTCCATAAGTGGGTGTCCCATTTTCCTTCTTGTATACAGGCTTCCCCTGCAGACCATAATCTGGCCTCCCAAAACAGGGCAGAAATTTAAATAATTATAATAATAAAAACAATAATAGTGTCAGATACTATAAGTTTCATCAAATAAACAGTCCAGAGCAATGTATCAGTTCAAAACCAATCATCCGCATACCACTGTTGCCGAATTGGTTGGCACCACCACGTCCACCATGACGATCTGTGCCAGCCCTACCACCGCCACGACTAGACGTGTTGTTTGTCCCACTCCCACGAGACCTGGATTCTGTTGGGTCCTTAATCTGAACCAACAAGAGCAAGAACAGGTAAAAAAAAGATAGATAGACAAACTCAAACAAAATATCAAAAACAACAATAAGGGTAGGAACAGTTAGCAGAAACAAATGCTCAAGTCAAAGTGTCAATCCAACTCATCATATCCACCTACAAACTTAGCACACAGATTCACCTACTGTCAACTTATAAACCTATGCACATGCCACATAGCAGTAGAACACACTCAGGAAACAAGAAACAAAATTGATTATTTCAAGATAAAAAAAGAAATCAAGATAAATATTAAACCAATTCTGAATAGCTGGAACAAACAAAAAAAAAAAACGTGCACCTCTTTTTTCTTTTCTCGCTTGCTCTTCACCTCATGAAAAGGATCTACACAATTAACAAACCTAACATTAGAAAAAAAACGCACGCGTATCCGATAACGTCTCTAACAGCACCCTGCGCCACAAAAATACACTCCGCAGGCAACAAAGAAAACAAAAACACGCGGATTATTCTCGCTCAGTTATTTCTCCGTTTCGAATAATGCGCGGCCGAGCAAAGCAATAGCCTCAGAAAACATAGAACAAGGGTGTTTGCGTTTGGTTCCAAGTAAAAGAAAAACATCTAACATCGAAACAGAAAACGCAGAAAGATTGAAAGAGAGAGAGAGAGTAACCTTGTGAGAGGAGACGATTAACAGCTTCGTTAGGGTCCATGTTACAGTCTTTGAGCGTGGCGTAGATCTCATGGTCGGGGAAATTGGAGACAATCTCCTTCAAGCTCTGAACCATCTTCCGCGACGACGCCGGAATCGTCGCCGACAGCGCCTTGCCACCGCCCTTCCCACTCATCGTCACTCTCTTTCTCTCTCACACACTCTTTCTCGCACCACCGGAGTAGCTAGGGTTCCGCCGCGACAACAACCGGAAAGAAGAAAGAAAACCTCTTTCGCTCACTACTCGAACACTCTTCGCTCTACAGTTTACAACCAAAAAGCGAAAACCTCTTCTCGCTCTCCCCCCACTCCTTTTCTCTCTGCGTCTAAATTTTTTTATTATTATTGTTATTTATTTCTTTTAAAGCGTTTTCTTTCTTCTTTTTTCTAAATAAATAAATATCCTCTTTTGAAAATATTATATTTTAAGTTAAGATACCAAGAAATTATTATATGATGGAAATATTATTTATTCTCAATCAAATTTCATCTAACATATTCTTAGAGTTTTTTAATTGCATATCATGTGAAAACTAATTAAATTTATATAATCTTAAATTACTATGTAATAAATTCTAATCAATTACGTAACTTATAATCAATCAAATATTAAATATAGATAATATTTCAACAAAAATTTAAACCTTAATTTCCCATAATCATATAAAAAAAAAAAACATTCGTTCACCACGTCCTACTTTTTATGTTTTTTATATAAAGAAATTTCATTTGGTTTCATTCTTTTCTTTTAACCTTGAAGATGTGGATTTTATTCATGATAGACAAATAATGAGGGTACATCATTATTAATAATGGGGAGCTCCTAAATCCATCAACTATCTAAGAAGAGAAAGACAAATTGGCTAACATATGAGCAGCTTTGTTTCCTTGCCTTCTTGAGAAGAGCAAATGCAGTCCCAAATCACCATGTAATCTTCTTGCATCTTCAACAAATTGGCTACCATATGTAAGTTGGGCTTGAAACCTTTAGATGTTTCCCATATTAAAGTGTTTGGAAAGTATCTTGCCTTTATTACCGGAGCCATCAAGGAGTCCTCATTCACTAGGATTCTCCACCACTGTTTTGCTAGTAAGACTATATTGAAAGCCTTTACAAAGCGAAACCCTAGCCACCTTCATTCTTGTGCCCTGTCAACCTCTTCCAACTCATCCAGTGAATACTTCTTTGTCTACATCCCCGCTGCATAAAAAACGTGCAGTAAGGCTCTTTATCTCACTAAAAATACTGTGATAGGAGGAAACATCCCATAACATATGTAGGGATTGATTTGACCACTGATTTGATAAGGACCTCCTTCCACCCTTTAAGCTTTTTCCACACTCTCTGCCTAAAAAATTTGAAAACTAGATAGTGATTTAGATCTTCCAACGAGGGTAGGAAGACCCAAATACTTCTCTTGACTTTCCGCCACCTTAACCCCCCACAACAGGTGTATTAGCTCATCTTGTTTGGTACTAGGCATATTTTGGCTACAAGGAAGTTCTGACTTGTCAAAACTTATCCTCTGTCCAAAAGTTGCTTCATAATCTTTTAGAATGGCAGAGATATGAGTAACTTCCTCTTTGGTGGCCCTAGAAAATATGATACCATCATCTACAAAAATATAAATGGGAAATCATAGGAGCTGGTCTAGAAACTTTAATTCCATGCAAATCCCCTGAAGCCACAACTTTATTCAGTAAAGCAAAGAGAGCTTTAGCACAAAAAGGGTCTCGTTACCTAAGACCCATCTGTTGAATGAAACTTTTGTGTGGCCCTCCATTTCCCATGACAGAGAATGAGACAGTATTCATACATTTCATAATCTAGGAAATCCAACTGCCTAGAAATCCCATACAGAGCAACACATTCTCACAAGGTTGTGAGAAACGAAATTCTACTTAGAATCGTAGAGGCCTCATGGAATCGTAAGAGTCTACTTCAAATAAAAAAAAATAAATTACCTATATATAAATATGAAATAAGAATATAACTAATTTTGTCAAATTAAATGAGTGCAATTATAAATAAGGGATACTAAAAAAAATTTAAAATAACAATTGAAGTATTAAAATTGATAACACAAGTAAAGTGTATTAATAAAAAAATGTAAATAGCAATTACTCAAATTAAAACAAAAGTCCAATTTTTAATATAAAAAAAAATGAGCAAGAAGACGTATAGTAAGCAATAAAGGGATGCAGGAAGCAAATCTGGCCCAAATACAAAAAAAAAAAAACCTAATCTTCCCATATAAAAGCTTCCTTCCGCATCCTCTTCTTCTTCCTCTGTTGCGCTGCATTTGCTCCTCTTCTTCTTCATTTTTTTGAAGCCAGGGGAGCGACGACAACGGAGCCACGAACCCACGCACGACGATGTCGAAGCCACGACAATGGCGGAGCGACGACATGTGAGGAAGAATGCACAGAAGGTGAGGAGGAAGATGAACGCGAGAGCAGAAAACAGACTCGCCAACTCGCTGCTCACTCGTGATTCTGCTTGGAATCAACCGATTCTACAATAGAATCATACGATTCTACTCCTAAAATGAGTATGCAACCGATTTAACATGTGGAGAGTATATGGAATCGTAAAATCGGTCAATTTTGTGAGTTAAATCGCAAGTTTGACAACCATGCATTCTCAAGAAAAACTCATTCTATCATGTCATAGGCTTTAGGCATATCCAGTTAAAGACCCAAGAACCCTTTCGTCCCTTTGTCCTTGTTCTTCATGTAGTGAAAGCACTCAAAAGCAATTAGAGCATTATTTGTTATGATTATGTTTGGCACAAAAGCACTCTGACACTCCTCAACAATATCAGGCAAGACTCTTTTCAACCTATTAGCTATAGTTTTGTGACAATTTCAAACAACATGTGTAAAATAAGTATGCACAAGAGCAAGTGTATCCTAAGCAACAATAACAATGGACCTAAGTCGATATTATACCCCAATAGCTGAAATTATTAAACTAATAATTATTTTTGAAATTTTTGTTTTTAAAAGAAAGCAAGTAAAACAAGATAAACGAGAGAATTTGAGGAATATTAAAAGCGACTGAAGATTGTGATTCATTAGTATCAATTTTCCCCTAACCATGTTCCTATGAAATCTCTACCTCGAGTTAGTTAACAATTTTCAAAGTCACCTAAAGCCTTTGATTTAGGTCAATAGATGATTTTGCCTTAAACCAATACTCCAATTATCATGAATATATCAATTTAAGTCAAAGAATAGAAAAGTCTAAGGATGACTAATTTAAAGATAAACTAATTATTCAAGATAACTCAAACAATTTAATCATACACTTTGGTATAAAACATTCACTATATAGATCTACCAAATACACACAGATGATCATTATTGTATATTTGATTAAGTTAAGATTGATCCAGTCTTAATTGATAATAAAAATAAGTTAGAAAATTAATTAACATAAAACATTAAGGATTTTCATTAAGAATAACGGAAGAAGTACAATTGAACAGTTACATCATAATTCTAGGACTAGGGAAAACTAACATTTCATGATCAAAGCAAAATTAGAAAACTTAGAAGAAATTAACATAGACATACTAGTGAGGAAGGGACAATGATCACGACTCATTCTCACGGTGTTGTTCACGCCTCATAAACGCTCATAACACTTTCAAAAATGTAAACTAAATAATAAATTTTGATGTTTTAAAGTAAGACTCCAACATCTTATTTACAGACTCCTAAATATAATTATTTTAATTAGGTGCACATTAGATAAATATTCTAATTAGATCCCTAAAGATAATTGCTTTAATTAGACACATTATAGATAATATTCTAATTAGATCCCTAAAAATAATTACTTTAATTAGACATAATATAGATACATATTCAAATTAAATCCCTAAAGTTAAATACGCTAATTAGACTCCAAAGTATAGTTTTCTTAATTAAACTCATTACGGTCATGGTGATATATTGGAATCATGGTGTTGACACTTAAGAATTCCTCACTTTGCCAGAGTCCATATGAGTTAACCATAGCAGTGGTAAATGTACCACAATCATTATCAAGTGGGAATAGTATCAAATCTTCATGAAAATGTGCATTTTCCAACTTTTTCACTTAATTAAGTGATTGTAATTCTGCAAGATAAAATTAGTGTTCAAACGTGAATTTTGTCAATAAAATACATGAAAATAACACGAAAACTCATAGATTATCACTTAAATTATGGTTTATCAACCATTGCACAAACTAATAGGTCTGAACTTACTAGCATGAATGGGATTTTTAACTTTAGGAATCAAAACAATGTGAGTGTTACTGATACCTGATGGGTCTTCTCCCTCATTGAGAATGTGGAGCACTTTTTCTACAACATCCTAACCTACAAGGCTACAACCTCCCTATAGTGCTTATAAAACAAAGCAAGAGTCTCATATGGTCTCGATGCTTTAGTGGGGTGCATCTGTGATAAGGCTATGGTCACCTCCTCTTCAGGAAAGCTCTGTAGCAGCAAATCAGACATCTCAGAGAGAGTCTCCTTCCCACAAATCCATCCACCTCCTGGACTTTTGATGGATTAAAGGAGGTGAATAGACTAGAGAAGTAATTAGTTAGCACCTCTATAATGTCCTCCTCCTCATCATAAACAACACCATTGTCGTCCCTAAGTCTATCAATAGAATTGGTTCTCCTCCTCTAGGATGCCTTCTCGTGGAAAAAATTGGTGTTCCATGTTGCAACCAATTTGCTCTCGACCTTTGTTCCCAATAGAGCTCCTTCAGCCAAAACAAAGTGTCAAATTTCATTTCATTCTAATATTGATGTTCATTGCTAGCGTTTGTTAGACTTGTTTTTTTCAATCCAACTTTTGTTATACTTGTAACCAAGAATTTATGCATTAATTTGGTAGTCATGATATAATAAAATAAATAATTATAGTATCGGGAAAAAAATAATTATCACATCTTATTCTAATCAGTTATTTTGTGCATTAATAAAATAACCTATCAATGAAAAATAAGATAAGATGATGGTATCTTATCTCTTATCACGTTCTATTGATTCAATAATTTTTCACAAATTTTACATCCAAGTTTTTTTTCACAAGTTTTCTCATCTAAGATTTAATTTTTTTTGCGCATTTTATCATTGCTAACTATCACAAAAAGTTAAAGAAAAAACAAATCAATATCATTGTTATTAATTTTTGCAAAACAAAATCGTTTTGTTAATTGTTACTAATATGTTGATAAAATGTAAAAAAAAAATATTAGTAAAATTTGAAAAAAAAATAGATGATAAAATTCATTGTGAAAGTTAAGTAGTAAAAATATACAATTATGTCTATTTTTTATCTTCAGGGGAAGATGAGTTAGAAAAAATATAAAAATTAATATATATATATATATATATATATATATATATATATAATACAATAAATATAATAACATAATAACGTATTATACATACAACTAAAAAATATAATATATATTACTTATATATAAATATAAATTAGAATAATTATTTTTAATAAGAGTATTTCAGGAATTAGTTTCTAATGATAGTGTGTTTAGGGATTTATTTTTCAACGAGAACAATTTTGGAGACATTTTTAACCCCTTGTCTTTGACAATATATAATTTTCATCTTTACTCCTAAATTTATTTTCAATATTTTTAAAAAATTATAAATAATTAAAAAAACTTGTATCATATTATAAATTGTTTATCACAAATATAAAATATAATTTATAATTTACATCTTAAAATATTTACTTATCACAAATTTTATTATGATATAACTTATATAAAATAAATAATTATCATACGGAACATGCTAAAATATTAGTTTATAATAATAATAATAAGAGTAAATTACACTCGCATTTTCTGTGATTTGCTTAAATTTCACCTAATACCATCCCTTTTTGCATCCTACAAAAAACTCATTAATTGTTTAGCTCACATTACACTTAGACTCCCTCCTTCCTAAACAACTTTTAATAATTTATCAGAAATTAGATATATGTTGGTCACATGATTTTTAATGAAAATTTGTGTCTAAAATACATTCATCTTCTTCCTCTCAACCTAAAAATATTTTAATACTCTTCTTTTTTATTTTTTTTACGTAAACCCAACTTTGAACCCACTTTGTTGTATGCAATATTAACACATTTCCTCTCATCCTTTGTTCTACTAACATACATATGAACTGAATTTTGATTCTCAACAAACATTTTTATCTTTTATGTTCCTATGGTCCCAAACATCAACACTATTTTAATCAACAATAATAAACAAATAATTTTCAGTTCATCCATTATGTATCCTGTTGTCCCAAACATCAACACTATTTTAATCAACAATAATAAACAAATGATTTCCAGTTCATCTACTGTGTTTCCTGTTGTCTCAAACATCAACACTATTTTAATCAACAATAATAAACAAATGATTTCCACTTCATCCATTGTGTTTTAATAGTTATAATAATACTGAGGATTTTAGTTTGTCCCAAATATCAACACTATTTTAATCAACAATAATAAACAAATGATTTTAAAAATCATAAGTGATCTCAAACTAGTATCCCATTGAAATCCCATTCAGAAATAGACAATAATAAACAATCAAAATTAAATAATAATCTTAAAAAGTAACCTATATACAAGGTCCAGTGGTCACTTACAAGCATAACCTAGCGTGAACAGAAATTGTGGAACAGAAAGAAAACCAGAGTGCTCGTGAACGTCGAAGAGGAAGACAAATGAAGACGCTTATGAACGTCGCAAACTAGAAGATGAACAATGGAGAATTCACGAACTGGAACAAGAACGATGAAGAACTCGCAACGGTGAAGAGAAATAGAACATGAACGTCGTGAGAGAAAGAGAAACTCGCACCCTCTGGACGCTGAAGAAGAACTCGCCAACAAGAAAAAGATGAACAGTATTCACTAATGGTGAAAATGAATGAAACATGAATCATAAATTCTAAAACTAATTAGGAAGGGATAATTTGGGTTTTACAATTTAAATGTAAGGACAATTTTGTCTGCTCATATATTTCAATTGACGTTAGTTAATGACGTTAATAGAAGGGATAAAAGTAATGTACAAAAAAGGAGGAATATAAGATAAAATTTGAGCAAAACACAGGAGGTACAAGTGTAATTTAATCTATTAATAATAATAAAAATTTGAATTCAGCGTATTATATTGTATAAATATTTATAATAATTTTGACTATAAATGTAAAGTATATTATCAATTGAAGTATTCAAAAACTTAATAATTATTATACGGGTATTTTTAAAGAAAAATATTTGAATAATAATTACAATTTTTTAAAACTTACTTTTTTTTTCTTATTTTAAGAAAAGTAACTAAATAAATAAAAATAATTTTGTATAACATAGTAGTTTGTTATATAGTGTGTGGAAAATATCGGATAAAATTAAAGTTTATCTTGCTCTCATCTTTTATTATTATTAATAATATCTTTGTTTTATCTTATCTTATTCTTATTATTTATCATATTTTGACGAATGAATACGTAATTCACACTTATGAGTTATTCAAAGGATGAACACTTAATTAGTTAATTTCACAATTGTAAGTTATTTAAAGGAGATTATGAAAATTTCCTTTTATTTATATTTTTTCCACCATATGAAATATATATCAATTTGATGAGTAATCTTAATTGAAAAACTTAATCGAATAATGGAATTTCTCTTTTCATCCACGTAAAGATTTATATTATGAAAAACTAGGCAAAAATAGTGGACTAAAAATACTAAAATGTATATGTAGTTGGTGTGACCTATTTGTAAATACGTAACTGAAATTAGAAGTGAAAATAAAATTGAAAAGATATAAAAGTTTATAACTTTTCGAAGTAAAAATGTCCATTAAAAAAGTGAACATCAAATGAGATTATTTAATTTATAATAGTTATAGATAAATTATAGATACTATTGTCTTCGATAACTTTTGCTGAACATTTTAAACGGTGATATTTGTCAACCTAGTTAAATATAAATATTAAATGGTTTTAACCTTTTAAAAAATAATTATTTTTCAAATGTACACTTTATACTCACTTTTTGATACACAAAAGACACATACATTTTTATATTTTTTCTCTCTCACGAAATATCTATTGTCAAACAAACTTGAAGAACACGTTTATGAAATAGTCAAAGAAAAATGAAATATAACTCCACTAACACCTCATTTGGATCTTTGCTTCTTAATTGAGATATTAATTTTTAAAAAAATATTATCATAACTTTTTTCTAAGAAAAAAATACAAATGACATACTTTATTTTTCTGTGTATTTACTATTTTAAAATTAAAATACAAATATAAATAAAAAGGTATAAAAATGTGAGACCCATTTTGTGTTCTTAAATGATTTTACTATCAAAGTAAAAAGTTAATAAAGTTCTTAAATATGATGTGGTGTGATAGAGAAAGTTAAGAACTTAGGTGGTTGGCTCAGGGTGTCATTTCAATTTGTCAAAGGTTTAGCTTTTAGGGGGGTGAATTGTTCATCAGTGTGTCGTTTGTGTCAGACTTGCTTGGATAAGATTGACATGCTTTGTTTCTTTTATTCCAATTATGCGATTATCTTATTGATTAACAAATGTTGGTTAATTGGTAAGAAATAAATATATATTTCAAAAGAATTTGATTTCGTTTTTTATTATTATGATGTGACTGAGTCTTTGAAACTCATGCCTTGTGAGCTTTATAGTATTCTTTGAAGTTTGATATCTACTATGATGTGACTGAGTCTTTGAAACTCAAGGCACCTCAATTTTTAGCAATACAAAATAGTATAAGCTCCTATGCAACATTTTCCTCAAAATGTAGACAATTCATACATACCACAAGGTTGTATTCAAAATCGTTCAATAATTAACTATCACCTCTGAGCAGCTTGAAATCTAAACTGTTTTATGTTGTCTATGGCGCAGATTCGCAGAAGAAACAACAAGGGATGAAAAATGTTGAAAATCCTCCCTTGCTTTCTATCAATTTGGCTCGTGAAAATATTTTGTAGTAGCAGAAAGTTCGCGAACCACGTTTGTTCCCAACTGGAGGGATTTATGAAGTGCAATATTGTTGATGCTGCCATGTTCAATGAGTCCTATACTAATGGTTTTTGTGCTTGCCTTCAAAATAGTGAGGGTCATTTTATCAAATAAAAAACGTGGTGGCATTATTATATATGGTTCTCCATGTAAGTTCACAAGGTTGAGGCTGCTGCACTTTTCCATGCTTTAACGTGGATAACTGAACTGGACCTGCATAATGTTATCGTGGGGATTGATTGCAAGTTTGTCGCTGACTCTTCACTGCATAACAGACCAAATTATACTGAGTTTGGACTCATTCTGGATAAGTGTAGACAACTGCTGAACTCTTCCAAAAAAGGCTGCATTCGGTCTATTATCCGGAGACAAGCTAATCGAGTCTCTCGTGAACTTGTTAGGACGTTTAGATTTTTTACTAGTCATCATGTTTCTCATTATATCATATCATGGATTCGGTCTATTATTATAAATGAAATGATTTAAGTTTTTTCTTTTTCTTTTTTTAAAAAATACACCATAATGTTCTTGCTACTACATTCAATTTTTTAATATAAATTTCGTACAATTTTTTTTTACAAAACACTTATTATGAATAAATGTGCTGATTCTTTATAGTTGTATTATTACATTATTATAAAATCCAATTTTATTTTATAAAAATTAAAAAAAAACTTAATTAGTAAATGAACCAATATAAGAAGAAATATAATAAAAAAGTTGGTTGTTAGTAAATAGTTTTGATGCTCTAATTAGACTATGAATAAAATAACTATAGTTCGTGTCTTAATAAACCTTGTACACTCGATTAAAGAAAAGAAATCCCATTCCTCGGCTTCAGTATGATCAAACATAATCTGCCACACCACAACAATTTTCCTCCTCGAAGAGTTGTGTCTATACTGCACTTAAATTAAAGCAACCTTCGACTGGTGGCTACCAAGCAACAATTGAGTGAAATTGAACAGCGACACTGGGATCATGGGAATTTAGACGAGAAACAATATTCCTAGCATGCTTCCATTCATTCATAAAATCCACAAAATCTTAGTATGTTTGATCAGAGAATTTTAATCGAGGAAAATAATTTATCAGAAAATTTAAAATTTTTTAATTGAAAATTCATTATTTAGATATATTTATACAAAGAATTTAAATTTTTGAAATTTTAAAACATAATTTTAAACAATTAAAAATGTAAAATTTGAATTTCCTTCTAAAAGATAGAGAAATTGAAATTTTCTTTTTCTATTGAAGCTCTAACTACACCACTCTTTGCTTCGTCTTCATCGCCGATGACTCCGACCTCCGTTACTCCCACGACATCCACCTCTGTGCATGAGGTTCAAAATTTTAAAAGTGAAGAAATTTAATTTTTTTATCCAAATACAAAATTTTGAATATGAAGAAATTTAATTTCTTTATCTAAACACAGAATTTGGAAAAAAAAAGAATTTTAATTAATGCATTTTAATTTTCCTGAATTTTAAATTCCTTAAAATTTTAAAATACTCCATCCAAACATACTCTAAATGATATTATATCTTTAATTACTAACATTAAGGTGGTTTAAGTGGAACTAAGTTCACAGTTTAAGTGGAACTAGTTCAATAGAAGGAAAAGTGTAGATTTTAAAAAAATATAAAGAAGTGTAAATTACTTTAAATATCATATTACTAAGTTGATAAATTTATGGGGTAGAATGTAATGTTTAAATAAATTTATAATTTGATGTCATTTAAATAAATTTTAGGCTTAAATATGTTTAGTATATTTGATAAATGACTGAATTTTAGTTTATGTCTTTAATAAATTTTTTCGTTTTGAGTCTTTGATATTTTGAAATTTTTGTTTTGAGTTTTTATCATCAATTATCATACAAATTAATCTTTCAATTGTATCAACGATCATGATGGAGTCGAATCATCACTTAATTAAAGACAAAAATTCAAAACAAAATTTGAATATACTAGGGATTCACAACAACAATATTAGTAAAGAACCATAATAAAATTCAATCATTTATCAAGATACATTAAACATATTTAAATCTAAATTTTAAAATAATAGAGTATCATATACTTCTTTTTTCCTTTCCTTTATTTAAAAAATTGTTTTATTTTGCACATATATTTTCCTCAAAGACATCCTAGTGACTTAGATCTTTATATATTCTTATATAACACATCATGTTGACAAAGGCTCATCATTTTACCGATTCTATATCATCTTCATCACCATATATAACGATAATTTCGTCCCTCACCGTTCTCTTTTTACTCTTTTTTTATTCATCTTTTCCCTTAACATGAGATTCTTATATATACAAGAGTAGTTCAACAACCTCCTAATAATAAGGAATAATAAGAATCGATCTTATCTAATCTTAATTACTATTCAAATATTCAAAATAAATTGTAACAACCTAACAAATCCTAACAATTATTTGAAACTTAAATTACACAATTAAACAATTTTTTATATGAAATGGTATAGACATTTTCCAAATGTTATAATTTTACTTCATTCTCACTGTACCTCACAATGGGTTTGAAGCTATAAACATTAGGTTTTATGCATGATGTTTATATGAATACGAATATTTTTATATGTTATAACTTACCTCACTCACATTTCGAACTTTAGGCTTGAATTTAGCACGACCTTTTGGTACACGCATAATGCTCTACTCTCATTTGGGTTTAACAAACATCTCGCATTCTCGCACATTCACACACCGACGTCTAACCCACGTAATTTAGATCCTATTCAAACTAGCTATCCACTCTCCTTACAAATATGATAAACAAACCTGCAGACAATGATATCATTTTTATCTAAATCTTATCATTTATTTTATTATATTTTTGATTGATTATTATAACTTTGAATGTTTGTTAAAGGTTCTATATCCTTTCAAATTTTATAAATTTATAAAATCTTTTTTAATCTTATAAATTATTATGATATAAATTTATAAAATATTGTTTATAAAAGATTTTTTATAATAAAACTAATAAATCATTATATTTTTACCTAATCTTTTAAAATTGATAAGATGCGAAAATAAGCTTTTAAATATGAATCTAAACACTCTCTACTGTCATCTAATTGAGGTGATGGGCAAGAAAACTCATTGCCACAACTTTAGTAGTATGCGTTGCCAAGACCATAAAAACAAACTGGTTTCTACTCAGACGATGGTTGAAACCACCATCGAGATTCCCAAACCTGTTTCTCCAACTGGAGATGAATCCCCTTTGTGCCATCTGTTGCCGGTCTTACCTTACGAACTCATCTACGACATCCTCCTTAGGGTTCCGGTGAGATCCCTTGTAAAATTCAAGTGCGTCTGCAAGTCATGGAAAGCCCTAATTTTCGATCCCCAATTCGCAAAAGACCACCTTTTCATCTTAACTTCCGATCCAAACATGACCCATCAACGACTCGCCCATGGCATCCGTAATCACTGTGGTATTGTATCATTCTCCGTCCAGTCGCTGTTTCAAAACCCATCAAACCCTGCTAAACCCCGTAGCTTGAGGATGAGTCACGAGTACCACATTTTAGGTTCTTGCAATGGCTTACTGTGTTTGTGTCGTTATAAACAATGTTATATGAGATTGAAATTGTGGAACCCTTGTACCGGATTGAAATCCAAAAGATTGTCAATCCGTTATGGTCATAAAACTGATAGTTTCTGTCTCCACGGTCTTGGCTATGATCATGTGAATCACAGGTACAAGGTTATAGCAAGTGTGAAAGAATGGGCGCCTGACATTGATTCCTTTCGTTCGAATCCTTCTGAATGGCCTAAAATTGAGATCAAAATATATTCCTTTGGTTCGAATTCTTGTACTGTGATTCAGAATCAGAACTTCCCGCGGTTTTGGACTACAAAGCAAGGAAAATTTGTGAGTGGCACTCTAAATTGGATAGTTAAGAGAGGTAAAAGTGATGATCAATGGATGATTCTTTCCCTAGATATAGTGACGGAGATATTTGGTGAAGTGTTTCTTCCTGAAGTGGACGAGGACGGTGACACGTTTTGTGATCCTGCACTTGGTGTCTCGCGTAACTGTCTTTGTGTTTGTTTCTTTGACTCCAAGAATGCTCATTGGACTGTGTTGCTGATGAAGGAATATGGGGTTCGGGATTCTTGGATAAAATTGGTGATGACCCCTCACATTGACCTCCTTAGACCGTATCAACCCATGTTTGAGCCCTTGTACATATCAGAAAATGGGGTTGTTCTCCTGAAAACTACTATACGTAACCATCTAATTCTGTATAATTCCAATGATGGTATGTTGGTTTATCCTAGGATTAGGGGCAAACTTGAGTTCAATGTGCATATTTACCATGAAAGTTTGGTTTCACCAAAATGTTAAAATCCACACATTTGTGGATTCCATCCTGTTGTGCTTCTATATGAGATATCTGATTAAAACAAGACTACTTATGTTTCAGAAATTTTGGGTACTGCATTAATTTGCTTTTCTTAAATTTACGTTATTTTATGTTTTTGTGTTGGTTCGTAATTTGTTTTACAATCGCATGAAAATGGAAGCCATGTGAAATTCAATTAAAAGATTTAGATGTTATATTCTCTCTCTATCAATTAGCATTGTTTATTTGTTTTTCATACTTAATCAAATCATAAAAAGATTTATCCCAAATTTGAATATTATGCTTTATCAAAAATTAACTATTATATAATCAGTTTTTGCGTCTAAGTTTTTTCTAAATTTAAAGTCAATAATATTTTTTTAAGAAATCTTATTTTAATATATATTTGATCAAATTTTATTTATTATATAATCAGCTTTTTTTTTTATCTCCATTTAGTTCTCCTGTTTTATGCGATTTACATTCCGTTTATAAAAGAAAAAAATATATGGAATTTAATTCATGATTTTTGTTTTAACTTTTCCTTCTCATATAAAATTTTCTGAAATCCGAAAGAGATTTTAAAAATTGAATTTTTTTCTCTTTCCGTTATAAAAAAAGAAGATTTGCGTTTAAACTTATAAATATAAAAATGTGATTGGAAGAAAATATTTTATAAAAATTAATTAGTTAAGTTTCTTATTAGATTAGTAATTTTTATTAATAAAATTAATGGATATTCCACTTTTATAATATGATAAAAAAAAGACACAGTATATTAAACACTTTTAGTAAATCCTCTTAAATGTTGATATTTAATTATAGAAAATATCAAAATGTGATATTCAAACTTTAATTTTTAAGCAGTAAAAAAATCAATTTTTAATGTGAATGAAAATGAAAAGTATACCAACAAATTACGTTAACCGTTGGGAAAATAAAAACGTAAATATAATAAAGCGGGATTCGATTCGGGTTGCGGTAATAACCGGTTTTTCTCTTTGTTCCATTCCATGCTTCAATTTGAAAGTTAAAACCTCCCCTTTCACATTTCAATTCTCTCTCTCTCTCTCTCTCTCTCTCTCGCCGCTTTAAAAGCTTTCCTAAACCCTGCTCTCCATTTTGTCTCTTCCTTTCTCTCTCTACAAAGAGTGCGTGTGTGTGTGTGTAAGAGAGAGAAGGATTTGGAACTTTGGATATCTATAGCGAAAGCGTGACACCACCAAAAACCGAACTGTTCCCAGATCTCTATTTCACTCTTCCAACAATCGAAATCCAAAACCCTAAAGACAACACACTCAATCGAAATTCTTCGTTCTCTTCTCATCGATGGGGCAGAAGTCTCTGATCTACGCGTTTGTGTCGCGGGGAACAGTAGTTCTCGCGGAGTACACCGAATTCAGCGGAAACTTCAACTCCATCGCCTTCCAGTGCCTTCAGAAGCTTCCTGCCACCAACAACAAGTTCACCTACAATTGCGACGCACACACCTTCAATTACCTCGTTGACAATGGCTACAGTATGTTCCTCTTACTTTCCTTTGCTGTGTTGTGTTTTCAATTTTTTGTGATGGTGTTTTGTTAATGCTAGTTAATTGTTGTACTGAATGTGTGCTTATGGATTGTTAGGGTTTTGTTAGTTGGCCAAACTGATTTGTGCTATTTCGTATGCATAAAACTTGTGAATAGGCCGAGAAACATGAGAATGGTATCGATATGTGCTGCTTTGAGAATTTTTTTTACACTCAGTTGGGGAAATGCTATTGTTAATCTGCTTAGGTGTGCATATTTTAGTTAATAGTGCGCAGTAGAGAATGCGTTGTGGTGGCTTTAATCGCTATAGAAATTAAAATGTGCTGTGGAGTGTTTTGGCTTTGCAGATGCCACGCCTGAATTTGTGAATATCTGTGGCTTTTGTGACTGTGGATTGTGAATCAGCGGCTAAAGCCTGTTTTCCTCCTCCAATTTTTTATGTTGTACCTGTTTTTGGAGGATTGTTTTGTGATTTCCCTATTTTTTTTCATCTGTAGTGTAATGGGTTCGAAACCTAGTTTGATACTCTTTCCTGTTATCACCCAGATCCTTCTCTGTCTTGATTCAATCCCCTTGATCAAATGCTCGTTGATGTAATTACAGCCCAGCACTACTAGCCATTCCTCTGTTTTTCCTTTTACATGTCTTGCCATGGCTTTACCTCTGTTTTTCTGTTGTGGCGAGGCTCACCCTTTTGTTTTGGTTTTTATCTCTCCTTTTTTATATTCTGTGTTTACTACTTTGCTTAAACCCTAGGCTTAAACTTATTTGATTTTCTTGAATTTTGTTTTTATTTAGCTTAAGACCATGGTGTTTGAATATATTAAAGTTTGGATTTTTTTTTAACATGCATATATGTAGTAAAAATATTTAATTTGTATCTAGAATCTTCAGAATAGCGGTCATTCAACTATTCGTTATCTTGCTATAGCATTTTTGGGGCTTGCTGCGAAGCGCTGCTATCTATGATTGATAACTACGTTTTTATTGGTTTTCTTTTAAGTTATAATTTTATCAACTGATACTGCTTTTGTAGAGGTGAACCTTGGATTTTTTTTGTGTTTGGTAGTGTTCTGAAATATCAAAATTTTGGAATTTTGCAGCATATTGTGTTGTTGCAGATGAATCAATTGGAAGACAGTTACCCATGGCTTTTCTAGAGCGTGTCAAAGATGACTTTGTGTCAAAATATGGTGGTGGAAAGGCAGCCACAGCTCCTGCAAACAGTCTTAACAAGGAATTTGGGTACTAAGTTTCTGTTCTAAGCTTGTAAAGTTTAAGGTAGTGGATTTAAATTGTTAGTTTAGCTAATATGTTAAGCTCTTTGCACAGGCCAAAGTTGAGGGAACATATGCAATACTGTGTTGATCATCCTGAAGAGATAAGCAAGCTTACAAAGGTGAAAGCTCAGGTTTCTGAAGTTAAGGGTGTCATGATGGAGAATATTGAAAAGGTACAGATGCACTACTTAGTTGCATTAATTTAAGAGGATAATATCATAGAAACTGAAGAGACCAGTTGGTACAAGAATCATTTTTGCCAATAAAATAAATATGATTGTGACTGTTTGGCAGAACAAGATGGCCAAGGCAGGGGAATAGGAATGAAAATCAGAAACCAATAAGTTCTCCATTCACATTTTCATATTGAATACAGTTCCCTTGTTTGCTGTCTACTGTCTAGGTTTTAAGAATCTGTGATGGTTTTAACAGGCTGAGCCAAGCTACAATAAAAGAAGGTTTATAGAACGCATATAACCGAGTGCGGTCACGTCATTACAAGAAAACAGATAAAGGGCACTGTTTTGATAGAAAATGAAGTGGTTGATGATGTTAGGAGGAAAGAAAATGTGGTCTGGTCTAAGTGTTGGATTGTGAAACTGCTCATGATCAGGTGAGTTCGGGTTCTTAATTTAGATGGAAAAAGTGGGCAGTGGGAGTTAGGTAAGGGAACCTTCTACGTACTTTCTTGTCTCCTCAGTAGTAACTCATAAGTTTTTAACAGCTGTTGATACTTGATAGGAATCAAGGGTATTAGAGTAGGTTGAGAGGTAATGTTGTCTTTTGTTAGAGGAGCAGTGATACTTTGTGAATGTTCAGCTTGTCCATTATTTTAAAAACCAGAAAATGTGCAAGATAAATGATAGAAAGTGTGAGAAACTAAGAGTCTAAGAAAATTAGGAGAGAACTGAGATAGAAATCTGATTCTTTGGCGTATCTTTGAATTGCAATCCTTGGCCTATTTCATTTTGGGATCTGGCCAACCACTATATTTGAATGCTTTGCTAGTTGGAAGGGTTTTTTTAATTTCTATTCCTTGGGCAGTTGGATTACTTTTTAGATTCATTATTATATCTTACTATTTCGTTTTGTAATGGGAATGGCTCAATGGTCTGACCCTGGTGGTTAGAAAATAGATATTGTTATTTGGGGGTTTGCTGCAAACCTAAAAATAAATGGGATGGTGGATTAAGTATTGGAAATTTGATTCTAAAAGTAGGTGGCTAATGACTTTGGAAACTACTTCATTATGGAAGTTACTTATTCAAAGTGTTATATTGAAATGGGTGAGATGTCAATCCATACAACTACGACAACTTATGATCCATATGTGAACTGTGAAATACTAGTAAAAGAGTATTATTGGGTACCATACAATGAGATGCATAAATTCCAACAAAATATAACTATTGAAACTAGAAAACATAAATATTATCACAACAAAGATGCAATAAAGGCATTCTACTTTACAAAGAGAGAGAACCAAGATGAAGTCACCAGTTTTTTTTTTGATCGGCAAAAGAGATATATATATTATAAATAAAATAAATCAGTACAAGAGGTACTGTGATATGTACATCCCAAGATGACCTTACTTTGAGCTATGGTAGCCTAATATTAGCAATTGAAAGCAAATATTAAGCAACCATAGATCTATATCTATGCTGGGGTACCCTTCTACAAAGCATTCTAAAGACCAATCCCCCCTATACAAAAAAAGCAGCTCTGATGTTGCTGGACCATAAATAGAAAGGAATGTCAAATCCTTTTTCCAGATTTTTGAGCCATGACCAGCAGAAAAAGAGAGCACCATCGATCAATTTTTGACCCATCAAAGCTGTCACCTGAGAAAGCAACCTATTGCTATGGTTCCCTGTACACCAAGTCAGAGAGGTCCACCAAATCTGCCATCTATGTTGAGAAATACCATTCAGAATGTATTGAGAATTTTGGAGAAAATGTTCTTTTGGCCTTTCTAGAAAAACAATGAGTGTATTTATCCATGACAGGGTCTCCCACCTCAATGGCATAACTTTGGTGCATCCAAAAAACAAATGACCTGCATCCTCGTTGTGGTTTAGGCCAAACGGGCAGCAGACTTCATCCATAACTACGTTTTGGCTTCTAAGATTCACCCTCGTTGTCAATCTATCCCAAATCAACCTCCAAGCAAAATGAAACACCTTGCTGAGAATTTTTAGTTTCCAGAGGATAGAGAAAGCCCTCTCATCTTCAATTATTAACTGATTAAGTGCCCGATATGCACTTCCCACTGTGTACTCCCCTCCCAGATCCCCCTCCCAAGACCAACTATCTTGATGCTGGACTTTAACTACCATCCCCTCAATATCCTCCAAGAAATTTGCTGCCAAATCCATCTCTCCCTCCGTTAGCATTCTCCTCCACTCAAGCTGCCATTCCCACACCCCACTTGATGCCAATCCCATCTGCTGACTATAATGTTGTTGCCGCTTTGAAATACAGTACAGTCTAGGATATTTTTCCAGCAATGGGACTCCATCTTCTTTCCAGCCATCTTCCCAAAATTTCACACTGCTGCCGCTTTCAATTTTCCAAGTTACTTGATTTTTGAACCAGCTTCCCTCCTCCGTCAAATTGCAAACAACACATAAGTCCCGCCACAAGATAGAATCTTTTGATTTCTTCTTGTCTTATCTAGGCTCCTCCAACTTCCATACTTTGATTCCAGCACTACAAATCTTCATGGTGGTGGAACAAGTTCCACCGCCAGTTTCCAAGCAAAGCATAATTGATCTTCAGCAAATCCCAGATTCCTAAACCTCCTCTCTCCTTAGGTAGATAGATGGTCTCCCAACTTATCCACACTAGCTTCTGATGCTCAGAATC
>CM023949.1:1640656-1670699 GCA_013407115.1 Glycine latifolia
CAAAATAGAAACCTCCTCTGTAGCCTCATCATCCTATCCGCTACCTTATTTGGGATCTTGAAAAAAGAAAAGAAGATAGGAATCGAGTTTAGGACCGACTTTATCAAAGTCACCCTACCCCCAAAGGAAAGATATCTTTGATTCCACTTTGAAAGTTTTCTCACACCTATGGACGATTGGATCCCAAGTCTCACTTCGCCTTGGGTTTGCCTCAGTGGGTTTCCTAAAAAACACTGTGTAATCCGCATATTGCTGAATGCTAATGTTCACATTGTTTCTCCCCACCAAAAATCCTTCAAACAGATTCTTCTTTTGAGCCTCTCTCATTAAGCTCGCCAACCCTTCAGCAACGATGTTAAAAAGGAAAATGGCTAAAGGATTCCTTTGTCTAAGTCTTCTTTGAGGGAAGAACTCGTCAGTGGGGCTGCCATTAACCAACACTGAGATCGAGGATGATTTCAGACATCTCTCAATCCATTTCAACCATTTATCACAGAAGCCTATCGTCTCATCATGTACAGCAGGAAGTCCCAACAAACAGAATCATACGCCTTTTCGTAGTCAACTTTGAATATTAGACAACTCTTTTTACACCTACTTGCCTCGTCCACAACCTAATTAGCAATCACCACACTATGCAACATATGCCTCCCCTCCATAAATGCGCTCTGGCGTTCATCTATGACTTTTGACAGCACTTTCTTCAACCTTCTGGATAAAATATTAGCCACAATTTTATAAATACAGCCTATTAAAGAGATAGGTCTGTAATCGTTAAGGCTCTAAGGGACTTGAACCTTGGGGATCAAGGCTATGAATGATGCATTGCTTCCTATGGGGAACACTCCATTAGCAAAGAATTGATCTAAGGAGAGAAGGACGTCGGTCCTTAGAACGTCCCAGAACTCCTTAATGAACTTAAAATTCAGTCCATTTGGGCCTGGGCTCTTCGTACTATCTGCACCAGTTATCTACACTAAAACTAATGTAACCCAGTTCTAAAAGGATTCTTAGCTTATTACACTGCTTTTCCTTTGGATATACAAAAAAATTGTTTCTAGATTTGAACGTGTGATCAACTGGTCACAAAAGGCAACTTTATCATTGCGTTAGGGCTCTAATCTCAATCTCATGTCCAAAGCAAAAGAATGAAAATGTACTCTTTGACATCATCATAAGTTCACTGATTGTAGTTGTATGATTATTTCATATTCTTTGTTGTATCATAGGTTTAATATGTCTAAAGTATAAGGACGTTTAATCAAATTATATTGATATGTATAATTTAATGTATAGGTTCTGGATAGGGGTGACAAGATAGAACTTCTGGTAGACAAGACTGAGAACCTTCATAACCAGGTTAGTGTTTACTATGTGCTATGAAGTATGTGTGTGCATCTAAATGTCGTTCCTTTATAGTGTAGATTTCATATCTATGCTAAAGAAAGGAGATTTATTTCTTTTGGTGGCTGAATCATTTTTGAAGTGGATGCTAAGTGTAGCATATTGAAAGGAGATTCCTCACTTTCTATTTTTAAAGAATTGTTTCTATATCTTACAGTTTCCACCTTCTGCTCTCCTCACAATGCCAAAACAAACAAAAAAGTCTCAGATCCTGTGACCCGCATGTTTTCACTTTTCGGTTTTCAATTTTAACTTTGATATGGATGTGGTAGTGCAAATTTATATTTCACCATTTTTGAGGAAAGAAAAATTTTCTTCCAGGCACAAGATTTCAGGACTTCTGGAACCAGAATCCGTCGAAAAATGTGGCTGCAAAACATGAAGATAAAACTGATTGTATTGGGAATATTGATAGCACTTATCCTGATAATAGTCCTATCTGTGTGTCGTGGGTTCAACTGTGGAAAATAAGCACCATTCTCCGAGGCCTTTTATCATGTTATTTCAACCTTGAGATTATCGGAGGATAGATACTAATGAATGGCATGTGTTTGTATGTAATATAGATATAGATATAGTAAAGGTCGTATGTTGGTCACTTTGATCTTACTTATAAATGCTTTTGAAAATATAATTTGGGTTGTCAAATTGAAATTCGATTTCCATTTTATTCATATTCATGAATCATGTAAATGTTTTTCTTGATCTTATTCTTTAATGATTCCAGTTACAGCATTTTGCATTGTCGACCTTTATTAGATTTATTGAACTTGTCTTCACGAAAAAAAAAGACTTATTGAACTTGTGGCCTTTCCATTCCTGATTCCATCCTACATAAGGAGTGGAGAGGTTATTTCTATGGTAAACGGAAACTTTTAACTAAAACTAAAAGATTTTTATTGTTGTTTTAGTTTTAGTTTCTGTAATTATTGATGACAACCTTGTTAATGTGACAATCATGATGACGTGGCACTGATGATATGTCATCAGATTGATGACATCATCACTATCTATGTCGGACGTGTGTTAGTCTAGTTATTTTTTTCCCATGAAAATTGATGGTAGAGAGAACAACAGGTTGGATTTTTAAACTCCCTAAACAAATTAACAATTAAAACTTTTTCTTCCTAATACTGTTAAATAATTTTATTCTTATTTATGTAATTTTTTCTCATTTAACTAGCTTTTCTAAAAATGGCTAGAAATCTCAAAAGTTTAATCCACTAGCCAAGAAATGGAGAACTAAATTCTACTTTTCAACTCTAATATTTCTCTGATTTTAACTTATGCAAAAGTTAATTTTATTTGTATACGAAGATTAATTCATTTTTTTTCTATAAGTGTTTAAACTTTATAACTAACAAAATTGCTTCCTGTAGTAATGTAACTAGAAGTCACTGAAAGTAGTTAGTTTGCTGTTTTTCTTCTGTACCTTGTACGAAATTCACAATTAAATTTCATCAATTGAAGTTCAAATCTTCTCCCATAACACCTAATACACTTGATAATTTGTTGTGCAGTAACTCAACATAAAAATCTTTCGTCATAAGAAGTCAAGCAATCAAGCTTAGCACAATATATTCAATCCAATGATAACTTTATCGCCATATTATTGCATGTTGCATTTTCAAGGGTCAAATAGCCAAACTTTCAAACTCATGTATGTTATGCTGAAAAGTTGGCAAAAATTTTATACACCTATGGATTTGCGAATCTGTAATTTTTCAAACCTACGACCTTCACGTTATTAACGTGACGCTCCAATCAACTGAGTTAATACATTAATTATGTTAAAAAATAATTAATGTTGATACATATAACACTAAATTTTTAATATATATTTAATACACATAATTTTATATAATAAATTTTGTAACAATTAATTTTGATCTAATAATTAAAGTATTTTTTTACATATAAAAAAATCATAGTTTTAAATTAAAATCATAAGTTTAATAAAAATTTGCAGGTCTAATAAAAATTATATTTGTATTTACATGTTAAATTAAAAATCATATCTGTATTTACAATTTATTAAATCTGCAAATTTTTATTAAACTTATGATTTTAATTTAAATCTATGTCTTTATATGTAAAAAATACTTTAATTATTAGATCAAATTAATTTTTACAAAATTTATTATATAAAACTATATGTGTATTAAATATACATTAAATTTTAATTTAATGTTATATGTATCAACATTAATTATTTTTTAACATAATTGACCTATTAGTTCAGTTGGTTGGAGCGTTGCGTTAATAATGTGAAGGTTATAGGTTTGAGACATGCATGCACCATTATTTTAAAAAATATATTTTGACTTAAAAAAAAAACTTAATTACGTGAATCCGTAAGAATCTTACGGATTCGTAAATTCGTGCTTGTAATAATGCAAGGGTAATTTGGTCATTTAAAAAAGTTGAAATGGTGTATTAGTCTTTTACTGAATATATAAAGCTTTTTCCTCAAAAGTTTTCTTTTCGTTATAATTCAACAGAAGTTACATGGATTCTTAGGTTGAATGGCCCAGTGCATTTATTTTAGTCAACATGGCCAAAATCATTCAAAACCTTCTTAAGTAGAATTTCTTACGAACATGCTTTAATAACTCACCCCAAGACATATGTTAACAGAATAGACACCAAATCCTATATTCTAGTAGAATTTTCAATTGTTGAAAATGGAAAGAAAAACATACACGCGGAAGATCATTTTAATAGCTTCTCTGTTAATAAATAATGCACCCCCAGAAGTCAAACTCTAGGTTAGCCAGATATTTCTGATGAAATGACGCAAGGCATTCCCTTCAATCAAGGGCAATTCTTCATGCAACCATGGCCATTTATTTATGTCCAACTTACACATTAGGACAAGAAAAATAAGCTACAAAACGTTGTAAACTTGTCATTGTGACTTGTGAGGCATGACTTTAAACACGTTCTTGCAATCGATTAGATCAAAAATTCAAAATTAGAAAGAAAGAAGCTTGCAATGCTTAACTTTCATTTTAAACTACAGATTCAACACATAGTTAGCTTTTAAAATAAACTTGTGTACATTATTATATATATTTACATCACGGATGAAAATTTAAAATAGTTTTGAGAAAGTCAAGATATTTAATTTGTTCACGTAGGCTGCTTCACGGGTCAAGTCAGGTGAAGAAAAAAAACTGATAGTAATAGTTGAAATTTGAGAGACGTTAGCAGGAAATAATGGACTTATATAATCTTATAGATATGATAAACAACATATACACTTAGACATAACAAGAAAAAAAGAAACATATACTCAATAGGCGGCATTTTTATATATGATGAGGCTCATTGGATAATGATAATGAGTTTATTATATAATTGTCACTGTGTTCCCATTCAACGTTTCACCTAACATTGGTTTTTGATCCAAATGTATAACTTGATTCCTTGCTTCTAAATTAGACTGACCCTGATATAGATGAGAACCACAATAATAAATTAAATATTTATATACACAACTTGTGAGAAGGGTCAGGCACATGAAATGGTCTAAATCAGCTTTTAAATAAATGGGTGTAGTTAGTGAAAATGACACGATTGCAAATCATATATACATGTCCTTCCCCAAAACCGTTTTTATCATTTCATTGTTTTCCTGAAATGACAGGTGCATTAGGATATGTATTCCTTACAAATGGCTGATTTTGGAGGTTACTCACAAACAAGCCAAAAACTAAAATAGTGGTTATGAATATTATGGGTGAAAAGTAAGTATTTGGGGCCAAAGATGCTGGTGGTAGGACCAAATCTAAATTGAACAGATTACAAATATCAAATTAATCTGTCCTTTTCTGGTCATTAAATTCTTTGGTTTGATTTGAACCTGATTTGGCATCAATAAACTGTCTTTTCTTTTAATAAGTATGTTACAAATCATTATCTTAAGAGACTTAAAATAAAAGCATTAAGGAAACCGGATAATTTCTTTTTTGTGGTTGAGTACAAGTAGATGATACGATAAGAGGATGTTAGTTGGCCTCACAACGAAAAGATAGAATAATTATTATAATACCCTTTTTCTCAATGAAATGGTGCATTGTATTGCATTGCATCGTGTGTACACGTACACACACATAGTTACTACTCAAAGAAATACTTTACCTATTTGCCAGAAAGAAATACTTTACCTAACTATCATTGTCAGCTATATGGTTAATTTTACAGCGATGTTTGTATTGGTTTCTAATAAAAATTAAAAGCACAAATTAAACCTTAAAAAGATAATGAAATTTCTAGATTGTGAGTGTTATCCTTTTCTTTTCTTTTTTTGCTTGATTACTTACAATTTCAACCTCCAAGAATGTAATGTAAATCGAATTTGAATGTCTATGTTGTACAAGAACGAATAACAATCTTAAACAGTTGCGTCCCCGCTCCTTTATAAATTAATAACTTACGTAAGACAATTGAACCTTCGCACTTATGTAAGATACATGACCTTTTCAGTTACCTATATATATATATATATATATATATATATATATATATATATATATATGAAGAAAATATATTGCATGCATTAGCATATATATATGATGATATAGGTACCTACAGGTCAACTTTGAAGGTTTTTTTAAGGACAATATTTTTAATGTAATTTTTTTAGTTAAAAAAATATCATTTTGATTTAATTAAGAAAATAATACTAAATTAAGATACTTAAAATTAAAAAAAATTGAATTCAAATTTTGTTCTTTCACTTTCTTTCTTTATATATTGTTGTTAATTATAAACTTCTAAAGCATGCTTGCTTGCCCTTTACATGCTAACAATAACTGATGATTACATAATCAATTAGTTAAGCCTTAAAAAAATGGCACCATGGCGTGAATTAAACAAATGATAAATCATGTTTCTTTTTCTTTCTTATTTTAATTGAGCTTAATCAATTAGCCCTTGTGCTTGGTCTATGAAAGAGACCTATAATAGTTCATAATATTGCGTCACTTACAAAAATCAGGGTGGTGCATTTTTCATGGGTTTCCACTTGTGCTAATTAAAAAGAAAAGAAGAAAGAAAGAAAAAAACCACACACATATTGAATCACATCAACTTCGTGAGTATATCCAAACAAGTACTCTTGCATGAGTTGAAGAATTAATTTTAAAACTCAGAAAGGAAACAAAAAAACAATCATCCATCTATGTCACCACAAGAGGTTGATGCTAAGACTGGTCCACACCCTATCCCTTACAGGGTCCGATATATCATATATCATATAGTTTCATTAAAGTACGTGACTTGTGACAACACTAGCCAAGAATTATTATTGCTATTAAAGTTGTTTATAATACGCACAAATTCCTCGCTATCGTGCCCATCCAGCAGCCTCCAAAAGAGAAATTCCAAGAAAGTGATGCACACCAATCTCCTTCACTTTGGTTCTCATTTCTTTTCTTAACTTTTTGTGATATTGTCTGTCTTGGCAAACCTAATAATGGTTTTATTTGAATATGCTCTTCTGTCAATGTGATGCCCACTGCTATATTTATTGGTATCCCAAAATTGCATTAAACACATCCAACTATTTGATATGAGATAAACACCATTATTCTTCATATGATTTTTCATTATTACAGTTTGAATTAACTGTTGAAGAGCAACTTAACCAATAATATTGAATATGAGTTATAGATATACAACTATATTTAATAATTAATCTAATTTAAGGGAAGATTTTTTTACTTATAATAAATTTATTTGTCTTTAGTAGAATTTTCTTCCAAAAATACATGTAATTTTGACAATGAAAAAATATTTTTTCAAATTTAATAATAACTAGTGTCAAATCTTCACTAACAGAAATTTAATACACAATTTCGTTTGCTATGGTGGGCATATATACATGTTCTAATTAAATACTAAAAATGAAATCAAATCTTCATACTATAGAAAAATGATTATTATATTAAAATGATTTTTTATAAGAAGCATGTTTTGAAATTTTAACTTTACGCGTCAAGGACCAAAGCTGATTGATTATCATACAGTGAAAAGAATATGTCCAAGTATGATGATTGTCAAATGTCTAATCATTCTTGTTCCTGTAGTGCTACTAAATTGGAATTGATTTGTTGGACGGAGAGTTAAGGTCATATCTCCAAGAAACTTCCGGGAAAAAGAGGATACTTCATCTCATGGTTTTCATCATTATAAGTTTAGACCAATCCTTAAGAAATTAAACTATTTTTTAAACAAGGACAATCATGGATTATTAGACCACGATTTGAAATAATTGATGCATAGAAAACATAATTCGTCAGTAGTATGGTAAAATAATTGTATATTAAGGGAGTCTAGATTGATCTTGAGTTGTAAACTTCTGAGTCCTGATATTTATCTTTAATTTTTATAGATCAAACAAATCTTAACCTAATTATATATCGTATTGATTAATTAATTCAAATTTGTGCACCCCACACACAGCAATATGGTTGCTTGCTAGCTCGCAAATGTACGGGGAAATTAGGGAGGAGGACTCATCACATGGGGGTTGTGGACAACCTTTCAAGTTTGCATTAAAGCGAATTCATGACCATGTTGAAAGAGAGAGTATATATGTAATATTGATATGAAACTAGGCATTTTGTTCTTTTGCTTTTCTTTTTTTTTGGACTTTAGCTTTGTCCTTCACTTATTAATAATAACTCATGGAGTGTCCACATACTGGCCTCTGGACAATAAAAGCAAGAATATTCAATTGTCATCTTTATTTTATTTTTTTCGGTACAAATTGTCCTTCCTTCTTAAATAAGTGTTCCTATTTTCCTGCATATAGTAAGGGTTTCCATTAAGGATGTACCAATTTTATGCAATAATTCTTTTTTCGTTTAGCAACTAGTCACAATTGGCTACATTGGTTGTATTAGAGATTAAACTGATTTTTTCTTATTTCTAAACATTTTCTTTCTTTGTAGGTTTTCCCCCTATGGCAGGGTTCTACTTTAATGGCTTTTTTATCCAAAGGTCTAGTCTATTAAGTTAATTTTCTAATTGTTATTGTTACAATTTTAATTGGTGAAATTCAACTGCATCAACAAAAGTTTTTTGGGTTTGATTTTATTTGTGTTCTCCTATTTGATATGTCACCATTTATAATTATTGTTGTAAGTTTACTAAAGCTTGTGACAGAAAACTCTTATAAAAATTAAATGAGGTAATTTTCTCCTCTTCTAAATTTTTAATCACAGAAAACTCTTTTAATTATATTAGAATGCTGCTAAACTTAGGCGAGTCACTTTCTATATAAAGATTTCATTATCGTGCAAAAACTCCTGTTGAAAAAAAAAATCTCCTTAAAATGTAAACATCTAAGATAAAATTGAGTGTAGTAGCTATCCAGTTAGTGGCAGGTACACGCTGGGAATTAATTAATTATATTATAATATTGTCGACAATTAAAAAGTTTTCTTTATAAAGATTCATAACACAAGTACACTAGCGTGTTTTATATGGACAATTATTAGATAATATGTTCCTTTACTAACACCAATCGAAAAAAGCTAAGCATAATATGAGGAACAATTAATTAATGGGATCTGATCTTCATTCCGAGGCAGCAAAATAAAATACTAACAAATCATCAATTACATCATTAAAATATACTGTAGTGTTCTCTCTCTAAAATAGGTTTCTTGACTTTGTTATTCAGCTTAATTAATTTGTTTTATTATTTTATGTCAAAAGAACATGTAATCAGACATTTCTGATTGTTATTTTAATGAACATCCAATCGTGAACAATATATATATAGTAGTAATTAATTGTGATCAAGTTAACTTAGCCGGGTTCGGTCATACGAATTGAATGAAAGCAATGAAGACATGAAACGGCAAAGATTTGCAATAGTATATAGCATTAACTTTTGATTAAAGTAACAGCCATGTTGGTTAAGGTAGCATCAATAAATAAGACATAGTGGGGTCAAGTCAGTTTATCACTTCATCTTGATCAGGTATTGCAATTAAAATAATCAGATCTTATTTCCTTTTCTATTAGGTCGATAATCACTCAATTAATTAATCAAAAGTCCAAAACTTAAAGGTTTTAGGGGATCCTATATGCTCTGCTTTTACTTTTGTGCTATAAAAGCATAGACACTTTATCAATTGCTTTCGTTTCATTATGATTTAGCTACCCACTTCAAATCTACTCCAATTTTTCAACAAATATAGTGGCCCTAGCTAGCCTCTTTCAATATTTTCAGTTCATGCTAGATCACAAGATCCAATGTAGATCCCTGCTAGTCCCTCCCCCCAAGCACAGGTGGTTTTACTTTTTCACATCTCAATTAAAGTTTTCCCACTTCAAGATTTTAATATTGAACACCCAAATCTTACAAGACCACATGGTCAGTAAAATTTCTAATAATAATTATATATAAAAGAATCACCCAAAATATTATGAATTTTTTACATAAAATTATTTTAACTTAATTATTTATTTTGAATTCAAATATCGAATATATAATTATATTAAATATTTTAAAAGTGAATTTTATTATTTATAATGATTTTATTGACTCAAACAGGATTCTCATAAAAATACATGTGATTTATAATATATATATATCATATGCCCTCTGAGGGGTAATTAATATCATTTTGTTTACCGTTTTTTATTAGAGAACGAGAAAGAAAAAAAGTTAACAAAAAGAGTCAAAGAAGAGAATACAAAAGCTTCCAGACTATTATAATCAAACACATGAAAAATCCATTCACTTCACCTAGCTCATCCTCTTTTCAACATCACAATTATACATATCTTTTCTTATACGCGGTTCACAACTTTGAAAACTTTTTGAATTGCACCGTAGGAGGATCTTCAAAGTACTTTGGTTGGCATATAAATGCAACCTTAATTTGAAGAAATGAGAGAAAAAAGTGCAATAAATGCGATCATCAGTGGCAATTGACGTTTCTCCAAAATTAGAAGTCAAATTCACATTATTTTTAGAAATTAGTGTTAGGGAAAATCTAATATTTTATGGCCAATTGAAAAAGTTACGAGTGCTCTTTCCATGTTAATGATGAAATGGACATCATCCAAAATGAATAAAGTACATATATATTAATCTGGACATACTTGACATTTTGTGTCACGTCTATATTTATGTTTTCAAGCCCACATGTAACAAGCTAGCAACGGCAACCAAACTTTGTCTCTGAAATTAGGTTTTAGAGCTGTCATTGATAAAGGACAAGATTATTTCAGCTACCAAAATTAAAGCATCTCACGCCCATATACACAATTATTTCAATTTTCAATATCCCACATACGATTAATTATTGAAAATTTCTATTGCAATATTTTAATAATTGTACTTTGGATATCCATGAGAACGATGCTGGCTTGCCTTGGGGCAATCAATTGAGTAACATATGTAGCATCCACGAGATAGCAAATAAAAAAAAATTTAATAGTCTGATAAAGGTCATTATCTATAGTATTAGTATAAGTATACTTTATCTAGTTGTGTGTTTTCTTTTTGAAGTACATGAATTTTTTATGCTTTCTTTTTTCTATTAAATATAAACATCAATATTCTTTCATTGTTCATGATGCCATGTAGTATTGTTTACTTCCAAGGTGGTTAAAGGTAAAATGTAAATAGTTTTGAAAGGATCTATGATATGGAGTAGTAGTATATATTTTGATGATGGAACAAAGCAATAAAAGTAGACATGGGAAGTAGAGTGGAAGTGGGAATCCACCTGTTACATTTATGTTCTCTCCTTTTTTTTTTTTGTTGGCCACTCCTTTTCTTTTTTCTTTCTTTTATCCCCTAACACACCTTTTCATTCATTGTGCGTGCTTGTGGGGGAATTTAAGAATGGGAAATGTTAGATGGCTTCGGACAAAGTGGGTGAGTGTTCCTTTTTATTCAACCCATACACTCGTCAACATATTTGAGTAATTGAAAATTATTCACTTTCAATACCTTACAAAAGCAATCAATTTTGCAGGCAGAACATGATATGTAGGTTCCATGTTAGTTGAAACTTGAATGTATGATGATGTCAATCCATTCATAGGATGGGAGAGGTGCCCCTTGTTTGTTTCCGTGAAAATGACAATTGAATAGGTGCCCTTTTCAAGGAAATATCATACTTGAAAATCTTACTCTAACCTTAAAACCATATATTATTTAGAAGAATTATTTTTATACGTTTATTAGACATGAAAGTGTCAAACATGAGCTTGGATTCAATTAGAAACAGATGCTTTTTGTCGTAGGCCATATTTTTACAACTATGATTATAAAATAAGTAAAAATTGAAAAATATGATCATAAAATATGTGGGAAAAAAAACTTGGATGATAAAATTGTAAAATGATGATAGTTTAATAGTAAAATATACAATTAAGTCTTATTTTTATGACTAGTAACCAAAACTACTTATTTTAATTTTCAAAATGGATGCAAAGCTTTAGAAATTGAGTTGAAAACAATTTCAATGCCATTTTAATATAATACGTTTTGTTTGAAGAAAATACATTTAAAATAAAATAAAAACTCTCAACCACAACCCTTAAATATTAATTAGGTTTCCTTTTGTAAAATTGAAAGCCATTAAATGAAAAGCTATATTTTTAAAGATGAAAAACAAAATCGTGTCAAAACACAGACATCACAGCAGGAACAACGAAGTTGCTTTGATGGTGAGAAGTAAGTTCATCAGCTTTTTTCGCCTAAAACTTTGGTATTATGATAGAACCTTGTTGTTGACAAACTGCGCAAATGAAGGTGACTTATTTTTTACAATTAGATTGTACGATCACATCTCGACTGAAAATGAGACTATACAAAGACATATCCAATCAAGTAGCAATATTGCATATTTTAGAATTCTACCTTTCGTATTGATTCAAACTATGTATATTTTAGACGAATACTTATTACTTTGATGTTTAGGTCTCATCGAAGGTTTTGCTTTGAAATCTTAATTTACAATTCAAACATTTATTAGTTAACGTAGAAAATATGAGATTCGAATAAATGCATGTTAGTTACTTGAAAATCCTAACTTCAAATAATACCAAATTTCCAGAGAATGATACAGGTTTGACAACGTTTCTAAATAATTATTCAAAAGTGTATAGTCATAAAAATTTAGTTTAATTTTACTTAAATTTAGTTCGATAAAAAAATTAAACCAATTTAAATCGAAAAAAAACATATTGATCATTAGATGGATGATTTATTTAATTATATTTTACCCAATATTAATGAATCTTTCACTCTTTAGTATTAGATGAGATTTATTAGTTCAACAAATAATATGAGCCTCATTTTCTATTTTTATAAGTTTTATTATATATAATTTTATGAGTCTCAATAAATTTCAAATAATAATAAAAAATGTATTAAAAAATACTATATTGCTAGCAGTTTTCTTTGTCCATAAAGGTGAGGGGAAAATGAAATGCATCATAAATATTTTTTACCACTTATTGATAATTATTTATATTATTCCTTAATTTCATCTGTTTTTACTTATTGTTTAAGATTATAACACCTACGGATTAAGAAAAATAATTGATCTCTTTATGTATGTTAAAATTATTTATAATTTTTGTTATAGTTTTATTTCTTCGCTTTATTAATTTAACGTTTCATATATCGTTCTTTTTATTTTTTTGATAAGATAATAAAAATATTATTTTTATTTAATAATTTCAAAATGAAAAATAAATACAAATAATTTTTTTAAATGACATCAGAAGAAATTGATGTGATATTTTGTTGTCTTTTTTATTCCAGACATAGAAGTGGAATTTTGAACATCAACCATCTTGAATTGAAAACTCTAGACAAAACTTATCTGATACAAAGTTGGTTAAATTCTAATCTTTTCTACCTTTAAGCATGTATACGTTCAAGTATCAATTTATTGGTTTTGTTTGTATTCTACCAATATTTTCCATCACTTTGGTAGTGGTCCCTGTAGTTAGGCTACCTCATACGTACGTTTTGGGCCTGCACAAGTCAAGTTACCTTTAAATATGAAAACTCAGAGTGTGAAGTTAAGTTCCTCCTTAATTGGCTGTTTTTAGAGGTAACTGGCCTAACTAATAATATATCACTCAGAAATTAGCTAGTGGGGCAGAGAATAAACATATGTAAGATTATGTACTTTAATTATAAAATTTCTCTAACTTTATAAAGTGGATTTATTCTATGCTTTCTTTTTATAACATCTAAGTGATTCTGCTCCATAGTAGAGTGGTTAGCCTAGCTAGAATTTCTAGGTAAAGCAAAACATGGGAATCTATATTAATTAAATTTTAGCAAATTGTAGCACACCATCAAACCATTGTGTTAATGTAATAAAAAAAAAAAGGAGAAATGGAAGCACTAGTATTTGACAAGTGCCAAATGTTATTTGCTTGAAGAAGTACTAAGGTTGAATTTTAAATTAAAATAGTAAATTACTTTTGGTTTTTGAAGTTGTAAGAGTTGGTTAAATTGGTTACTAATATTAATAAAATGGCAAAATATTCCTGAAAATTGTAAATGGCCAAGTAATTTTGGTATTTTATTAAATAATATTGTGTAATCAGTAGTATTATAAAAAAAAATTAAACTATTTTTATTCATCGTCAAGTGTGGGTTGAACAATATTTTAGAGTTTTTTTTCCACTTCACTTTCTCTTTAGTCATAATAATTTTAATTAATAATATATTACTAGAGGAAGTAATTCTATACTTGTATATCTCTCTATATTGGTTATAGATTATGATTACCTACGTTGAAGAGAGAAATATTCTATTGCCAACGTGCAATATTATTCGTATAAGGGCTCGTTTGGTGGCTAGATAGGTTAAGATATCGATAAAATATTTGGTATGCATTAGATAATAAATTATACAACAATAGAATATGTTCAAATTTTAAAAAAATACTATCTCAATAAAATTATGTATAATTTTTAAAAATAAATTTTAATTTGTTTTTAATAAATTGTAAAAATTATGCTTTTATTTATGCAGTTAATTTTTTTATAATTATAAACAAATTATATAAGTTTTTTAAATTAGTCAAATATTTATCATTCAAATTTTTTTGAATAATAATTATTTAATTTTTAATAATTTAATTTAAATTTATATGTCAAAATAATAATAATAATAATTATTATTATTATTATAAAAGATGATGTGTTGATTAATATATATATATATATATATATATTTGCATAAATTAATACATTAGTGCAATTTATATAATAAAAAAATAAATATATTAATTATAAATTAATTAATCACATTTTATTATATCAATTTTAATTACAAACATTTTTTAAAACTTATTTTTATTGAAATTTGATATTAAGAATAAAAATAGTCATTAAAATTAATATCTCGATTAAATGACAAATATTTTAAAGATAATAACATACAAGATAAAATTAGTTGCAATTTTTTTATATTTAAATTTTTTTAAAAGGAACTTATATTTGAAATTCTATTTCCATATAAATTTTCTTTACTTATAAAAAAAATTGGGAAAAAAATATATTTCTGGATGTTTTACTATTCTAACCACAGCATAACTTGGAAACTTGGTTCCACACTATAAATGAAAAACAAATAAAGTTGTCCATTGAACACGAAACATTGACTGGGGCTTAGATGAAGAGAGAGTAGAGAAAGTCAGAAACTGTTTCATTTTCGAGTGTTCAGCAGTCAGTATTGATTGTTGACCGTACTCGATCGCGCCCCCACTCACATGCGCTGCAGCTTCCCCACACCGTATCATTGACTTTTGACCAATTTTTCATCATGGATATAATTATTTATCCTTCTATTTTAACTGTTTTATTTTTTAGTACTGAAATTTATATTGTAAACTAATCGGAATGAGTTTTTTTTTTTTGTGTGTGTTTAATCAGAATTAATTTTTAGATAAAAGTTAGTGTATCAGAATTAGTTTGGAAAAATTAGTGTATCATAATCAAATTTACATTTTAAATAGTTTACTTGCATATTAAAAATTGGAATACAATACTTATAGATTACTTATAGAATGAGGATTTCGCTCTTTTATGGTTATTGGTTGAGGCGGGGATAACACTAGGTTGGGATTCTTGGGAGCCTAATTATAATAATTATAGTAAATTACACATTTTTTTTATCAAGATTTTGTGAGATTTACAAGTTATCCATACTTTTATCTATTCCTACTTTAACTCTTTTATTTTTTTAATAATATATTGGCACCCACATATATATTACACTAACCTTCCTTAATTATTTGAAAAATATTACACTATACATCCCTAAAAAGAAGATTATTGTATATGTTAAAAAAACAAAGAGAGTTTCTGTAAATTTTACGATACCTCTTAGATGGTTAGTGCAAAATTTAAATTGAATTAATTCAAACTCTTTTTTGGATTATATTTTAAAAATAAATACTTTATGGGGTTTGAAATTAATTAGGTTTAATTAAAAACCATATATAATCCATTTTTTTTTTTAAAAAAGAAGAGAGTGAAATTGATTTAGTCAACCTGTTTTGGATCCACATCTACATAAGTACTTATAAAGATGTTGTGTCATTTAAAAAATAAAAATTAAAAACAAACTAAATAATTAATATACTAACATTATATATATACACACACACACACACACACACACACATATATATATATATATATATATATATATATATATATATATATCACAAATATATTAAAATAAAAATTACTAGTCACGATTTACCTTATCTTTAGTTTTAAAAACAATTAATATCATAAACTTAAAAATATTAAGTGACACCCACAAAAAAACAACATGTACCTATCAACAATTTTAAAAAATTTAAAATATTGAATAATCAAAATATGATTATTAAAATATAAACTAAAGTGTTAAAATTATATATATATATATATATATATATATATATATATATATATATAATTAAATCATCATTCACCTATATATATATATATATATTGATAGTATATCATTATAAAAATTTAACCACTGCATGCCATTATAGAAGGAACCATATTTCTTTTCACCATTCACTTTGGGTGTCCAACCTTGCCTTTTCGCAACCAAACGCTTCCTCCTGCATTGCTGCCTGTGTTTTTGGAGTTATTCTGTAAATTTTGTTTTAAAAAAAGTAATTTAAAAAAAGAGTTTAATATTTATGTGTTGATAGCTTAAAAAATATTTACATAGTTATCCAATTATATATTATCATTTGAATTACTGCTAATTATTTTAAAAATTAACAAATTTATCATATATAATTAAATGATTGTGTAAAACTTTTTATACTGTTAATATATAATTATTCTTCTCTTTAAAAAAATAATTGCAAAAGAATATATATATATATATATATATATATATATATATATATATATATATATATTAAGAAAATAATAAACTTCCAAAAGGAATAATTAATTATCTTGTGAGTAACAATTGATTGCCAATACTTTTTTTTTTTACAGAATTGATTGTCAATATTAACAATCAATTATTTGGATATTTTAATTTAATTTTTCTTGTTTATCTCTTTCCTTTTTTTTCTCAAATTAAATACTTTTACAATTTATTTAATTATATTCTTTCTTATTTCTTTCATCTGATATTAAATGGAGAGGAGAATCCTCGAGAGTTTGATTGATGAGCTTGTGCTTTTAAAATTGGTACTAATGCCAAATACATTGAGTATCGACACGAGGAAGGTGTCAAGGAAAGATGGTAACTACACAAATCGTGATTTTCTATGTTAGGAATACGTGAAAAATATGACTATATAAAGCAGTAATTATTTTATTATTATTTATTGCATGTATCATGTCAGTATTTATTACGATGCTCGGTAAAAGGGAAAAAAAGAAAAGAAAAGGAAAAAGTTAGAAAACAAATTTCCTAAAACGTGTGAATGTAGAAAGAAAAAAACGTTAAAGCGAATCCGACAGGGCAAAATCTGACAAGAACCATGTTTTAACATTTTTATTTATCTGATCTAATCTTACATATAATAATTAAAAAAAAATATGCAGAGATTTTCTCTGTCTAGGAAAAGATGCGTTTGACTTTCTATCTCTTAAAAACGCCCCACAAAAACCAAGGCCTAAATAAACCTGATTCATTCATTCATTGAGCCTCCCTAATACTTAGCCACATCTATTGCATGCTGTCTCCCCTCATCTCCTTATTCTCTCCCTTCATTCTCCATAATATATCATAGTGCCAAACTCTCATCTTTCTCTCACACACACGCAATATAAGTCCACCCTAAACAACCACCATGGCAGTTGAAGCAAGTTACATCAATCTCTTGCCTTCTCAGTTACTCACTAACAGGTACCAAGATACCACCCTCTTACCAGAAAAAAAAAAAATCATGAAAAAACTCTATATTGTTATTGTCTCTAAGGTTCTATTTTTTTTTTAATTTTATTTTGTTGCATGATTTTTCCTATATATTCATATGGGGTGTTTGTTGTTTTTTTGCAGAGAAATCATCAAATCCAATCACCAGCTACAGCATCAATTAAACTCTGATTACATGTACAACACTACTACCCAGATGGATTCTTCTTCAGCTTTGCCTCTACCAGCAACAATGCCTGAATCACTCTTGTCCTTCTACCAATCCAACTTTTGTGATCCAAACAAGGCAGATAGTGGTCTCACCTACAATCTTCCTCTCCAAAGAAAGCGTTCAAGAGATTTCACCAACGAATTAACCTCTCTCCCAGCTCACCAGAAGAACAAAATCTCCTCTGAGCCTTCCTTTGTCAACCAAGAGATTCTCTACCAATTTCAGAACCAACAATCGGAAATTGATCGAGTCCTTGCCCATCATGTAAGTTAATTTCCACTTTCCATCCCTCTATTCAATAAATTTTGTTTTATTTTTAAAAAAAATTCAAATACAAGACAAAAGGAAATTGTTCATTTATGAATCCGGATTTCCTGCTGTCGGCAGCTTTTCCGCATTCACATGTTACCTCATTTAAAACTGTTGAGTGAAGATTTTATGACTCGTATTTATGAGTCATTTGATTTTCATGCAACAGTTATGACTGACTGTGTGAATGCGTGAAAAGAAAAAAATGAGTATGGAGTAACAAAAAGGGATAGTGATAAAATTTCAAATTTTACCTAGTAAAAATTTATGGGGTGATCTTATTATTTTTATAAAAAAAATGTTCTAATTAATTTGTGTTGTGGATTTGAGCAGACTGAGAAAGTGAGAATGGAGCTGGAGGAACAAAAAATGAGGCAATCAAGGATGTTGATGAGCGCAATCCAAGAGGCAATGGCGAAGAATCTGAAAGAAAAAGACGAAGAGATTCAGAGAATGGGGAAGCTGAATTGGGCACTTCAAGAAAGAGTCAAAAGCTTGTGCATGGAGAACCAAATTTGGAGGGAATTGGCACAAACAAACGAAACCACAGCCAACTACCTACGAAGCAATTTGGAACAAGTGCTGGCACATGTCAGCGAGGAACGAGCCACCGTGGCCGCGGTGGCCGATGATGCTCAATCTAGCTGTTGCAGCAATGATGTGGCGGAGGCCGGAGACGACACTGCGGCGTCCGCGGTGGCGACCGGTCGTGGTAGGTTGTGTAAGAACTGTGGGGTGAGGGAGTCAGTGGTGCTGTTGTTGCCATGCAGGCATCTTTGCCTTTGCACAATGTGTGGGTCCACAGTAAGGAATTGCCCTATTTGTGACTCTGATATGGATGCTAGCGTGCATGTTAATCTCTCTTAGTACAACTTTTTTACATAGTTTTCATTGTAGAGTTTAGAACAACAGAAACTAGAAAAAAGTAATTTATCGGGTCAAAAAGACTTAGAAGAAAAAAAAAAAGAAAAAATAGAATTTGGAATTCTTTTGTTCATATACTTGGATCTTTTTTTTTCTTTTCTTTTTCTTACCTTTCGGTTATCTTATTGATATGATTTTCTTGATTTGTTTTATACTTAATGAAGTATTCATGTAGTAATTCCTCGTATCAATTACAAGCGTTTGCGGTATAAATATTTACCTAACAATATGTTTAGGCTATATCAATTATTATTAGGAGATAGAATCCTGCATGCAATGAGCGGTAAGAAAATATCACTTATATTGGCAAAATGGAAAAGTAAGATTTATTCAAACGTATCATATTATCTTTCTAAAATTCAATATAAAGTTTTTATTATGATGTATTGTATTGTTTTCCATCTACAACCATATATTATTTTCTACCTTTTAATTATAATCGAATTTTGGTTGTTTTCGAATGATATTTTGATGTCTAAGATTTTTTAGATTTGTTGACTAATAGTTATCTTAAAAGTTATATTTATTATGATTTGATAGATGATTATTAATGTAAATTTTTTTAATATTAACTCAAATTAAACCTTTCAAATGAAAAAAAATTATTTATTTATAATGATCTTATTTGACTAAAATAAAATTGTTTCTAATGTAATAAAAGATATATGTGATCTAGAAAAAAAGAATTAAACCAATAAAATGTCTAAAGTAATATTCATTGAAGTTTCTAGAAATTAAGGTGAAGAATGTATGATTTAAACATTAAAGGAAGAAACAAGGAAGTTTCTAAACTTGAGATGAAAAAATGAGAATGAATGATTATGATAGTATATATGCATTTAGAAAAAGAAGGCAAGTGGTATATGTGTGTCCCCGATGTGGTAAACCCTTGGAGTGAATGGTGGTGAACGTTAGAAGGGAAAGAGAGGATTGGATGTGTTTGGAAAGTAGTGATGGGGCGGTGGGGTGTGAATGTGAATGGGAAAGGCAAAGTAAAGGCCAAAGGGGGCACACACAGTAAGGTGTGTGCTGTGATATGGCCATAAGTGGGCATCAATATTCTGGAAACGGCCAAGAGGAGTGGTTTCATTTTGTTTGCTTTCATTATTTTGGCTTCAAGGGGCAGCAAAAGTCTTAAAAGTTGAGACAGGCCTAAAATCCTCATAAAGTGAAAGCAAGCAAGCAGAGTAAAAAGGAAAAAAAATGAAAGATAAGTCCCTCTTGGTTGTGGAGAGAGAGAGAGAGAGAGAGAAGAGTATAATTTAGAAAACCATCATGGCATGGGCAAAGGATAAAGTTTTCCCATGTCAAATCGGCATCATTGTTTCTTGTACCACTGCCCTTTGCACCATTATGGGAATAGGATGCTTCCTCCCTTCCTTCCTTCTCTTTTATTTATCTCTTCTCTTTTCTTTTTCTTACTCACCCCTTTTACCTTCCTCCTCCCTTTCCTCTTTCTATAATTCTTTGTCCCCACACTCCAAAAGTTTCTACATAGCTTGCACCATCTTGCCAATAATATAGGGCCTAATTTTGTTCTCCATCTCCTTGCAAAAAAATTCAACAACACAATACATCATTAAGAATGTAAAACTACTTGAATTTTAGTTTAAAATCTATGTATTGAATATAAAAAATTTAACCTATTAGAATCGGCCTAGTCATGAAAGTTGGAATAATATAATTGAAGTTCTATAGATTTGAATCTCAATATAATTATTGAAAAAAAAGTGTAAAAAGCTTTACCAATTAATCAATCACAGACTATGTCAACGATAATTTTTAAATTAGTTATTATAAAAATAAATAAAATTATAATATTTACAAAAATTTATCGACTAAAGATGGAAATTTTTATATTATTTATCTATATGTTAAGAAAAATTTGAACGATATTCTCTCTCACATTCTCTTTTAAGATTCTCTTTATGATTGATTAATTTTTTTTTAAATCACAAATTTTGTAAGTTTCATTTCTTATTTAATGATTATCTATTTATAATAAATGAGAAGAAAAAACCTAAAAAAATTGATAATTTTCGATAAAATCATTTAGAGTCTTAAAAAGATAATGTCAGCTAGCATATTCCTTGTATATTATTTTCTTAAACTTTTTTATATTGTTATTCAATCCAACATTTTTATGATAATTATCTTATAACTAATACTAAATTAAATATGATGTTTGATTAATTGAAATAAATTTGTTTATCCTAATAATTCACATATGTTAAACTCAAAATTCAATTTACACCACTAGCTAGCATATAAAGGTGAGAGCAAAATTTTGATTACTCGGAATAAATCAATAAAATAAACACCACGTTTGTAACATTATAAAAGGGATGCCAAATCAAGGATAATCAATGCTATAACTATCAATAGTTATGAAAAAGAAAGTAATGATTCTTTTATTGTGTTTGGATTAAAAAAGAATAATCTAACATACGTACCCGAATAAAATGGGGAAAAATTATTTCATATTTACACCTTACTTTGTGTTTGGGCATTGATGATCGAATCTACTAGTTATAGTAAGAGATGTCGGCGTATAGGCAGTGATCGAATCGGTAAAAATTTAGCAAAATGTTTTCAAACCTGTATCTACATTGATAAATATTCTTAAATTTAATTTTATAATATTTTTAAATAAAAATTTTGATTCTATTTTTAGTATAGATTTGAGAAAGTTTTTTTAGAAGATAGTTCTGATAAAGTTTGCATTGTTAATAAATTTTTTATTTTTCCTTAAAAGAAAAAAATTTATTTATTTGTTATAATAATTTATCAACCTATGAAATAGTGCGTCTCATTGGATTCAGTAAGATTTTTTTTAATTTTATAAAAAGGTAAGATTTTCTTAAGATAAATTCAGTAACATTTTAAATATAATGCATATATCTATAATTCCTTGACTTCTTTTTATAATTATTGTTTTTTCTATTTTTTCCTTTTTATTATGCCACATTATTTGTTACATCTTTCATTTTTGTCGTTTTTCTGTCTCATCTCATTAGACTTATACACGTACTAATTAATGTCTCAATATTCCCTCGTTAGCTACATTAAGATTTAAATATTTACTGCTTCCTTAGGTAATTAAAAAGGTGATTGAATTTTTATATCCAATTTCTTTTTCTATACGGTTAAAATAGGCTTATTTTCCTATTCAATTAATTTATAACTAAATTAATTCATTTAACGTATGTATTTATATATGATTGGTATGTTTTAAAATTAAAATTACAAATATTTAATTAAAATAAATATTTGATAATTTAAATATTCAAAATTATTATTTTTACTTAAATGTTTAAAATAATTAATGAGTTATATTTTTATTTCCTAACGTGCATTATTGTATTATGAGAGCATAGATTAATAAAATCATAATTAAAATTTGATTCAATTTTTTCTAAAAGAATTACATATATATTGTACACAAAAATTATATCCAAACATGTTCACTATTTCTAAGTACCATCAATCATGCTGAAATAGAATGCCAAACAAACTGAATTTAATTTTTACAATATAGTATTTCTTTTCTAAATAAATTTGACATTGCTTCAGATACCGATACCGTTCCCACTACCTTGTCTTTTAATCTGTCAAAACTTTTATGATTGCTATTATTATTGAAGTCCTTGCTTAATATGGGTTCAGTGACCCACATGTATATTATAAACCAAAGATCCAGGTAGAGCCATCTTTTTCAGTCTCTCCTAACTTTATCTTTCATCTTTTCCCAATACTCAAAATCTTGTCTTGTGACTTGTCTGTCACAAAAAAGAAAAGGAAAGTATAATTTTAGTTGTACTTCTCTTCTCAATTTGGGATGGAATGATTGAAATGTTCACATATCCTCCTCATTCTATCCTTTAACTCCTTTCCTATTCAATTGCCTTTTGATTCTCTCTTTTTCTTTTTTTAATTCATTCAAGTCCACCACTATCTTTATGCTTTTTGGAATAAAATCCATCCTAGTGGAAAAGAGTCGAACACACGCTTTTCCTAACGAGGATTTCTCCGAATCACTCATTCTCTTTCTCCATACATACAATATTAGGTGATTAATCTAATTGAATCTAAGGTGAAATAACAATTCCAAATTGATATATATATATATATATATAGCCTGTTTGATTTCAGTAAAAAAGAAAACTCGAATTATATTTTTAGCATTTCTCCACTGATATATGTTTTTTGTTTTTTTCACCATTCTATCTTGATTTAGAGGAGATATAAACACATAAATTACCTTCAATTTTTATTTTCACCCATAAGAGTCGAGTTTAAATACTAAAAGATTCATAATTATTTATATATTATTGATCAACTAATAATTGAGCTAGATTTTTTTGTGAACTTGCAATTTAAAGGATATTCTGCAAACCATTTTCTCCTCTCTTTCTTTTCTTTTTAATTTTTTCATGGGTTTAAATAGCATTTTGCAACTGTAGTTACAGCTACAATGTTAAGATATTTTGACTCATGGCAACATAATCATAATTATGATCATAGATTCCTGTAATTATCTATAATATAAAGATTTTCTAACTTATCACAATTAGGATCACGATCGAAATTTAAAATCATGCATTTTCTGATGATCCATATGAAACATATAGATATCATTACTTATGTTTTTTTAATTTTATAATATGATGAATAAACAATACGGTTTCATAATTGATAATTACAATAGTATAGTGTGTTGAACTTTTTCCGTACCCACTAGCTATGATAGTAGTAATACCTTTCTTTTCTTAGGAGGAAATTGGTATGATGGTTCCAATAAGGTGTTAGGAAAATAATGGGTGGACTATAGAATGGAAATGGAATACAAGGTGGGGGTAAATGGTACATAGTGCAATATTGCATGTGTTGTTGGGCATTAACTTGAGCATGTGGCAAGTAGTAGAGTCTGAGTCTGACACATGATCAGAATCAGACCCCTCACACACTACTGACAGAATTTCAGGAGTCCCACTAAGCGTGAACAGAAATTGATGGCCTGTTATGTTATTGTAGCTTAGCTTCTTCGCTTCAGAACCACGTTCAGTCCAAAACACCACACCAATTTAGCGACACATATCACAGTAGTACCCATCGATCAGAACATGACCATCATGCACCAAGAACAACACAACAACAGATTCGTATTCATTCATAATAAATAATAATGGTCACTTTCTCTATTGCCCTAACAATGTTTCTTTCTTTTCTTCCCACCCTCTCAAACCCCTATAAATATATAGTACAGTGTCATCATAATATGGGGAGAAGAAAACAACTACTGAATGAATGCCCCATTTCATGGACAAATTTTAGTGCAATGAATTTGTCATGCCCAATGGAGACTCGCCACCCATGCAGTGAAAAGTTAAAATGTTCTGTCACTTTACAGCAAAATTACAGCTATTGCCGGGGAAGCTATCCACAAGTATATGTTCTTTTCTTGGGAAATTAGTAGAGCCTAATTTATTCGAATAAAACAGTAAATGCTTTGTTATTTAATTATAAATAGTCAGGTAGAGTAAGATACATTAATTTTTGTTAATTTGTTGATATCTTAATTCAATTCTTATAGATATTGGGTGGATTGTTTAAATTTATTTGTTTAAAAATGTTTATTTTAGTAAAATAAGTATTTTTTTTAGTATATTTGTCTAAAACTATTTTAGTTTAAAAAATTGTTTTTTACTTATTTCGATAATCAAATTCTCTCTGTTTCTTAAAAATTTCACATATTAAAATCATTTGTTTTAAAGTTGTTTTTTTTTAAATTTAAACAAATTTATCCATTTTGCTCTCTCCATAAAATATATCTATTACTCCTTTTATTTTAAAATAATTAAGTGTGACCTTTGAAGAATTTTTCCCCCCAAAATAAGTAGTATATTAATTTTTTAATATAATATTAGTCACTTAAAAATAACTTTTTTTTTACAATACTCCTAATAAATATCACTTTGACTCATTTTAATTTTTTTAATATAATATTAATAACAAGATTAATTTTGTAAGTGTTATACTAGTAGTGTTAATAAAATAATTCTTATACTTAATATTCAAGAACACAGCTCTCATCTATCAAACACATGTTTTTATTTCTGCATTTATTTTATTATCTTTGCAACTTTCCTTTATAGTTTTCTTTCCTATTAAATAGTCATTTCCGCTATAAAAAAAATGTGAGACGATGATAATTTAGTTTATTATTCTGAAAGTTAGTAAAATATGAAATAGTTATTGAAAGAAAAAAAAATGCATTAATTTAATTTTGCCATCAAGTTAAATTTGTTATAATGTTTTTATCTATAAATACTAATTTATTATAATGTTATTTTCTTAACAGAGATGATAAAATCTGTAATCTTTCCATATATTTTTTTATCTTAACTATTCAATTTATCTTATATCTCTAAATCCGTTGTCATCACGTTTTGTACACACATCGTCTAATAGAGACTGGACTGAATTATTGACGTAACAACAGTATATATAGCCTGCACACACGGTTCTCATTTTCCACTTACTCGAATGCGCTTTTGTGAAGATATATAACTTCAATGATACATCCATCAATAGATTGAGATTCCAATGGAGGAAGTTCTTGTTTCCGATTAGACTGAAAAGTTAACATATATCGTTACGTTTGCTGGCCCTTAATTTTGACATTGAATAAATTCATGACATGATAATATAGCTTGTGTAGTTCATAAATATACGAAATCGTCTTCAAATTCTTTATTACTACCGTGAATTTTGGTTTTTGTTTTTGTTTTATAATACTCTGTTGTTGATAACTTAATTTTAAAAAATAGCACACGGTTATTACTTAAGGTCGGTGTCCTATAACTAACTTAAAATTTATAGAACTGAACGTACATTTAATATATAGTACCCCTATAATTACATCCAGATTTGACTTGATAGTTAAAATTAACTCATACAGTAATTTTTTTTATCTATATACAGTACTTAATTTGATTTGATTTGATCCTAGTACATTGTTTTGGAGATATGATTATTAAACGTGCAATCTAGCTGCAACGTTCACACGAGGGGCATGCAGTTTTTTTTTTGGGGGTAACTTAAAAATTTTCCCACAACGTGCTTATCAAGAAATATAAACGCATTACAGTATTAGTTGTATTCATGGTCAGAGCCTGATTCAATTGAAGGCACCAACTCGGTATCGAAAAGAGAGTGGGTAAATGGGAATAGTCAGAAAACAACGTGAATCGAAATGGCAACATCTGAGGACCACGCAACATTGGAAGTTGGACTCTGAAGATATCAAATAGGAACCCAAGAAAAACGGGACATTAAAAAAAAATAAAAGAATAATTTTAAATTTTTTTCCTAACATTTTTAATTAAAGCTTTACTTACTCATTAAATTTTAAAAAAACTACAAGCATTTTATATTCTCAAAACATTAAACACATCCATTATTTTTGTTAATCATTTTTTAAGATATTATTAATCAGTATTATTAGGATATTGGTTAAAAATTAAAAAAATATTTATTATAAAAATCATAAAAAAATATAAAAATAATAAACAATAAAATTTTACGTATTCTAATAAAATATTTTTTCTTTTATTATGTTCTAGTTATACTTGTTAATATTTATCATTTTTTATGTATAAATTATCAAAAGAATTAATAAAAGAAAATATAATACTATTATTTGGGGAAAAAACAAAAGGAAAGATTAGCAGAAAGGGTACGTTAGTAGCTTGTGTCAGGGTTATGAAAGTTAAGTTGGGGTAATCCGAAAAATAATGAAACAAGACTCTGACATGGCAGAGGGGTCGCTTGAGGACAAAAAATGTAGGGCTAAGGCTGGACCTGAAGGTACTTACAATTTTATTTTTAATATATTAACTGTGCATTGGGGATTGGGTTTCTTTTGGCTTTTAAAGGACAAAGGGCCACGACACCATCATCATGACAATAATAATCTTCTGAATCTGTTACCATGAGTTAATGTTTTGAAAGTGTCGCCAGTGGGGTTGGTTTCTGTGTCTCCCTCATAAAATAAAAATTGTCCTCCCAAATCCAAATACCAACAGTGCTACATTTGTTTTGTCCCCACTCATAAGTCATAAGCACCACCAACTCCTCCTGCCCCACCCCCTTCATCTTCTTTCCCTTTCAGTTTCATTCACAATGTACCAATGTGTTGATCTTCATCATCATCACAACTATTTCACCCACAATAAAATTAAATACATTTGCTTATCCTACAGTCATTCTATAAATGAAATGATTTGTAAGAAGTTATGCTTATGAGGTGAAAGTTGTTTTTTTTTTTTTTTTAAACCTAGAGGTCTCTACCAAAATTCCTCTAAGTAGTAAGATTTATTTATAGACTAGCGCGCTTCTCTTAAGAGATGATTTTGCATACACAAGAATCATAAATAGAATCCCTTGTCAATCAGGCCACATTATATTACTAGTGTTTAAAGTGAAAGGTAAAAAAAAGTCAAATTTATGTGATAAAAATTCTAATTTTATTATTCCAATAGCATTTTGTTCAAATATAAATAAGTATAACTGCCATTAATGATGACATGTGACGAGCACAATTTATTGGTTACAAAAGAAAGGAAGAGAAAATTTTCATTACGTAACTTAATTACAATACATAGATCAGTAAGATTTATTGATATATCGCTGTGATTATAAAATTTAAAAGAAAAAGTTCAGTTTTTTTAAATAAAAAAAACTAAAAATTTTCCTATATATATAATTCTTATAGGATTATATTATCAGTATTTTGATAATTTTTTCAATTTCAAAATCTCAATACATCCAACCTAATTTAGTATACGCTATATTGCTATAAACGCAAAAATAAAAATCAGTGGGATATATCCAAAGCTTGTAAAACTATGATAATTATGAATTTGGCTGTGATGTACTCTGCACGGTGTATAGACAGCTATTGGAACAGTGATATAATTAAATGTATTTTCAAAATGACACTTTAAAAATAATTTTTTTGCGATCGTATCTAATTATAAATTTCATAAATTTACTACTTTTTATAATAATTATTTTTTATCCATAAAAATTAAACACCATACTAAAAGTTTACAATACTCAAGAAGTCACATTGATTATAATAATTATTTAAAAGTTACACTAACAATAATTTTTAGTTAATTAGTTGATAATGAAAATTTTCACTGACAATACGTAAAAAGTTAATTCCTACAAATGATTGCCTATAAGGGATGAATAATGAGCAAAGAATCAAGTGTTGATCTGAGGCAGTTTCACTTTGACATGCATGTGATCATCGCAGCAGATCGCGGGATCATAGGGAGATTGTGCCATTGCTTCTTGCTTCTCGTCATGGTTCGTGAAACTGCGACACACTTGGCACAACCGTGTGCCTCAGTACACATATAATAAGAGATAAGCCTAGAGTAAGATCCAGAATAAATACAAACTTAACCTTAAATTGGATAATATCCATTAGAAAAAATAATAATTTGGATAAGCAAAAACCTAGCTAGCTAAGGTTTACAGAAAAATTACTAGTTTAACGTGGAAGGAAAAGATGTCGGTTGCCTTAACGTGCTAATGAGGAAAAATGACAATAATATGAACAAACAAATAAACAAATTATAATAAATAAAGGGGAAATTGAAAACAATCAATATCAATGTCACATGAGAGGAAGAAATGAATGGAAAAGAAGAAAAGGGTGTCATTGAAAAGTTGACCTTAGAAAGCAATTAACATTTTGAACAGTGAAGCAATGTTGTCATGAGAAAGGACTGAAATTATGGGACTAGATGAGTTGGGTCTTATCATGTTTCTGCCACGTTTCTCCTACGTTCGATATTAGCCGCGGCTTCAACGTCAACATGATATTATATAGTTTGAAAATTAATTATTTAATAAAACCAGGTGCATGCGCACCTAGCTAGCTAAGCTAGCTACTTCGTTCCCACCACCATCATTTGACTTATTATTACTGCAATCCAATGTTATATTCGTTTTACACATGCACACAATTTGGAATTGGGTGACTTAACAAAAATGGGAGACCGACCAGATAAATTGCACTTATATATTACTCTTTTTATTTTTATTTTTTGGGTTACACTTTATGTTGATGTTGGAGTTAGTCAATTGTGTCATGCATCCCACTAATTAGTGGAATTAATTGTTGAGGACTTGTTGGCAAGAAAAATGAACCGTTGTGCAGTGGCCCTAACATTTGTGATTGAGACTTGAGAGATTGTTATTTAAAGATCCTAACAAGTAGTTTGTCACTCAGTGTTGTGATGGTGTTTTGTTGAGCTTACTCAAGTCAACAATGGTAGAGGACTTTGAGGCTCAAATCAATACAAGTTATAGTGAGAAGTGAGAAAAGAATAATATAGTGTATACCTTAACTAGGGTTTGCCCCAATACTGAGAAAGTTACATGATGTTTTTTGGAGTTTCTATTATCCTGTGTATGGATGCAAGCTTGAGGGAAGATATTGGGCTTGCTTAGTATTGTTGGGCTGATGCCATTCAATGCCTTGGGCCATTATGGGTGCTAGGCCAGTTGAGAACAAATTTCTTAATGAATAAAATAATAAATGAAAAGTTAGATGTTAATTATATGATTCTCCAATACTATCTTTTTTATATAAAAATAAGTTTATTACATCCTTGTGTGTGTGTGTGAGAGAGAGAGAGAGGGAGACACGACGCGCTTCCGATCTATTCCATTCAGAGTCTTGGGGGAGGAAAATTTTTTTTAAT
>CM023949.1:1670799-1741926 GCA_013407115.1 Glycine latifolia
TTTTGAGGATGACAATTAATTTTAATATTATGAAATATTATTTAAATAATTATGATATATAATGATGGGATTTTAAAAAATGATGATGATGATGATATCAACAATAAACTATGAAAATTATAATTAAATCCTTTTTTAAAAAATAAATAAAATTTAATATTTTTATTATTATTTAAGAGTATATTCATTTATGGTAAAAGAAAAGGAAACTCCCCAAATAAGTTATTATTTCAGGTCTTAACAAAACTAACATTACTAGAAAAGGAGACAAGGAAAACGAGACTCTTTTCTTTTACGCATAGGAAAACGAGACTTAAGGGAACATTATTATGAGTAAGTATTATCAAAGTACTTTTGTTGTGATAATTTTAATGAATTCCTACCGGATTTCAATAAAGTATTTTTATTTTTTTTAAGTTTTAATCAGTATATTTAATTTTTAAATCTTTAATATTTATTATTTAATTTTGTATCGCTTAGTGTGAATGAATATCTTAGATGAATTTGGTTAATTGTCTCTTATGCTCTGCAACTTGTTTATGCTGTAAAAATTGTGTAGTAATTATTGCTTATTAATTTATGATTTCTTATTGGGATATATGCAGGTCCTTTTCGGTAACCTTATTGTGACAATTAACGATCAGGTAAATTGATTTTAATAATTGAAAAAATTCAAAGTATACATACACATGAGTTTTGTTTTAGCTAGGGTATGCACTTGTTCATTTTTAATTACAACATAATTGATAGGTTTTTTTAATTTATGAATATGTATATTTTTTATCAATAAGTATTAGTTATTAATATTAATATATTATTAGTTTTTGTTTGCAGGGATATAAACATATATGTAATTAGATGTTGACGAACTAAAGTAATAGGAATAGTGTTTTAAATTACAAATCGCATTAATATATGATGCGATTGCAATATCTTGATTGCATTACTGACTGCCACTAATTAACTGCAACTGCATTAGGTCATGAATATATATCACTTTGGCTGTAATTGGCTTGCAATGTATGCAATCGCTTTTTAAATTACAAATCACATTATATGATGCGATTTCAATATCTTGATTACATTAGTGACATGCTACTAATTAACAGCAACTGCATTCCTGCATTAGGCCATGATTATATATATCACTTCAACTGCAATTGGCTTGCAATGCATGCTATATCGCTACCAAATCACAGTTTAAAATCTTAATTAGGAACAAAATGTTTTAGTAAGACATTTTGAGAAAGTGACATGTAAATAAAATTTTTCAATAGTTGATAAAAGAGAATAAAAATATTTCTCATGCATTAAAGATGTTTAAGAATGTTAATTTATAATAAAATAGGAATTAATTTTTCTTGTAATAATTAACAGTAAAAGGTGACTGTTATTATTGGGTTACACTCAATTTACACACAATTCAAGTGATTTGGTAGGAAAAAGGGAGAGAATTGCAAAAAAACATGCTCATTACTAATAGATTATATATACTCAAACATGAGAAATGATTACCTAGACTTAAAAAGTAGACAACCTAAGATCCACAACACATCGAGTCAAGGTCAAAATTGATAAGTTTAGACTAAAATCTATACACCGTTGGTATGTATATTTTTTTTTATCGGTTAATGTTAATTATTAATTTATTGTTATGAGAAAAAATGAATTCTTGATATTTAACTGACTTTTTTTATTTTTACCATCCAATTAATCTTATAATTCTATAGTTTTATGGGATACACTTGTAGGTTCAAACATTAGTAGGTTCATATTTTTTTATGGTTGTTTATATACTCAAATGTTGATTAAACAGTGCGATAATAATTATTGCAGGAGATTATGATGATCACTCCTCAACCTTTGTCTTGCTGTCCTCATTTTAATGATGAGGTTCGACTAATAGTTAATACATAAGCATGTGTTTGTCGTTGTGTAATTCAGCTCGCTATGCATATACTTTGCACTAAATTGCTCACATTTTCTACAAACTCTCAATTTTATTGGTATTAATTTCTTGAATAAATTCCTTTGTCCTATAGACTCTCCACTCACATTATATGTCTTTTAAAATCTTTTAGATCACGTTAGTTTAATTTTGTTATCCACTAGTGATGGAGAAAATGATAGTTTATACAAGATCTTAGGTTCAAACGTTGATATTGTATACTCATAAAAAATGTCCTCTTTTATTATTATCTCACTTAACTACTTAAAATAGATTTCACAATTATATTTTAAACTTTTTTAACAAGTTAAGATATTTTTGTCATAATAAACTAATAATAATTTATGTGATAAATAAATGTTTGAAGAACGTAACTTACATTACCTAGCTTAACGACAAATAGGATGGCATAGAAGAAGTGTCATACAGTTATGAACCAAAGTATAGAAATACTATCAAGAATCAGTCAAAAAAAATACTATCAAGACTTAAGAGATTCATAATAATGAGGGGGAAAGTTTGAAACCCATATATGCATATTTTCAAAATTAAACAAAAACTCGCGCGTATTTTTTGTTTCCCTTTCCCTTTAACACAGTCTATTCAAAAGTCTAATTAAATAAAATACTTGCGTTCCGTCCGGTACACACGAAAAAAAAATTGCAGTTATGATTAGCCAAAATTTTCCAAGCTGTTAGGCTGGAGAGATTTGAGAGTCCCATTCAAACTTCAAAATATATGTGCAAATTATTGGTAAAAATTAATGCTATTTATGCGGTTGAAAGGTTTATGAACATATTTTCAATGCAACGAAGTTCTACGTAAATTTTCCACATTTTATTACGTGCTGGCTTTAAACATGGGATTAGGCTAAAAATGTGAATGTCCTACTCAAACTTTAAAACTTACATGAAAAAAACTGTTTTGGACTTTTGCCATGATGTGTATTTTGCTAAAACAATGTTGGTATGGTTGACCGTTCTATGCACATTTTCAATTTATGCAACCGGGCTTCTAGTGAATATTCTTCCAAATTTCCAGGTGCTTATTCCATGCTTCAACTATAAAATTGGTGTCTTTTCTGTTTCTTAAATCTTAAAACTTAACTTGCTTTAAGAAAAACACTTAAATCACTTATCCTTGGGTTGTATTCAGCAACAATTTTTATGATAAATTTGGTTCAAATTAACTACAACATTTTGAGGTGCTGTGTAGACATTATGGAATGTAACTTTTAAATAATGGCTACGATGGCCCCTCCCCCCAATACTAGAGTTAAGTAAACTGTTTCACAATTCTTATGTAATTCTCAACACTGATAAATTGATGTATGCACATGTTTGGTAATATTTAAAGTTTTAAAAAATAATCATTTTTTAAAGATTTATCTAGAAACTGATATAAAAGCCTAACATCTCTTCAAAATAAGCTGAAACACATGCATTATATTACCTCAATTCTTTCTTAGTATATCTATTGAAACTTACATTCAACTTATGACAGAGAAACATTTCTCTTCCTCTTATGAGTGTCTCCACAAGTCAATATATTAAAATATGACCGTTTGTTTTCAAAAAATAATCATTAATTACATAGAAAGCAAAATGTAATCACAGTATCTAACATGTGGTTAAACGGGTCGGGTCTTACCCAAATATAATTACAGTTTCCACATAGAATGTATAGACATGTGGTTCCATTCTCATGACACGTGTTCTCTTTGTCGCGCCCCAGTTGAATGCGCGCCGGAATCGGAAGTGGTTGTTATAACGGTACGGGATCCGGTTTCCGAAACCGGTTCAGGCGAAAATCAGAACCGAACCGGTTCTTCTTCCTTCTCTTCGGTTGGGTTGAGTAAGCCTAAGCCTTCGTTGGTTGGTGCGACAATTGAGGTGCCTCCGAGGGACGAGAATTTTCAAAACGAGTTGCAACCGAGTTGCGACTCACCCTCGACTCAGTCCTCCTCGTTTCGGTCGCCGATGAGTCGCATGTTGTCGTTTACGAGGATGCTAGGCAGAGAAAAGAAGGGGAACATGTCAGTGAGTCGGTGACTCGGGTTCTGACGTGACACTTGTTGGAAAGGGTAAAACTTGTGCTGTTGGCGCGTGGCGGTGTGGAATAGTGATGTTTTTGGGATGAACACAAATGATGTACTTATTCGATGATTTTTTTTTCTTTATTTGTTGCAGTTAGTGTGGCAGTTAGTTAGTATGGCAGTTACATTCTAAGAGAGCCTGCAACATGGTTTTAAATTGAGATCATGGTTGTGGTTGCTTTAGGATGAGTAACATAAACTGCTTTAAACTGCCATCAACCGATCAAACAGTATCCTTCATGAATTTCCCTTTTCGTCATTTCCATATTCTTTCTCTCAAAATGGTGATCCTAGCACGCACACTCATTTTTATTTCACTCTCCGCTCTCTCTTTCGTCACAGTTTCATCTTCTGAACATCCAACTTCAGGTTTTACCATAAAGCAAATGGTTTTAAATTGCGGTCGGGGGGAGTCAAAATACTTTTACATTGTGGAAAAATACGGTTGATGCGACCACAATTGTGGTCATTATGTGATTGCAGTGTGTCAAAATACTTTACAGTTGTGGACCGCAATTTAAAACCATGAGACACTTTTTCATCTTTGAAAAGAAAAAACACATAGTTTTGCTTGCGTAATCCTTACTTTGTTTTTGTTTCTTGCATTTGGGAACAGACAGATCAAAACTTCCCCTATTCGCTTTTAGTTGGTGGGATGACAAGGGCACATTCTTGGCCGGTGACACAGCAACCATCAAAGTCAAAGTGCTTGAGAATGCTGAAAATATTGACAGAAAAACTTTCAACCCCACACTAACCGTGAATGGAAAGCAAGGGAATAGTTCCTACGTGTCTACCGTGTTGTCGGATTTCGAAGGAAACCCGAATGAGTGGAAGATTTCCTTTACCCCCATCAGGGTTGGATTGTTTAATGTACTCATCAGCGAGGACCGTTATAAAGTTGATGATTCTTCTTTGCATTTCCAAGTTGAGCCAGGTTTACTTTTTTAAACTTTTGTTTAATAGAATTGAATGATGCATAGGTACTTAGGTAGGTAGGTGTTAAGGGAATTAAAATTAACTACCCTTGTAAATCACTTGAAGAATTCTGCTGTTAAATACACTTAGAATTCAGATTTGAGTTTAACTTAATTTCAAAAGTTAGTTAAAAAGAATAAATCGGTCCCAACTAGTTTGATCATATTAATAGTTTATGTAAGATCTATAACACACATGACTCACATTCAAAATTAGACATAAGTTTGCAAGAATGAACATCTATGAAATGACTCCATAAATCCAATCAAAGTTAAAGAAATTCATCTTCAACATGTGGAAGCATCAAGATAATGTGTCTAAAAGCACATAACACTTTTTTCTTTATTTCATAGTGAGAACAAAACTGTGCTTCCTCTAGACACACTTTCTATAGTCTCCCAACAATTTGTAGGATAAACTTTAATATCATCTCAAAATTTTAGTTTGGTCTTAATTTGATCTTAAAAATTAATTTATAAGATGAGAATTATCCTCTATTTTATATGTACTATTTTATCCATGTTGCTAGACTAGTCAACGTGGGTTCTCGAACAAACACCATTGTTTTGCAAAATGGTAGTGCAGATCATTTTATCCATTCTAGTTTATACCTAGGTTACTTTGGTTTTTTATGTGCCACCTAATAATACTTGATAGTTGATACTATTGTCCTAATGAAGGGAACATGTACCCGTCTCTGTGTGTTGCATCATGGAAGGGTGTGAGACATGAATTTGAAGCTGGTTCAAAAGCAACAATCATGGTGCTCCTTAAAGATGCATTTGGGAACAGTATCTCTCAGACGACTGAAGTGTCTTATTTGCCTGATTTTAAGTTGTCTGTGCTGCATGAAAATGGTTCTGTTGCAAGTGCTCCAGATATCTCTAACATAGGGTGGAATGAGTTTGATTATATAGTCATCGAGTTTGTGGTGACTATAGCGGGAAAGTTCTCCTTGAGCTTAGAAGGAGGAAATCAAACCTTGAATGGTTCTCCATTGCCATTGAAGGTTAATCCAGGTTGTGTGCTTTTGTTTCAATGATAATTACTTTATACCATATTTGGATTAATGGACTACTTGATATATCCTATATGTACATGCTTGAGCTTGATTGATACACACAATGTTCTGATATGATTAATGATGAGTATATTGTAATTCATAGTGTTGAATTCAATTTATTATTACAACTTCATACGTGCATGGGGATTGTTTCTTTGCTTCAATTCTATATATTATTTCATTACTACTTGAAAATCTACAATAGCTTGACTTCTCTCTCCCTCAAATAACAGGAACTATAGATGTCTCTAACTGTATCGCCAAATGGAAAATTGAATCACATGCATGGCAATTGGCTTCCAAGATGGAAATCTTTATACATCAGTTAGATCAATATGGAAATCTGGTTTCTGGACTGTATCCTTTTGATTCTGAAGTTGTTGAAAGAGATACAAACTTGTCAATACCGATATCAGATCTTCACTTTGAGGAAGTGGATGCTGGAATTCAGTTGTTTTCGTTTAGCAATTTGGAGCCAGGGAACTTCCTCTTGACAATATATGATTCCAAGCATGATAAAAGCATTTCCAATATGCCATATGTTTATACTGTTTTTATTGGTAAAGTTTCATGTCAAATCTCTTACAAACTTTATTAGATTTTGTGACATTATTTCTTCCTTTTTGTTCTTGCATAATCATTTCATCCTTTGATTTTTATCATTTTCTTCATTTAAATGTAATTTCAGTTTCATGTTCCTTTCCAAATAGGTTATTGTGATGGTGTTAAAAGTGTTGTTAATGGATCCGGTTTAAATGATTCAGTAGCTGGTGTAAAGGCAGAATTCTCTGTTTATTTGAATGACATCTATCAATATCCTTCCCCTATTGAAGCAAACATACTTCAAGTACAAATTTTAAGAGAAAATGACTCCTACAGCGCTTCACCAATCATATATCCTATGCTAAACAATAATGGTATTTTCGAAGATAAACTTCTTGTTATATTCTTTTCTGTATTTGGTTATTGTAATTTTATTGTTATAATTGTATCTTTATATCAGAGAGCACAATACCTTCAAGTGTGAGATATGATGGAATTAGTCACATGGAAACTGCCCCGTCACCTTCAATAGAGCTTGGCAACAATGTAAGGAAGACAAACATTAATTTTTTATGCACAATTTAATACTTGAGACTCTTAATGAGATCTCACCATGGTTTCAGCCTAATGTGAACGGGAGCTTTGTCATGGCCAGTGCTTTTCATGTGAAATACATACCAGAAAAAAGTGGCTTTTATGATATTAACATACATTGTGGGAACGTATTATTGAATGAGGGACATTCAATCAGGAAAGAGGTAAAAGCAGGTACTATGATGCATAAAATGATAAAAAAATGATTTCATAAGGTTTGCATAATCTTAGATAAATAAAAGGTTTAAATATATTTTTGTTTCTTATAATTTAGTATTTTTTTTCATTTTTATTTCTTTAAAAAAATCGTTTTAGTCCTTATAAAATGTATTTGTTTTGTTTTTTGTCTTTAAAGTGTTTTAAATAATATTTTTTCATTGTTCAAAATATTTTTTATTGTTTAATGTGTTATCTAAAGTATTTTAAAGACTAAAAACAAAACAACATATTTTGTAAGGACTAAAATAAATAAAAAATATTTACATGGAGTGACGAAAATGAAAAAAAAAAACATCAAATTAGATTAGACAAAAAAATGTATTTAAGTGTTAAAAAAATACATTTTTTGGCACTTGATCTCATGGTATGCCCTCCTTTTTTGTGTGAATAATAAAAAAAATAATGAGGGTGTACTTATTTGCACAGTAATCCAATTAAGTGTGTTGGAAAGTTTCATAGCGTATACATCAAATACTAGAGTGAAGTTTATATACCCAATAGGGAACATCAGTTTAATCTCAATTAGTTTTAACATAAAATCTAACATGATCTTATAGCTTATAATTTTCCATTTTTAATCAGAAGGATGGTAGTGATCAAAGGTTTATAGCTTCTAATGATAAGCGCTTTAGATATAATGTATTCACTTATTTTCACTCATTTGATTAACCTCTTGATTTGGTCTATGACATGATATCAGTGCCTGTATAATCAAGTGGGATAGAGTTCGATTGGTGTTGTCCTCATTGTTTTAAATAAAAGTCGAATTTTCAGCACAAAGTAGCATGCATTGCATTATCCATACTTCAAGCCTAGAAGATTCCTGCATCAAGGAGTAGGTTAAATATAAAGATTCATGAGTGCTTAACTCAACAAAATATTTCCATAGGATATATTTTTATTGCATAGTTTATCTCAGGTTTGCTCGGTAATTTTCACATATATTTATAGTTTTGCTCACAAACACTTCTCAAGAGTGTGCCTCTGGCTTGCTGCAGGTGAAGTAAATGTTTCCTTGTCAAGTGTTGTGAGGTTTTCTTCAAAGGTGCCAAAGATGTCAAAAAATGAAATAGTTGTGCAGCTTGTGGATTCATATTTAAATCCTGTCCTCTCACAACAATCAAGGTTGAAATTGGAGATTGCTGGTTCTACCAATAGTTCTGGCTTTTTACCTTTGGACATTAAGGATAATAAGGATGGATCATACAGTTGCAGCTATATGGCCAAAGATGTTGGCACTTACGAGATTTGTGCTTCCTTTGATGGCAAGCGTTTCTTGTCATGTCACTTCAGTATCAATGTGTATAGCAGTAAGTTCAAACAACATGCAGCTTATGATTTTATCATAAGTTGTCGATCTTTTTTGTCTTCTTTCCTAAGATTAAAGGGGAGGACAAATTTTTGTTTGAAGTAAACATTTTCCTTATTTCAGAATTTTCTAAAATGAGAAATTATCTTATAATCTTTCGGTCACCAATTCAGTTTTTAAAACATTAATTCTTGAAATTTAAAAAATAAAAATTAACCATGATTTCCGTTTTCCTCCAAACTCCTGCTTCCAAACATAAATAGGGGAGATCATCAATATTTTTCAAATAGTTATTTTCTATACACCTATTGATCGACTGATTTTCAGACTTAGTGAAAATATGTCTATTTAACCATTTGTAAGTTTTAAAAACTTACTATAATGACTCTAGGTGGATGGCCAAAATGGAGAAATTATAGTATGGTCCGAGACCACTGTATGCTTATGGTCGTGGTTAATTTCCATGACGCATAATCGAATTTTATTAACTTTTTTTTGTAAATTAAAATTTTTGACTACGTGTCACACGAAGATTGACGTTTGGCAGAAACCACATACTTGTGGTGGTTCATGACCATGCAATAATTTCTTATCAAAATACATATTTCTATTTTATTATTTATTTTTTAAAGAATATGATTTAAGGATTCTTTTGCTTGATAACTTACAGGTGAATATTTTCCTAAGGCTAACAATGATACAGTATCTATTTGGGAGGATCAGTCCATTGCCCTTGATGCCTTAGCAAATGATTATTTTGCGGGTGATAAAGCAAGTATAGTTGAATTCTCAAAAGTAAGATATGTTGTCATTTCATTCTGAAACCTCCTCCTAGCCTTCTTTTTCATGTTATTCTATGTTGATTCTAACTTTTCCCAGTGGAAAGATCCTAATCCTAATTATCCTTTGATGTTCTAGCAATACAGTCAATATGCACCTCGATATTTATTTACTGCATGATGAATAATTAATAGTAACTTGCTTATACTTGTGACAAGCTGTTTAAGCATTACAGTTCTAAGTCTTTTATATAGAGATATGCTTGAAGTCCTTAATAATTAGTAATTTAAATTACGTTATTTACTACTTTCATCTTTGTCTTCATATGCATTAGGAATATGATAAATCACTGTTTCTTTTGTATTTTTTCAGCCAGATCATGGTTCACTTATGCAGAATGGAAGAATCTTTCGTTACACTCCTTATAAAGGGTATTATGGAAACGATTCCTTTTGGTATACAATTTCTGATATAAATGGAAATCTTGCTACTGCTTTCATGCACATATCTGTTCTCAATGTTCCACCTCAGTTTGTTTCTGTTCCAAATCAACTGCAAGCAACAGAAGATTTGATAAGCCCTAGATTTGGGTATGTATAAGCAGCATATATATAAATATTTTTTATGAACTTTATAATTGGAATGACCTTATGTGTATGATCTTATTGTGCTATTCTTGCAGTGGTTTCACCGGGTTTGAGTTAACTTATTCAAATCCAAAGGAAAATATTTCTGTCAATCTTAGTGCACAATCTGGAAGTATACTTCTGTCTCCAGTGGCAATGCAATTTGGGCAAGTTATGTGGAGTGAACTTACAATTTTTTCAGGAAATGAAACAACAACCAGTTTAATAATAGAAGGCTTTGTGGAAGTAATTAATTTTGCGCTTCAGTCAATTCAATATCTAGGGTATTTTTCTTTTATATATATATATATATATATATTTGTTATGTTTAAATTTTTTGAAGCAATGCTCTTGTTTGGAAAATTTTGTTCATTCCAATGATACCGAAAGAAAGTGTCTACAAATTGATAATGCATATCTGCCTCATGGAACTGTACTGCCCTTTGATGATGATACTTGGCAACAGGTTCAATGTTTACAGAGTTAAGACCATTTTGTCACAAATAATTTATCATCTGCCTATAGATCCAAAATACTATCAACCACCACCAAAGTCTTTTCTTACTAGATGGTACCAGTTAGGCAGTTACATAAATCAAACAATGTCACTGTGTACTGTTGTCATGAACCAAATTCTAGGAAATTCCAATTCAGTTTATCTTTTTCCTTCCCTCTCTTACCTCTAACTTGATAAAACTATCCTCCATCTAATCTGCCCCTTTTACTTTGGTTTTTATTATTCTTCTCTGTCCAACTCTGTTTGGTCTAAGAAGTAACTTCACATGACTGAGTTGTAGTAAATGAATCCTTTGGTATCAACAATGTGGCAAGTTTCAAGGCATTTTTGTGCCATAAATTTCATAGAACATGTTTTATTTTGGAATACATTTCTCATGTAGAAGTGTGAATTTGTTTTTCAATTATATCTGTTATGTTTGTTATTATTGTTATTGTTATTAATCCTGATATTTTTTGTTCTTCAGAAATGAAAATTTTTATGGTGGAGATACCATTCAAGTCTCTGCCAGGAATAAGAATGGGGTGAATTCATTAGGTGTTCCAATATTTGTTGATCCTATTAATGACCCTCCATTTATTAGAGTCCCATACTTCATCATATTGAAGAGTAATGAAGATGAGACCCTTATCTTTGACCAAGAGAAAGACAAGTTTGACTTTTTCATTGGAGATCCCGATCTTCTTACCTTCCCTGGTATATACTTCCACCGTTCTTAATTATAAGACATTGTTGACTTAAGCTTATTAACAAAGTTGTTAAATTTTATTCTTTGGACATTCATTGCATGGATAATCAAATCCAGAGGCTTGTGATGTCAAGTCATAAATATATAGACATCAGATGCAAAAGCTGTTAAAGTGAAAAACTGGTAGAGTGGTATGGGTGGTTATACTGTCGAGATTTAGTAATTGTTTTCTGTAATTTTTTACTGAGGTAATATGCCTTTATAAGGATAGCAACTATTTAATTTTAAGCTTATTTTGTACTCTAATTTAGCTAGTAAGACTAGTAAGGGGTTAGTAGCTTTTTACTCTCTTGGAAAAGCAAGGGAGTTTTTTATTGTCCATTTCCAGATCCTAAAGTTTGGGTCTGACATTTTTTCATCATGACATAAATTATAAATATCTTGAATATTTTGGAATCTGATAAAATGCCTCTCCATATAACATTCTGCTGATGGGTTTTATCAGGTGGTCAGGCTCATTTTTTTGTGACGTTCTCTATGGAAGTAAATGATGGATTCTTAGTAACAAACCTACCAGTTCATTTGATCAATACAACTGAATTGAAGCACAGATACAATTATCAGTGGCAGCCTCTTCAGACATATGTTACTATCTCAAAGCACTTTATGGTCAAAGCTCATGGAATCAGATTTCAGGGCACAGTCAATGACTGCAATAGTGTTATGCAGCAACTGTTCTATCATGTGAGTGGTGTTTTTTAGTTTTTTACCTTGAAGTTTGAGAATCAATCACGGTCTTCAATATAATGTTCCCATCACCAGTTAAATATAAAATCATAGACAAAAGCTTATGGCTAGCAGAAGCACTACCTTCCGTTCCTTCATCACGAGTTCATGAAAAAATAAATTCCACACAAACTGCTCAGTAGACTGGTGCAAAGGTTTGGATACATTGATAAAAAGGATTATAAGTTTTATATAAATACTACAGTATTTTAATTAGTGTAATTTTGGAAACACTGTAATTTGACTAAGAAACATATTTTTTTTAAATAGGTGGCATTGACTATCGACTTTCCAAAGCACCCTAAAGAATAAACAATAAGAAAAGGTTGCATAGAAGTTTATTAAATGCCTAAAACTGTTATTATATAAATCGTGACTGTGTAAATATAACACCTTTTTTAATTCAATACCAAATTTAGCGAAATTGGAATAAAATAAATTTGTAGTTTCCTTTGCAGAGTGTTATGTTTTTTCTTGTCACTTTTTTTTTTCTGTTTTCATACAGGGAGGTGAGCATGGAGCTGTGTTAACATTGACACTAAATGACATGGGAAACTATGGATGTTATCCAGATTGTGCAGAGGGAATGTCAATGCCATTATATACCGAAGCTATAGTTAATTTGATGAGAAAACAGCCAATGAGTTCATTTCTTGCTCACAGTAAGTTACAGATTTCATAAGCTTAGTTGAGTTTGAAGGATTTATCAAAATTCAAAACTTATTGGCTTTAGGGTTCACAGTAACGATTTGATAAAATTTATTAATATTCTTATTTCTACAAATAATTATAGAAACATTTAGTTTCCAATTCATGGGCACTTAGCAGAATTAGAGTCCATCTTATCATAGTGTATAGTTACATGATTTCCATAATCAGTTTATCAGAAATAGAAGCATACATACATGTATTTTATTTCTCTGACTTACAAGCTCATTCTATTTGTGGCAAACAGCCTTAGGATCAATCATTGTCATTGAATTTGTCATCCTGTCCTGTCTTGGAGTGCTGCTTCTGTACTTCACCTGTAAATGTACAATTCTTCTTGCACAGGAAAGAAGAAACCGCGAGAAAAGGTCTTCACAGCTATCTACTGCACAAAGTTCCCACAGAGAAACTGTAAGTGTACAAATATAACAGATGAATTACAATTTGCACATAGCAACATGACAATGATTTTGTTCATTGTTTTTTCTGCTCTTAAGGAAATTGTTAAAAAGATCAATTCAGTCGTATTGGCACAGATACATCTTACATAACAAGGGTGTGTTTGGAAACACGTTGAATGGAAGAATTGCGTGTTCCAATGCAAAAACAAGGCGGACACAAACACATACTAAATGATCCGCTCCCAAATAATAGACATTAGACACACAATTTTCATATAACAAAACATGTGAAAACTTAACTCTTTGAGGATTCATTTTTTCTTACATTTTTTTTGGATGAAGCTATATTTGACTCATTTGTTTTCTCTTTTGCTTTTGTTACAATTACATGAAGTCTGACAATGTTGCTACCTATGTCACTGGCTGTTGTTCAAGTCCTTCCTTGCGTCGCTTTGGTATGCAATCCTCAAAGTTTTCCAAGCTGTTAGGCTGAGAGATTTCATCACGTGCTGGCTTTAAACATGGGATTAGGCTAAAAATGTGAATGTCCTACTCAAACTTTAAAAATTACATGGAAAAAACTGTTTTGGACTTTTGCCATGATGTGTATTTTGGTAAAACAATGTTGGTATGGTTCAACGTTCTAAGCACATTTTCAATTTATGCAACCGGGCTTCTAGTGAATATTCTTCCAAATTTCCAGGTGCTTATTCCATGCTTCAACTATAAAATTAGTGTCTTTTCTGATTCTTAAATCTTAAAACTTAACTTGCTTTAAAAAAAACACTTAACTCCTTATCCTTGGGTTGTATTCGGCAACAATTTTTATGATAAATTTGGATGAAGTTCAAATTAACTACAACATTTTGATGTGCTGTGTAGACATTATGGAATGTAACTTTTAAATAATGGCTACGATTGCCCCTCCCCCCAATACTTAAAAGAGTTATAAGTAAACAATGTAACAATTCTTATGTAATTCTCAACACTGAAAAATTAATGTATGCACATGTTTGGTAATATTTAAAGTTTTAAAAAATAATCATTTTTTAAAGATTTATCTAGAAATTGATATAAAAGCCTAACATCTCTTCAAAATAAGCTGAAACACATGCATTATATTACCTCAATTCTTTCTTAGTATATCTATTGAAACTTACGTTCAACTAATGACAGAAACATTTCTCTTACTCTTATGAGTGTCTCCACAAGTCAATATATTAAAATTTGACCCTTTGTTTTCAAAAAATAATCATTAATTACATAGAAACCAAAAACAATTGCCATTTGATTTATTCTGATTAATTATGGTTTACATGGCCTAGCTCGACGTAGCAAACACCTAATATTGGACTCTATTATAAGTCTTCATCTCTTTAGAACTGCACCAAAGTGCCAAACAATCTCTTTATCAAAGATGCAATCTTTAACCAAAAGTAACTGGTGTTACTAGCCCAAACTTAACAAATAAACCTTATGATCTTCATCCTTTGGTCTAGAACTTCAACAGTAAGTCAATAAGCACTAATTAAAGTTGCCTTAATCACCAATTAAATAATTTGGGGTCCACGTATGTTTAATAAATGACACTTAAATTTGGAAAAATAATTAACTTACTTTTAAAATATTTAAAAATCGAATATTTCTTTAAAATAAGTTAAACCAAACACTTATCTCTTGTTAAGATTCATTGTTGATGAGTCACCTACTGTAGTAAAACAGACTTCAAAGAAACATATCAACCATGATTAAAGTGATAAAAAGAAAGGCTAATTCGATTGGTTAATAATTACGTCCTTTTCTCAAGTTATTATATTAGTTGAATAAAAGATTGATGATAATGTGAATAAGCAATTCTTTTCAATAACCAGTTGATAATGAGGAAAAGTGGCGAGTATGTGACCAAAATTAAAAATCCAGAATTCTGTTACCTATCATTGTACTCTTCCCAACCAGTCAACAACAAGTAAATGTTTTCACTCCCAAATTCCTCCCCGCCCCCCTCTTTTTTTTTTTTTTCTCTTTTTCTTTCCTTAAAGAGAATCATCATGAACATATTCTTCACCTGAGGTTAAAGATATCCAAACGGGGAACAAACAAGAAATTTCATGATGTAAATGTTGCTACACCTCTTGATTTAAAGTGGACATAGTCACAAACTCTTCCTGCATCCTTTCAAAACTTAATGGAGATTGAAAGTTGATGAACTTATTAGGTAGTCTATGATCTATCAGTGTTTCATTCATTGAATGTAATCCTCATAGTAGTTGTCACTTATCACAGACACAAATCTGTCTAGCCATGGAAGTTGATGTAGATCCTTCATGGGGTCTACATAGGAGTCTGTACAGCGAGGAGGAGATTGGTAAGGATTATGGTCACTGAGACTGAAACCCCCAGTTAGGAACCTTTGAATAAGTGCAAGCTGCGATCGTTCTTGGTCTGAGTATGCGTCCACAATCATGGAGAGAGAATTGAATGTCTCCCATGCCCATTGTTCTGATTCTTGAAGAGAGTACGCCACTGAGTCATCAGAGTTATCTTCATCCCGATATGCACACTGGCATGTTTGTTGCCCTTCTCGGTACTCCCCACCACATGAATAGCAAAACTCATGACCACAACTGAAATGAAGACGAGAGTAGAAAACTATTAGAAATGCTTAAGCTATAACGTAACTTAGATAAACATGTCATCATGTCCTTCCTAGTAAGGCTTTTTGCCTTTTCATTTTTATTCCTCTAGGAACAGGTGTTTAAATCAATGTGACAGCTCATGTTATAGTAATGAAATTCAACCAAGACTTTTAGACTGTTCAACAATCTATCATATCATCATTAACCTAAACATACAACATATTATAGATCCAACAGCAATGTTGGCAACACTAACAAATACATCAATAAAAAACTAAAGTATTCTAGTGTCCGAAGGCACCTCACTATGTGAAGGTATAAGAGAGGGTTATTGTATGTAGTCTTACCTTCGTATATGCAAAAAGACTGTTTCTGGATTCAAATCCATGATCAAGTCACCAAGACATTACTTTAGTGTTCACTACATACACATCAATCTATAAGGAAAATTAATCTAATCAAATGAAAGAAAATAGAACAAAAATACTAGTAGTTCTAACCAAAAATTAATCTTATTAATATCAAATAAGGAACTTGATATCCAATTAACAATTTCGTACAATATGGTATTGTTCCATGAAAAAATGGACAACGGATGATTTGCACATCATTCGGATATATGCACCAAAGCTGAGCTGTGAGGAAATTTTACTGGTCTAGAACTAGCCTGGGTACTCTTGTATATCCTTATAGAAACACCCAATTGTCCAATAGCTATTTTATTGTTTCGCTGGTTACAGTTTTATTGTTGATCACCAGCCATTCTAACATCTCCAACTACCATCTTTCTTTGAATGAAGAGGACGCGAAAAAAAGCCCATGGATTATGTTAATCATTACAAGCAAACAGGACACCTCACCGTCACAAGGCCAATGGGCTATGTTGAATGTGATGAGCTACATGCTGGCAGAAAAATCAAGACATATATCCACCACAATGCCAAAGAGAGGTCCAACTGATCCACATTTGAGCTCAAATCCCAATGTTTTCTAGGGTTTCTCCAAAGTTTTAATTTAACAGACATAAAGAGGTTTGGTCCTACAGGCACGGATTGAGCATAATTTAAGTTATTTCTTTCCATTTTGGAATTAGAAATGTCCCTTTCTTTATATTGGCATCTCACTACCTCTTATTAAACAGCATTTTAGATGATTGACAATATTAATTTGATAACGAGAAATCAAGTGCTTTAACAGGCATGAATACCAAGTGTTCTATGCTTCAATCTACTTCTTTCCTTGCTGCAAGTACTTAACAGGCACAAATACTTAGTATTGGAATATTATCCTCAATATTGGCCCACATACCCCAGCCTTGGAAGTTTTCAATATCTAACCATCCTCTTATGCCTAGATACTTTCAAATCAATTGATTTCATTTCAGCCAGTCTATCAATGTTTGGGCTTGGAATCTTAATCATATAACCATGATTCAACTTACAGTCCTCAGCCACTTGGTTGCAAGTCCCTTTGCTTAGCACTTTCTGTTTAGTAAGCCTAAAACAAAAAACTTACAACTTTAACGCATAGCCCATTACAAACCCACATGTTACTTGTCCTACTCCAATAGAAATTCTAAAAATCAATATAACCCAAATAGCAGATAATCTCAGAACAGAACAATCCCTTCTACAAAGTCATGACAGAACTCAGTTTTGCTGTTCTAAAGCCTTGATTAGGAATTTCCAATTTTGGATCACAAAACTAGATCCCAATATGTACCATTTTAGCATCCAGTACCTACTAGTTACCTAGAGAAACAGATCCGTTTGAATCTTCAGCATCAGATCATAAGGTTACATTGAATAGATTACAGAGCAATCTGAAACTAATACTGAGGTCTAAATTACACAGACACACATAAGTTATTAATATAATTATGTTCAGGCCAAGTTATTCTATTTACTTTATCTCCCCTGAGCTCTGACATTATCATTTAGTGGGATCATATCACCAGCCAATCTCTCTCCTGAGTCTAATATTATCACTTAGACACTTGTCAGGGACTTTATCTAGTTTACGGTAACAATACATTTAAATTTCAAATGATCTAACACTCAAACTGAAATTTAATTAAAGCCTACAGAGTACCGACAATTTCATTTTACCTTTTTAGAGTATGGAAGTTCTTCACACAATCGTAAAATGAAACGAGAACCCATGAACAAACAAGGAAGAAAACAGAATGCAACACTGTTTTAAATAGGCAGATCCCTCCTTCACTTCTTAACATGTAAATTTCTATAATATTTTGTTCCACTTTCAATATAATAGTTTGACTGCATAATAGAATTCATAGTCAACCATGTAATAAAATAAATAGAAAAATAGTCAACACTTTTTTATATCTTACCAGCATGTCATGTGATAACAGCCTTGTGTAAGCTCAATCATTCTACGACACTGCTGACAACGCTTCCACCTTTTATTCTGAGCAAGACGGTGCAAGGTAACGTCAGAAGCATCCCTCTCCTCCTCTGGCAGATTCTGGTATTCTATACAACTCATAGAAGAATGCCAAGGAACCTTACAATCCACACAGATAAACCTCCGACAAACAGGACACTCAATACAAGAGTTGTCAGACTGACTAGATGAACTGGCCCTTGCTGATGAACATTCATGAGGGTCAAGGAGAACAGAGCAATCTGTAAATGGACAATAAATTCTATCTGAGTGGTCGATATTTGCTTCAGAAAGGGCTTTCTCCAGTGATTCAAAGGAGGTGAATGGAAGAAAAGACCTGCACTCAGTTACAGATGTGCAATACTTGCATCCCGGTTGAGGGCATCTTATAGGGACTTGACAAGATTGTACTTTACCATCAGCATAGGCCCTCAAGCAATGTGAACAGAATATGTGCGAACATTTTAAGGTAATCATAATTGGCACTGGCTTGTCATCACAGCAAATAGAACAGTTCTTAAGCAATCTCTCATCATTTACAGGGAAAGTAACAAGTCCAATAGCTACTTTGGCCAAATGCAGTGGCTGCTCAAGATCAGTAGAAGGTATAAGCTTTAAAACAAAATCTTCTAAATTATTGGCAAGTTCAAGAATCCTTTCTCTCAGTGCCGTCAAAAGAGGCATCTCCAATTTTCTCCCAAATGTTATCTGTCAAAATAATCATGTTCAAATGAAAGGATAGTTAAAGACAAGTAACCAGGGAAATACCAACAAATACACATTAAAGAACTATTAGAGGTTAGTGGCACATGTCAAAGCAATGTCAATAATGTATTTTTAAAACAGAAATTGGAATGTAGGCTATCTGTTGATATTTAAATGGTAAACTCAATCCTCCTAGTCCACAAAGCTTCCCCAACTACATTCAAGAAAAAGTCTTACACATGAATGAAAAATAACAAGTTATCAGCTGTCACCTGTTATAGAAAAAAGAAATTTTCTGTCAAATTGAATCAGTGTGCCTGCTATAAAGCAAACCTCTTAACACTTTTCTATATACAAACTAAAGAAACAAAAAGAAAAAGGACATCCAAACAAACAAAGATATTGAGATGTAAAATAACAGCCATGTTAGATACAATATGAAAATAGATATTAAGAAATGAAACACCATATGATGTTTGTGCAAACACAGCAATAGCACAAGGCTTGAAGTTTTGTTCTGTTTTATATTTCCACAACAGGTATCCTCTTTTGGAAGCAATCCTATTTGAGGCATGGTCAAACACTAAATATAGACACCTCTCACAGCAGAGATTCAAACCTTGGTTCATCAAGTTGTGGGGGGCTAGCTAGTAGCTATTTCTGCTAGACTCAACGCCCATTAGCATACACAAGAATGCTTATCTCAGTGTCGATCCACAAAAAAGGAAACATGAACAGAAAAGCATAACATGCCTGAACAATTGGAAAGAAAAGAATATAGCAAATACTTTAACAGACACACTCTAATTAGCTACAAATTTCATATAAGTGATTAATTATAGAATCCAAGTGCTTGTCTAGGTCTTCATCAATTCATGTAAAGGACATAACCATATCATAATAAAACAAACAAATGTTAACATCAAACACTTAAATGCCAACCTGATCATGCAACAACTCAGAATCAGTGAAAGCAAAAACCCTGCGGATCTTGTTCTGCACAGCTTCCAGCAACCCATCCAAGAGTGCCAAATAGTCAACCACAGACTCCTCCGCATAAAAGTCAAGCTTTTTCTGCACCCTTATAGCAGGAAGACCTGAAGACCTTTCCATGAACACTCCAATCCCTGAAAACCCAGAACTTAAATTTTCAACCCCTGCCATTGACAACCCCTTAAAGAACATTTTAACTGAAAATTCATCAAGCTCATCCTTCAACCCTTTTTCCACAACAGGTTCCTCAGTCTCTTTCCACACTTCCTCATCTTCATCTCCACAACAACTGCAAAACTCATCTTCATCTTCCTCTCTCCCAACATTAATACCTTGATCCCCCATTTTCCCAACAAATCACCCACAGAACTTCAATTAGCCATTACAACAATTGACAACACCCCAGCATGACCCATCAACGAATCGATCTAAAAAATCAATTTTTGGGGGAAATTACAAAATTTCATAACAAAATAAAATAACCCTTTTGGGGAGGCTGCGAAACCCAAAAGAAATCAAATTAAAAAAAAAGGAGCGAGATAGGGTATTGACTTTGATCCACGGCAGGTAACTAAAAAACGAGAATAAGAGAAGAGAGAGAAAGGAAAAGGGTATCAAGTAGTAGTAAAAGAAAGAAGTGAAGCTTCGAAATTCCACACTCCTTATCTGGTTGGAATTTGGTACTATTATTCTTCTTTTGAGCAGTGATTCTCAACCACTGTCTCTGCAACAGAATAAAAACCCTAATAATCTAAAAGACGACAACTTCAGCAGCTTAACAACCCATATTTACTCAGATTATTATTAATTAAATTACTAATTTGACAAATTGGCACTTCCACCCCCAAACAGATACTGACAATTAATAAATAAAAAAAGTAAAAAACAGAGAGAGCTTCGCCGTTTAAACAGGGATGTAAATTAAAAATTCAGTACCGAAAAGATAAAATTTATTACAGATATATGCACCAAATATATAAACTTAATTAATTGAGATTATTAACAAAATAATGCATCAATAATATATTAAATTTAGATGTTTTTATTTTATTATTACAAGTCTTTATTTCATGAAAACTGTTTCTTATTACTAATATCAATTAATTAGATTTATATATTTTATAAATATATTTGTGGGTAGGTTATATGATTGAAAGATGAAAATTTATTAAATTTAGGAATTTATTTATCAGTAATTTTTTTGTTATATTAATTTGAATATCAATTTTATGATATTTTTATCTTTGTGTATCAACTTATATGATTTTTCTATTTTTAATAGGTGAGCCAATTTTTCTTACTTTTTATACTTTTAAAGAATAAATTTTTATTTTTTATTTTTAAGAAATGAATTTGTTAGCACCATAGATTTTTAAGGATAAAAATGATTATTCATTTAATTATTTTGATCAAATAATATTGAAATGATTAAATAATAAATGGCTAGTGGCTCATCTGACGTGATCTATGCCTAGATTACCGGTATCTGTCTTGCTTAATAACAGACGACAGAACCACTGCCTTACCTTCTACGATGTTTGCGGGTTCGAATGCATACTACATTGAATTGGATTTAAGACGACAATTTGTTCAATTCAATCATTTTTGTTTACTTTTTTTTTTATTTAATAATCAGTTTATTTTTTAAAAAATTTTACTTGAATTGAATTAAATTTTATCTAAAAGGAAAAAGAATAAAAAAACTAGGAAAAACTACCATGAAATTTAATTTTATACTAAGAATATAAAAAACATAGTGTTAAAAAATATTTTCATGACTATACATTGGCCATATAATTTTTTTTTTCATTCTCAATCACTTAAAAATTATTATTAATATAATTTTTAAAAAATATATAAAATTTAACAAATTTATCATATATAATAACTTATCATTAATGATATAAATTATTTTACATTATCAATGTTGGATTATATGTAAAAAAATACATATGAATGTTATTTTTCGATTCCTCACACACAAATATTCAGTAACCACATAGACATACATATATTTGGTAATTATTGTAATTAGGATTTTTAATTTCTCGGTTAAACCACTAGATATTCTTACAAATTTTAATCGGATTGATTATATAATTAATTCTTGATTTAAGATTTAATTATACTTAAAATTGAAAACCGGTTTTCGATGATGTATTATGTAATTCTATTTCCTCCCGGCATATATAATACTTCATGTCAACTTGCATATAAGCATATTCTTATTAATAATAAAAAAATATAAGCATATTCTTATGTTAAAAAAAAACTTGCATATTCTTATGTGTGAAATTCTCTTTTGATGCCAAAAACTTTCGCCAAACTTTCCATGATATTTTTTTAGATTCTCCAGTGTCTAAATTCCTTTAGAATTGTTCATGTGAAAACAATGATTTGATAGTATGTAAATAATTTTATAATCCGTGTTAATTATGGAAACCCCTTTTCTTTTTCCATCTAAAAATATATATAGTCATAAATTTGGAGTATGAAGATATGATATACCAGCCCAATATATTCACAAATACTGGTAAAATATAATAGATTTTATATAATGTGATATTATAACTTTTTAGGAATTTTCATTTTTAAAACTTTTTAAGACATTGTGAGATTTTTTTATTGAAGATAACATGATTTCTCTAAGTTAATCATTTGAATATTCTCATAATCTCAAACATCTTTAGAAGATTAAGCAATCCTATAATTTTGTCTCGAAATCTTTGCGAATAAAAACAGGATATCAATAATTAAATAGTATCTATAGGGAAGTTTTTTTTTTTTTTTTTGTATTAAAGGCTACATGGAGTTACCTAAGCCCAGTCTCCCACAAGGTAAGCCCAAATTATGGATCCAATTTTCAATCCCTCTACATAAATTGAATATGTCACTTTGAACAAATATATCAAATTAGTTGCTTCTTAATTGGAAGTTTTGCACGTAGATATATAGAAGAAGGATGCATGTTATTGTTACCTCCTTGCATAGCAGAACTCTATCAATTATCGAGATAAGTCTTTATATTTCTAGCATAGCCTCATGTCACAAGACTTTTTTGTGGTACTAAAGAACTTGTTTAAGAATATCATGATGTGATGTCCCTCGTCCCTAGTTTCATTGTTGTTGGAGTTTGGTCACCATGTATAAGGCATTGAATTTCCTAATGTCTGGCGGGTTGGTATTTTCGGTGCTAGCTTTGAGGAAGATCCATATGACAAGTGATGTACTCTATTATTTACTATATCATTAAGAATCCCCAAATAATTATGAAGACTTATCTATATTATCTATATACAACTATACAAGTGATATACTTGACATATTATTCTACAATGTGTAACCTTGTATTATTCTACATGTTAAGTTTTATTATTATACTAATTAAATTAATTAATTTATTGTCGTTTTTTTATAAGGATTTATCATCGTTTTTCTAATAATAGCAATTACTTTTTTTTTTTACTGAATAGCGATTACTTTTATCTCTCGTGTTTTTTTATCCTATAATCTTTTTCTTCCTATTATTTCCCGCCTTATCTTCTCTCTTTGTAAAACCCATTAAAATTTTGTATCTTTTCTCATATTCATTTAATAAATATTAACGGAAACACAGAAACGTCTATATATTCACATTTCTATTATTTTTCAATTAGGATTCTAAATTTGTATTTTTAATTAAATTTCTGTCGTTAATTTTTCTTAACAAAGTTAACAATAAGATCTAATTAAAAAATAAATTCAAATTCAGGAACCTAATTGATTTTTTTTTTCAAAAATCTAATTAAGAATTATCAAATAATTTAAGAACTTGTAAATTAATTTAAACCTTTACTTTTTAATACAAGTCTTCCCTATATTTAGGCTTTTAAAAAAAGACCACCTACATCGAATCAATTCGTCTACGATTTTTCTAAAGCCCGGCATCGGAATGGGTAAAGTAACCCATCTAATCTATTGCCAATTCACATGCAGAATGAGATACAATTACCTCTTACCAAATTTTTTTCTTCTTTTTAAGTGTCTTAGTTGAATTGTTACTTAGAATTAACATCTTGAACCGAAAAGTTAGGTATCACAAATAATTCCGAGACTCCTTTTAGACCTAAAATCCAAAATAATTCCACTCCACCACCCTATAACACTAGTTTGATTCCCCACCCTAGGTGAAGGTGCCCTTTCAAAGTCCCCTCCCTAGTATGTGATGGGCTCCTTTGTTATTTACTTTTGGCTAGATGAGGAAAAAGATGGCACTTCCTATAAAGCTTGATTCATACATGATTGTACTAACCTAAAATTTGAAAGTAAAATCATCACTGTTTGTACAAGGGTATGCAAATGCAAAACACCCCGCTGCAATGCTGGCACCAATAAAATCATGAAAATGGATTTGGTAATCACCAAATTTCAGCATTCACCCAATCAATAAATAGGAACTTTTGAATGAAGATTAACAGTGTATTTAGATTAGTTTCATCAATTAATTTTTATGGTAAAGTTAAAGCAACAAATAATTATTTATACATTTTCATAGAATCACTATAGTTTTATGGGATGGAATTGAATAATTGATTTTTGTATTATTCAAACACACAAAAGACACATATTCTAATACATGTTTTAAGTCTGATATGTCAAAATAAAATCTAAGCCGTTTGAAAAAAGAAATTTCGGGGCATTCACATGTAAAAACTTGATGTAGAAAATCATTTCTAAAGATGGAATTTTCCACTGCAGCATTCCTAAGAATCCTAATATTATGGAAGTGAAATTCATATGTAAAAGAAAATAAAAGAGGGTTCACTTAATAATAACTAAGAACTTTGTGTTCTTCCAAGTATACAACAAAAATAGAAACTTTTGTGTTCACTCCACCTTTTGCAATTCTCTCGCACGTGAACCCAATCAAACAACCAGTAACACCACCCAAACTATAAACACAAAATGTAAACATAATCCAAAACTTACCCTTTCGGAGGGACTTTTGTTTTTTAACAACCAGACAAACAGTGCCTACACCTGAGAAAATTGTTTCAAAACAAAGGGTTAAATTTACATAAGGAGCAAACTGTACCTTAGTGAAACACATATAATCCATTGCTGTATTCTCTACATCAAAACTCTTTTTTTAAAGTGTGCCAAGCAAACAAAGAAGTGAAACATGTTGGGACAAGAAAAAAGGTCTCTTCTCCTACTCTAAGTTTAATTAGTTAAACAAGACATTGTCAACAAGAGATTTGATTGGTGCCATAGCTGATTGCTTGAAGACTTGATTCTGACATATTTGTAACCCATCTCATCGGACCATTTGATTCTCCTGGTATATTATAAGCATAAGAAGGCCATCTTACATTTTCTCCACACATGTTGGTGACACTCATTCTGATCATCTTCTGTGTTCTTTCAAGAACTATAAGACTTGAAAATGTGGAGAAACTGTTCCCCACAAAGATATCAGCTTTTAAACACACTTCATAGTCAATTGCAGACTGAATTAAATAGGGATACTTCTTATAAATTCCATCAACACCAAGTTTCTTCTTCTCAAAAGGAAGAAACCCTTCTTCCCAATCATCCAGTATGGAAGAATTGTTCAGGAGTTTATCAGCAACAGCAAGATAAACAACAATTGGAGTCTTCAAACCAGCAATGTTCCTAACTCTTTCCACTATCTCTTTCTTGCCACTGCAGATTCGATTCGTGTTCAATCTCCGCTCTAAGTTCTTACAGTGAATCATCCAGTCGATTTCTATCCTCATGTGGACAGCAACAAATGGAAGAGGCTGAAATGAAGATCCATCAGAGGTGATAATACTGCTCTTCACTTCCACTGCTTCAGTGTTACCTGTTACCTCTCTTCCGATGGCTCGAATCCTAGACACAACCCTGTCTGCTTCCTTAGCAATCTCCTCTGTCAAATCCAAGCATTCAAAAACCCTTGCATAGTCCTTCACAGGCCAATGATCATGCCACAAGAAAGGGTTCTTCCCTACAATCCGAATTACCTCGTAGTCATCAAAAGAGCCTTCACTATGCTCCTTCAATTGTGACAAATCTCTCTTCACTGTCCACCTCCTGCCACTTCCCTTCTCCATTTCTAGCACTTCTGTTCTATTCAAGACATCTGAATAGCGTCCCAACCGGACATAACCACCGCAAAGGGCATTAAACTTCTCAAATTGGAATACCTTGTCAAAGGACATGGGTTGCAAGAGGTCAATTTCTTTGTAAAACAGTGAGGCACTAAAGCTTGGCATCAACAATGTTCTATTCAGCAATCTGGCAGTAAGGCAAGCCCTTGCAAATGCAATCTTCTGGTTGTTTAATCCCCACACGAGCTGAGGAACCACCAAGAACTTATCTTGTCGAATTCCAAAGTCGGAATTCAACAACGGAGCGCGGAGATATACAAGGTTGCCCCATTCAATCCCACCAAAGCCAGGGAAGGATGGAAACAACAGTGCTCTAAGGATCAAAACAGTAACAAGCAAAACCATACATTTGCTAGTTATTGAATGCAATGCGCCAGCCAACACTTCCATGTATCATTCACGCTACCATGCAAAGCATCATCAATTTTTTTTTTGCTCTAGTTCAAGAACTCAGATTACAGCATCACTTACAATGATAAACACAAGTGTTGAAAAACCATACCAACAAATTTGAAGGTCAAGATCCAATTTTGAAGGACCCCACAATCTGACTAGACTGATACAAAAAGGAATAACGAGAAAAGCAACAAATTTCCAACAGGATTCTCCTCCAACGATGAATATCTACAAAAGAAGAAGAAATAAACCACAAGAATCAGCAATGAAAGTGTAATGTTAAAAAAATGAATATTCTAATTTACGGCGATACGTTCAAAGTTTCATAACTTTATGCCATTTCAATTTCATTAAAAGATAAAAAAAGAACAGAGAAAAGAGACACCAAAACAAACGAGAAAGAAGAACACGCCAAAAACAAACGACACACATGTGAATCTCGGTGGCAAACACCATCATTGCATGTTCCTATCACAACCCAGAAATCCGAAAAAGCCAAAGAAACACGAGACACATCGATAAGAACGTGTCCTATCATCTATGAAATGAAACCAACGATAATAAAAACAATAAAAAGAAAAACAACAGAACTTTTTAATGAGGATTTTGTTTAGGCATTGTTATTAAGGCCATAACAGCGTCTGCATGTTGATTTTCTCACCTTTGGAAAAACTTTGAGTCACTGATGGAATGGAACAACCGTGTTTTAGAGTTGTGGGGTGAAGAAGAGAGCAACAGAGAGAATAGACAAACTGGGGTGTGATGAAAGGTGGAAAAGGAACCAACTTGAACCAAAGAAGAGTGGTTCGTTATGAACGAAGATGAAAATGAAGAAGGAATAGAAAGAGAGAATGGTGAATGGAGTGTTGTTGGGAAGAGAGAAGATGAACATAAAAAGATGGTACAAAGGAAAAGGCAGAATAAGATGAACGTGAAGCAAGAGGACAAGTGAGATTTGATGTTTCAGAGGAAATGCCTCTGGTGTGTAACAGAACCAAAAACCAAGGCCAAATTTGAGTTTGTTACGGAAAGGTTATCTAGCCACATCAATTTTTTTTCCCTTTTTTCATGTGCAAATAGTAGTGTCTGTGATTAAAATTAAAAGGGGATTTTTTTTCAAAGGCTAAAATATTTCAAAAATCAGGATTTTTTATTTATTAGTGTGTTTGGGTTTTGATTCATAAGTTCAGTCTTTTTGTATTTTTTTTTAATGATTTTACTGAATGTGACTTGTTGATTTTGTGTTTTGAATTATAGTTTAGTGAATTGTTAATTTATGTGCTGTGAATTATGATTTTGCTTGTGGCATGTTTGTTTTCTATTTTGGTTTTTTATTTTATCTCCCTAGACAATCTATAGCACCTTAAAATGATTAGAAAAAAAATCTTAAATCAATATTTTAACACGTGATTGTCATATTAAACAAGTAATTTAGGTGATAAGTTATGTGGTTGTCTAATGATGTTATTGACAGAAGGTACTAAAAACATGAATATTAGTTTAGATAATAAAATAGGTTAAAAAAAATATTAAGAAATTAAAAGTAAATTTTATGAAAAGATGAGACTAAAAATATAGTTTATTCTTTGCTGAACATGAGACTAGAAAAGGTTGGGTAGTGAATAGTGTCATGAAGAGTTGGACTGCGTTAAATTTGGGAACATTCCATATTCCTGTGCCGGGAGATGTTCAAGCTTATCCATCATTCATTCTAGATTAACAATAATAATAATAATTAATATTTATCGATAAAAAAAATTGCTCATTTGACAACAAGATTGGTGCTGGCTGGTCTATGTGACATTTTTTGTTCAGTAAACATTATTATTATTTATTTAGAAAAAAAAACTAAAAGGGATAATAAGAAAAAGGGTTGTGCTAGTTGGAAACCCTCTCTATTGAGCATTGTAAAGACCTGAAAGCCTTCCTTGTCCCTCTCTATTGAGCATTCTGAAGACCTGAAAGCCTTCCTTGTCGCTCGGGTTTTAACCCTCCATGTAACCCACCTAATGTGGTGTTTGGTTGAAATGGTGAAAATAAAATAAATAAAAAACATTTGAATTAAAATATAAGAGATTTGAAATCTAGTTAAAATCCACACAATTTCTGCACTCTTTCTCTCCCCCTTCCCTCGACCAAACACAGCATAAAGGTTGTTTGGCGTGAGTCACTGAAGGTGGTTCTCGTGAAGTTCACATCGTGGGCTTGTTTGTGGTTTGTGACTACATTGGCTCCATGAACAATGTTATCTGGTTAAAATTTTAGTAACTTTTTTTTATACATGGTAATTGCCGTTAAGTGAATACAAATTGAATAGTGGATAATGACACGAAATGGAGAAATATCATTCAGGTCTTAACCACTGTTTTGTTCTTATTGTGTCGCCAATTAAGGTTGACTATTTATTCATATATACATAATGCTATAATAGGAAACAAAAGATGATTTTTGGAACGAGGGTCTATTTGTACTTGAACCTAAGTCTTTCTAGAAATATTTTTAAAAGAAATAAGTAAGAAGAAAAAAAATAAAATAAAATTTTTTATAAATTAAAATGAATTTTCTATTAGTTTATTTGTAAATGTGATCTCATTTTTTAAGAGAATTTATATTGATGAATTTTTAAAAATTAATTCATAAAAAACTTATTTTTGTTTATAAAAAAGTTTATCTCATTTTTATTTTTTTATAGAAATATTTTTAAAAAAATTTATTTCTGAGTCATTAGATTTGCCCACATACTTCTTTACTATTTTGAGTAGAATATGCAATACACGTGTAGAAACGAGAGAAGTTATAAGCTTTTTCTAGGTCAGCATGCAATGTGTAAAATCCCTGTTCAAATGAAGCAGTTCGTGAAGCTGATGAAGCATCTTTAGAAGATGAAGATACTGTTGACTTTGGAGATTGCATCCCAATCCTTGCTTCACGGTATAATCGTCCTCTATAAGCAAGGTCAGCATAATACACAGGAGGAACTAAAGATACAGATTTAGTGCACTTTGCAAAGGTGAAGCACATCTCGTATATTAGCCTCTGCAATTCATCAGATGTAAACTTGTGCTCGTCCCATAAGACATGATAATGAGTTGGCTTGCTTGTACCTAGGTTTCCATAGTAACTACAAAGGTAGAAGTCAAACTCAAAAGGGTTTATAACTTTTGTGTCCACAACTGTTCCCGGCAAGATATTCTTGCCACTGGAAGACGCATCTCTCCAACCCTTTGGAAAAAATCGAGTTTGATGCCGTTTTCGTGCTACAATAAGAGTGATTGTTGGAAAGTAATTTACTTCTTGAAATACTCTCTTCAAATCTAGTAGCTCTTCATTGAGAACCATGTCAAACTAGTACTCACTCACGCCATCACGAAAAATAACAATTCTCTCTGGCCTAACTCCATTCATCCTCCTATAGCATGCAACAAGCTCAAGACAAACATCCCCAAAGTTCAATATTTCTCACTTCCATTGTATTGTGGGAAAACACATGCTGCATAACGATTTGCAGCAGACCAATTAACAGTAGCAACCACAGCAGCAATCGATGGACTCCTGGTGTCTTGATAGCCAGGATGGTTGACATCAACCCCTAAAAACATAACATGTCCTTCACCCTCAAAGTAAGGTATCCCATTACCGAGCTCCAAGTTAATGCCTCCAAGCTTTGCATTGATCTTGAGAGCCAGATTAGTATAAAATTTGTCCTCCCCTTCAATAGCACTATACGACAAGCAGCATTGTATCACTATCCCAAGTTTGGTCTCAGAAATCCACTTGAGGCACTTATAACCAGGACTTTTTTTAGCCATTACACAGAAGAAATTGCAGGTGAGCTTGGTTATATTTACAAATGTTGATAATTTTTTCAAGTAATTCGGATAGCAAATCATAACTCGCAAGTATCTTCATTGAAGATTCTTCATACCAAATGGGCTCCTGCATGTATATACCCAATTTCTTGTATTTACCTATAAGCTTTTGAATGAATTCATTGCCTCTTAATTTGTACTTATATGACCCACAACTAGTGAAATCAACAAGAATGCCCCAATACTCAATCGGTTTACCTTCCACCATAACCAAAAGGCATACACGTTAAGAAATAATACAATTGAAATAATATTCCACTTACCCGCAAGGTCCATCACTAGACTGCACCATCTATTGTATTGCACACTCCCTCTCATTTGGGTGAGCTAGTGACATTGCTTTCAATGTATTTGCAGAAATACCATCAAGATGCTCTTTGGGATATCTTTGGCCCTCAACCAAAACACAGAATTCCATGGGTACATAGTTCTTCTTCCTGTCTTTCCCTAAATCTAGACAAGGAATAACAAGCATTAAGGTAACACCATATGAAATGGCCTTTTCATCCTCTCCTTCAGAGATCTCCACTATAATCCGTGATCGTGGAGTGAAGTGGAGGGAGATTGTACAGGAATTGACTCCACTGTCCAAATACCAAAATGCCCTGCTGCTTTATTATATATATATATATATATATATAGATCCCATATGATTTATAAACGACAGTCATTAAGACATTCTATTAGTGGATCTATCATAGATTTAGATTTAATTGGTTTAGATAAGAGTAATTCAAAAGTATCTATTCCAATATATTAAGATAATACTGATAATAATTCATCTCCTAAATATTCTCCAACTAGATCTCAAGTATTAAATGTAATTAACATAGAATTAGACCCTTTTAAGATTGATAAAGGATGGATTAAGCAAGATTTTCTGGCAGAATATAATAAAGAAAATAGAAGATGATTTTTTGAAAATTACAATGATAGAGAAAGAGAGAAAATTAGAGAATATTATTATAATTATTTAGAAGAAAAGGAAATCAATATTTATTTCTTTGATTGGTTTAAAACAACTAAAAAGGAGATTAATCCAATAATTAAAAATACTAATACTTGGAAAACTACAAAAGATAAAATCATAAAAGCAGAATATCTCTCAACTAAAGGTATAAAAATTAATGTTGCTAACTTAGAGATAGAAGCTTCACCTTTTAAAGATGTTATAGAAGATAATAAAGAAATAGAAATAAAAGATATTAGGAAAATATATCATCAGTTAAACTATTCAAATGTAATGTTAAATATCATGTCTTCTCATTTAACTAGATTAGAAAATAGTTTGTCAGAAACAAGCAGTGGTAATAATTTTAAAGAAAGTTTATTAAAAGTTATAGATAAACCTATATATAAAATAATGAATGTTCCACAAAAAGATTTAGAATGTATTAAATTAGGAAATCAAACTGATAATAAGATAGAAGAAATAAGGAAAAATCTAGCAAAACTAAGTATAGGTAAATTTACTATAAATACATTACATGAAGATAAATTAGAAGTAAATAAACTTAGAGGTAATTATTATCCTAAACTGAAAATTTATTATTCAAGGCCTTCCCCTAACAGATGTTTAGTTCGAAGAAAGGGGAGATATGCAACAAAATGTCTTTTCAGGAACTGAAATAGCAGAATGGAATATCGATGGAATGAGTGAACAACAAATATTAGATTTAACCTGTCAAATGACTATGGCAGCTACTGCATATAAAACTAAAGGAATTTCTGATAAGAATACTGCTATAGCTATTATTCAAGGATTTACAGGACAGCTTAAAGGATGGTGGGATAATTTGTGTACAGAAGAAGAAAGACAAATAATAATAAGTAGTGTAAAATTAGAAACTCAGGAACAAGATGCTGTAGCAACCCTTATATTTTCAATAATACAAAATTTTGTAGGAGATCCAAATATTTTTAAAGAAAGGGTAGGAATTCAGTTAACCAATTTAAGATGCCCTACCATGACGGATTATAGGTGGTATAAAGATGTATTCTTATCAAAAATAGTATCAAGAGAATATGGATATGCAGGATATTGGAAAGAAAAGTTTATTGGAGGATTACCAAAACTTTTAGCTGAAAAAGTTAGGATGAATTTATAAAAACATTTTAAACAACCAATACCTTATGAGAAATTAACATATGGACAGATTCATAATGTTGTGATAGAAACTGGTATACAAATATGTATAGATTTTAAATTACAAAATAAAATGAGAAAAGATAGTATAACTAATAAGAAAGAATTAGGAACTTTCTGTCATCAGTACGGAGTAGATATAATAAAAGCACCTAGTTTTGAAAATAAAAGAAAATATAGAAAACCATTTAAAACTTCTAGGTATTATTCTAAAAAAAAGGTATCATGAAAATAATCCAGAAAGGCATGAATATTGTAAAAAGCCTACTAAATATTATGAGAAATCTGTAGAAAATATATCAAGTGCAAATGGGTCTAAAATGAATATAAGTTATAAACTATCAAATGCAAAGATATGTAAGAATGGAATATGTTATGCTACTTCATTCGTACTAATAAAAAATATGAATTGTGAAGTAATATTAGGTACTCCATTTTTAGCATTACTGTATCCTTTTCAGGTAACTGAAAAAGGATTAATAACTGAAGTAATAGGAAGAACAATAATGTTTGAGTTCATAAACCCCCCTAGACAAAGAGAATTAAATATAGTAAAAACTTCCTTAGTCAGCCTTATTAAAAACAAAACAAAACAAATAAATTTGTTAACTAAAGAAGTTCAATATAAAAGAATAGAAGAACAAATAAGTAGTCAGATAATTCAAGATAAGAAAATTAAAATTGAAGAAAAAATTAAAACATAAATTTGTGAAACAAATCCTATAGCATTTTGGCATAGAAAGAAATATGAAATAAGTCTACCTTATATTGATAACTTTAATGAAAAAGATATTACAACTAAGGCTAGACCTATTCAAATGAATCAACAATATTTAGAACACTGTAAAAAAGAAATAAATGAATATTTAGAAAAAGGTTTTATTAGAACATCAAAATCTCCATGGAGCTGTTCAGGACTTTATGTCATGAAAGTTTCAGAAGTAGAAAGAGGAGCTCCTAGGTTAGTCATCAATTATAAATCCCTAAATAAAGTCTTAAAATGGATTCGATACCCTTTGCCAAATAAAACGGATTTAATCAAAAGATTAAATAATTCCTCTATTTTTTCCAAATTTGATATGAAATCCGGATATTATCAAATTTCGATTCGGGAGGAAGATAAGTATATAACTGCTTTTGTGGTACCTTTTGGACATTATGAGTGGAATGTAATGCCTCAAAGTTTAAAAAATGCACCTAGTGAATATCAAAATATAATGAATGATATCTTTTATAATTATTCAGATCTTACCATAGTTTATTTAGATGATATTTTAGTTTACTCTAAAAATATTAATCAACATATAGAACATTTAGAAAAATGTATAGATATCATTAAAGAAAATGGTTTAGTAGTCTCTGAAAGAAAAATAAAGATATTTGAAACTAAAATAAGATTTTTAGGATATGAGATATATCAAGGTACGATTATTCCTATACAAAGATCCATAGAATTTACAAATAAATTTCCAGACGAAATAAAAGATAAAAAACAATTACAAAGATTTTTAGGATGTATAAATTATATAGCTGATTTTATACCCAATATAAGGATAGAATGTGCTCTTTTATATGAAAGACTGAGAAAAATTCCACCAGAATGGTATGAGGATATGACTAGGGCAGTTAGGAAGATTAAGCAGATAACCAAGAGATTACCCTGTTTAGGGATACCGGATCCTTCAGCTTTTTTAATAGTAGAAACTGATAGGATATGGAGGTATTTTAAAACAAAAAGTGTCTCCAGATTCAAAAGAACAAGTGGTTAAATATCATTCAGGTATTTGGCATTCTTCTCAGAAAAAATACTCCACCGTTAAAAAAGAGATACTTTCTATAGTTTTATATTTACAAAAATTTCAAGATGATTTATTTAATAAGAAATTTTTAATAAGAACTGATTGTAAAACGGCTCCTTCTGTTTTACAAAAAGATGTTAAAAATCTTATTTCAAAACATATTTTTGCCAGATGACAATCTTTATTGTCTTGTTTTGATTTTGATATTGAACATATTAAAGGAAAAGAGAATTTTTTTATCAGATTTTTTAACTAAAGAGTTTCTACAGGGATCAGAATGAGTAAGAATAAATCCAAAGATCAATACAGACCCCTACTAAGAACGAATAAAGAAGAAACTTAACAGAAAGCAACACAGTCTGTGACTGGCACTCCAATAATATTAACAAATCCCAATATCAAACCCAATTCCCAAGTAATTAAAAGAACTACTTCCTCACAAAGAAATAAATACACTCCTCTTCAATTGATAAATAATTTTATTTCTTTAACACCTAGTCGTGGATTCAATTCACAACCCGTATATGTGAAAAAACACATGTTAAGAAAAATCAATTTCTTAAATGAACACTTAAATGATACCTTGTCCAAAAAAAAGATGGTGCGCAAATCGTAGTCTAATCTATAATCATTGTAGTTCTTATTTTAAATGATTCCGAGTCATTTGCTATGTTTCGGATCTATTTGCGGTTCTATTTTTTAGTCTCTTTGTTGCTTTGGTAAGTTTAATGGATTGGGCCTTTGTTCATGGGCCTAATGTGTCACTGCGTTGTACTTCTTACTACGGAAACGAAATAGCGCCTATTTTGTGGCTTCGTATTTATTTATTTTAGTTAATACATCTTACCTTGTTGAAAATAAATGCTGGCAATATGAACTTAATATTTCTAGTTTTTTAATTGAACGTATCTTTTACGATGACGATTAATTGTATTACATTATGTTGAAAAGTATTTAATATAATTAGGGATTAAGATGGGCTAAATTAAGCTAAGCTTTATAAAGTTTGAACTTGGTTACTTTTCTAAATTTAAGGACCATTTTTCCAATATAATTCTTTCTAAAAGTTTATAAAGTGTACTTATATTAAGACATCTTAAATAAGTTGAAAAAACCATCCTTCAATAGACTAATAGACCTAAACTTATTAAGGAGAACTATCAAGTATCTAACATATTATTTGATATTTTTTTAACATTTTCCTTCTATTGGTTGATTTCATGTAAATTGCACTAGTTTGAGAATAAAACTTATATATTTTGTAAAACCCAGATGAATTTCACTTTCTTTTATAATTCTCAATTATTATGATTCAAATAAAAAGTACAAAATAATCTTATATTTTACAATAAGAAAAATATGTTACCTCACCACTCTCATTTTCATCAAAATATACATCATATTATTTTTTTATAAAATTTAATCACTATATTAATTTTAATATGATTTTTTTAATTTAAAGTAAATGAAACTAATTTTTCAATAATTTTCAAATGAATTATAAACTTCTCAAATGATTTGTAATATATCTATGTGTATACATATATTAAAATTTTACAATTTTACTAACAAAATAATAATAAAATATATTACCTAATAATTTAAATTAATTTTTATAAATATATATAAAATTAAGAGCTTGGTGGGAGGCATAAGACAATGATCTAATTGACTTTACCATTGCCACGACATTGCGTCATCATTTTCCGATTCTAGTCCATTTCTCTTATGATGAGCAACTTAAGTCCGTTTTGTGGAACTTAAGTCTTAGCATAATAGAACATTAATAAATGAATATTGGCTAGTAGTTTTAGTTTTTAGACAAATTTATTTATGATAGCATGCACAAGCTGTAGGTCATCCAAGTATAGAGTTTGGTTAAAGATGCTATAATTAGAAAAGTGTTAACACACTAATTAGCAAGATCCTATAAGTTATAAAATATGATAAACGTGATATGACATGATTAACATATAGTCTTGGCACTTAAATATGTGTGAGAGTGGTAATTCAATTTTAGGTCTGTGAAAAGAACATCTCTTAAAGAAATATTAACTCCTTAAAGAGATTTTAATACCTCCAAATATCCAATTAAGAGATGTTCTGATTTTTTTTATGAAATATACGATGTAAAGAAATTTAATTTTCTGGAATTTAACCTTTTTACTTCACTGTTATAACCTACCCCGAATTGTTGTTATTAGCACCCCCATTAACTTAATAACTTATTCATGAATTTTCATCTGTATGTATTATTACCAAATAGCTATTCTCAATATGTTTTAATTTTAACTGAATAATTTCTTATTTGACATACATAAAAGTTGAAGGGTGTTTTTTGAATGTTAAAAAGTAAGGCCGGGGACCATCAATCCATCTTCTCTTTGGTCTTCTTTAGGTGGTTCCCTACCTGAAACCTTACTGTACGTGGGGCTGAAAAGCTTGGAAGAAAGTGAGATAGTCGACAATTTTCCTAGTGAAGTTGATTAATATATTCTCTAACATCTTTTTATTGAATTTCCTAATCCTAATATCGATGGTCTTTAATTTAACCATATTAAAAACAACTAAAATTTAAGCAAATTAACCTTTACATGATCACATCACTACAATAAACCACACAAGATTTTTTAATGATGCAACGGTTATTCTTCATTTATACAACCATGCATCATGCGTTGTTGGGTTTTGCGATTTCAAGAGGAATCTTACACGAATTTAAATTTAGTAATTTAGAATTTCTTTTTCACGAATTTGTCTTAACTCTTAACCAAAGGCAATTTTTATTTTGTGGTCCCTCCCTCATATTCTCTTAGATGCCACGTTTTTGAGCAGATATTGAACGGTGGTGTTCATATATATCATCATATGCGTGGCAAGCTTTCACATTAACATTATTCCAACATTGCATACAAAAAATTTAATTTGTAATAAAGACTGACACGTGATGACGTGAACATTGCAAGGAGGGATGAAAGGGGGACCATACAGATTGTTCATGTACTTCATAGATAAAATTTTTTTTGGCTAGGATTGCTATCTTCTTTTGCAGTGATGCTGTTTTAACATAGGTATGGGTTTCTAAAAAGAGGTCAATGGAAGAAACATTGGGGGACTAGCCACTATAATATAATGGCTGCCAACTTATACCAAAACCAACACAAGTCCACATATATGTAACATTTGTTGATTGATTTGTGATGCAAAATATTCTGGTCCAATCAAGAGACACTTGGCAAAATGCATTGGGGTCCCCCAATTGGATGATGCTTGAGGCTTGAAGATGAGGAGGAATTATCATAGGAATATTTTTTATTTTATTTTTCCCCCTCCAAAATAGTGGTAGAATGGGTAGACACTCTCAATACTATTGGGGGGCGCCAATGATATAATGGGCTGGATGCTTGTACAAATTTATCGAGAAAATTATTATACAAGCTTAAACAAATCACAATCAATTTTATCTATCACAGCAACTTAATTAGTTTTTGATCGTCAATATATTTCCCTAAAGAAGCTAGAGAAAGTTGACCACCAAGTAGGATTTTAATATCGTTAGGGAAAATCAAACTCATTCATGGGAAGGATGAATTAAAATTCTTAATCATTTATTTGGACTATCACATGTCCACCCAAATTATATAGGCTTAAACCACAGACGGTTTTATATTGTCACAACTTATCAACTAGTTATCCGGGTGCCAAAGAATCTCTTTAAGGAAGTTTGCTCACCAAGCAGAATTTTAGTAGTATTAGGAAGAATCAAACCCCAAATTCATGGGGAAGATGAGTTAATTTTGCATCATTAATTATTTGTGTCAACTCGCATTCGCATACGCTGCCCAAAAAAAAAAAATCTCTCATTCGCATAGCAAGAAAATATTGCGACAATGAAAGCTCAAGTAGAGTTTCCTTTACGAGAAGGGCATATCAAGGATAAACACTTAGTTGATTGTGAGTCCTTGTTGTCAAGTGATATTTGTCTTCTTCGTGGGGGTATCATAATTAAATAATGATTGATGACTGATATGGTATTTACCACAAGTACATGGTAGCATGCTTCAATTGAAAAAATCACTCAAGTGGTCGAAGAACAATTATTTGGGTTTAGCTTTAGTTGAACAAACTAGAGTGTGAAAACTCATTTCAACCTGAAAATGTAAACCGTTTGATGTGGATTCAGTAACAGTTCTACGTATTTTACAAAGCTATCACAAAAAATATTGAGAACACTGAGGAGTAATCGAATCCAAGATCTTTGAATCGTTTAGACAGATAAATTCTACTAGTGAAGTAAATTCTCATTGACTATTGCCTATTAAATAAGTATTATCTTTTCCTCAGTGAAAAGGAACTATGTAGCAATATAACGTAGATTATCATGAGATTTATGATAAACACCGACTTTAATATTATAACGAAACAATTTTACTTTTATACATATGTTACAAACCATCCCTTAAAAGATAAAACTTGAATTTGTGACCTTAAAGAATATAACTGGGTTCAAATCCCTCAAACAAGGTCATGTTTCAGCTTGTGAATTTAAAAAAAAAATGATTGAAAAGGAAATTCAATAAAAGTGATTAGTCAAATTTTTTAATATTATTGATAAAATTAATGAATACTCCTTATCTATATCATTTTACTAATTTTTGTAAAATACCTTTATTGAATATTGTTGTTCTTCAATCATAATTGAAATTTCAATTTAACAATTTCATTATAAATGTTTATACTAAAGACAGAAATATATAATATTAACATGGTAAGACTTTAATTCTGATTAGAAAATATTGCTAAAAGTATATAAAAAATTGCATATTAAGTTTTGTCACAATTCAATTAGTCATATCATGTTATTCATAAAAGCCAATTTTTTAGGTTGGAGCTTACGGGAAAAAATAAAGAATTGTTCCCTCCATATTGGTTTCTTATAATGAATGATCACCATCACATTCACATAACTAGCCAATTAGATGTCGAATTATTTGCAGTTTGTCTGCTATTCTCGACAAGAAATGGAGATTTTTTTTTTATATATCCAAGAGATTCTGTTTATAAGAAGAGATGGATGCTTACCCTGTCGCATTCTGGAACAAACAGTTGCACATGAAGAACTAAGTAAGAGAGAATTTATTATCCATGTGTAAACAAATAAAATAAAAATTGAAGTTTACTCTTTTGTCTTGTATTTCCTCTCTGTTACCCACGCGAGGGAGTGAAAACAAGACAGTGTGGCATTTGTACAAATTTTGTAATCTCGGAACAAATATATATAACACTGAGATCGAGACCAAGCTAAGTTGGACATGTTCTAGCAATGAGTTCACTTTTAGAGACCCCTTTCTCTTCCTTTTATTTTTCAGTAGTTTCTTTATTTGGCTAGGCAAACTTTTCAGAAAGTGAAATCATAAGATCATGGATAAAGCACATATTACGTTTCTTTTGATAGAAATATTCCCTTTGAAACTAATCAAGTATACAATACTCAAGGATGATTACAATCTCACTTATGTGAAAAGGAAAGGACATTGATGATTCAACAAAATGAAGATTGATAATCATTGTCTTAATTGAAAGCTGCTTTTTGAGAAGATTGAGATGAGCTCATTGGCTGTCCACGTCACTAGGGAGAGATTTCGGAGATATGTGAGTGAGTCTTTGTCCAGTGATGGCAAGTTGGAGACACATCCTGCTAGCAATATGATAAAAAAGTAAGTACAAATAAAAAAATGAAGAAAATTCAAACAACGATATATAATTACACATAAATTTTATAATAAGAACCTATTATGCAACTATACTTTTATGAATTTAATACTAACAATATAAAAAGTATTTTATCCTGTCATTCAGTCAATATATTATCAGGTAATATAAAATTATTAACTTTTATCTAAAATGATTTCTAATGTGAAAATATTTACACTGACAATTTATTTATTTTCATTGGGAGACACCATGATGAAAAATCTAAAGTTTGAGAAAAAAAATGGAGACAGTTAATCCTTCCAGGACAAAAGTTAAAGTTTGGCATAGCTTGGGAGATGGTACACGTTTTCAAACCTGAATATTTTACAAGATACAGCAATGAATATGAAGCTAGCACTCTTTCCTCAACATCTTTATCATATTTCAAGGATTGTAACAACTGTGGTCTTAAGATTGAGAAAACCATTGGTGGCAACTTTCTATCTTCAACTATGTTGAGGTAGCTGCTCATCCATGAAATAGTTATGAGGCTTGCTCGTGCTAAACATGGGATGCCATTGGCTATGGAATCTGCAAGTGCTGATAGTAAATTCTTATTTCCACTTTTGAACAAGACACAAGCTGCTCTTTTTTGCCAACTTTCTGCTTCTTCCTCTTCCACATTCTATTAAGTGACACACAACAATCAATAATTTTGATTTGCTAAAATTAGAAACCACTAGTACTAGAAGCATGCTGTCATATATGAAGTAAAGACAAGCATTTTAAATATTACAAATTACACTACTATAGTTTTTAGTTTGATTTTCATGCGTGTAAATTTTTTTATAGTCAATCAATTAGAAATCATCCTAGATACGATTTTTAAAGTAACTAATATAAAAGTCAAGGATCTTTTTATATGTATGACAATTTATAGATGAGAATATAAAATATTTATACACGGTTAGTGCATCCTAATTAAACTCTGCTTTATCACCAAAGCTTACCTTGTGAATTGGATCATAAACAACAATTTCCTTGCCAGGATATGAATCTTCTAAGCAAATTTCTCTGAAACCTGCTTTTTGTAAAAGCGATTTTTCCATCAATGATTCCCCTGAATCAGAAAAGTGACCTACTAATAGGACTAGAGCTCGGGCCGATTGCTGTTGCACTCTATCATTACATGTTTGACAATTTAAAGCTTCTACAAGTGTCTCAATTGCTTCTGATCTATGTAAGCTTCCCTTGAAAGGAACTTCCTGCAATACAACTGCTACTGCATTTGTGAACTCTTCAAGACAAGTAAATCAATTTAATATAGACTAATAGAGAGTCTAAAAGGCAGCCTTTAAAAATAATGAAAAATTGAAATTCATAGAACTTAGATCATTGTTCACAATCAATGGTTCCATATAAGCACTGTTAAGTTGAATGCAATTTATTTTACCATAAGATCAAGCAGCAATAATATCACTGCAACTATAGGGCGTTCTTCAGGTGGAGACTTCTGAAGGTAAATGAAGAAAATGTGCATCACATTAAAGCCACCCCATCCATCTTTAAGTCCTCTCAAGAAATTTAAAGTCTTGGTTCTTCTGGTATGAAAATTAAGTCCTCTCAACATTTTCAGATAGAAAAAATAAAAAAAGGAAAAACAAGAATAAAAATAAAAATATATCTAGAAAGGTAAGTGATAAGCACATAGTTACATACCTATCAAGGTAGAGCAACTCAGCTAGCACAGACAAGGCATAGGCACTGGAATTTTGTTTACTCCCAATAACAATAAGTTCAAGCAAAGAAGTCTTATTTATGTTGTCAGCTAAAAAACTTCTACAGCTTCCTTCGGCGCGAATGCAATATGAAATAATCATAGCAGCATTGTTTCTCTCGTGGACCTCTCCATCAATTCTTCTCATTAGCAGTGTCAATCCCCCAAGTGAAAGAACTTGCCTGGCATTTTCTAAGTTCTTGTCTTCATCAAAACCTGTAAGAATTTGATCCAAAACATAAAATGCTGCCACTTGAGGACTGCATTGTACTGTGAAGAGGGTCTGCAATTTGTCACCAAATTCCAACACTCGAAGTATTAATGGCACCCATTCCGATGATAGCATCTGCTTTGCTTTTGGTTTTGACAGATAAAGAAGAACTGCAGCTTTTAGAAACAGACTACTGCTTTTTAGAAGCCTCACAAATATTTCAAGTTGAGGATCAGAGTTCAGAATAATTTGTCTAATTGCATCATCCTTTCCTATTAGTTCTGCTAAAATTGATATGATCAATTCAAGGATCTCATCCTCAGTTGAGGAAAATAGCACCTCAAGCATAGCTTCAACTACATTAGGTTGTGTTAGTGCTTCTTCAATGAGAGGATCGCCAGGAGAGTTCAACCAAGCTTTGGTAACCACACGAATAGCGAATTCACATTCGCTTAGAACATCTGATGAACATATAGTTGTAATGGCTCCAACAAAGTCTTTCGAAAGAGTTGAAACATTCATGGATCTATAGTTGCTGTTTTTCAAGCTTTCCTCTGGTATGAACCTGCAAGAAAGGCATTGAAGATAATCCAATCTCTGCAACGAAGGCCATAATTGAGCTTGACTCTTACCAAGTTGGTTTGATCTTTCAACGAATACCCTATCATATTTCTGTCAACAGTGATAAACTAGGTTAAATGTCTGAAATATATATTTTGAATCAGCAGGTTTTCATCTATCAATTGATGGCACAGAAAATAACCTGCACTGAACTGCATCTGTGTTCATCTACGTACAACTTTTCATCAATCTCCAAGCCTGTAGTAATTGGCAACACTCCATTTTGGTCACCAAGACCAGTAGGTTGCTGCTCTAGTTTGGAGCCAAACACTGTCTTGTATCTGTTGCAGAAAACCATAAGCATAAAAGCACATACATAACTACAAAGTGCATATGTTAATTTTTCACAAAAACATGGTTGTTGTGGTGATTGTAAAATGTTTATATCACTTACAAGTTTGGGTTGATTGAGGAATTTGAAACAAAGGAATCTGAAGACCTTCTTGATGATCTGTAACTTGGCCTTGATGGCAAAGAGACATTAGGAAGAGGAGGCTCACTAGCTCCAACTTTAAGCAATTGCTTGTAGTACTGAGCAAACAGATTAGTCCCAATATCCATTTTTTCATTGTAAACTTTGCTCAGCACCTTCATTTTCTTTTCCTTCTCACCGTGAGCTTCATTTGAAAGGAACTCAAGCTCAGTGTTGTACCAAATTTTAAGATGTAGAAGATGGGGAAGAAACAAATGCTCCCAAAGGTCAGGAAGCAAGTAGGTTCTAGCCAAACTTGGAGAATCACAAAACACTGGCAGTAAATGCTTAGAGGAAACCCTGTCATTTTTCTGCAACTTGTAAGCAATTGCCAAGTATAATTGAGCACAAGCTGAGAGATGTGAATTTGGTACACCACAGGTTGAAGCACCCCTGGAAGTTTTAGAATTCAAACTAGCAACTATGGTCAAAACCTCAATGGAATTCCTTAACCTTTTGATCATCCTCACCTGTCCCATTGTTCCTTGATTTTCTACCAATCTATCAACCTTCTTCATACCCAATTCCATGTTCACAAAAACCTCACCACCTGAATCCAGCTTTCTTCTTCTTCTTCTTCTGTCCAATAAAGAACTACACTTATCTCTGATTGTTTCCCTAAAATGATCATCTTTCACATATCTTCCTATGTAGCCACTGAGAATAGCAACCACTGCTTTAATGGCAACATCATCCATCAAGTGTCCCACCCTTCTTGAATCGGCAGACACCAGTGACTTAGAATTTGATCTTTCTGAAGCTGAACCACCCCTTTTGAATTGAGAAGAAGAAGACACACTTTGTGTTTGTGTTGTGCCTTTCTCTGCCTTGTGCTTAGATGAACCAAGGCTTCTTGGATCATGACAGATGTATGCAGAAAGTGGTTTTTTCTCATGTTGTGAAAGTTTGTGTTTAGGCCTCTCTGGGGTTGGATATCGGGTAGAGTGTTGTTCTCCAAAGGAAGCCATATGTTGGAGAATGAGACTTGGGTTGAAAGAGAAGTATGAAGCAAGAATGGCTTCAATGACATTCTTGGAACTCAAAACAAATTATAAGATAACACAGGGACAGCTAGATTAGCTATAGTGGAATAGAGGCACAACAATGAAGACAAAGAAAAGGGTTGGATTTGGTGAACGGTGAATGGTAAATCTTTTAGGCTATATTTTTAAACTATAAGGTTCTGTTCTGTAAAGGCAAAACACCCTTTTGGACCAGCTCAGTGAAATTGCCGCCACATTTCTAAACAATAGTCACTTGCAAATTGCATAGTTTAATTAGAGCATGCAGATAAGTACTGTTGTATTAATTAACAACTGCAATTAGATGGTATTTTGTTACTGCCAAAAATATTTTTTTAATTTTAAATGATTATGTTTTTCGTTTACAGAACAGTACCATTTATTAAACTTTGTGTATTTGATTTTAATTAGCTCTTATTTTATGTTGTGGCATGAGTGATGTTTGTGGCTTGTGTTGTTCTGCTGGTTTTTCCCGCAGATAGTGGCTTTAGTTAGTACTGGCGTCTGATGCTTTTTTGTTTGACCTCACTTTTTTGCTTTTATATCTTCTAAACAGACACTTGCTAACTGCATAATTTATTTTTAGCATACAGAAAAGTACTTTTGTGTCATTAAGCGATTGCAATAAAAAAGTATTTTATTTATTACTACAAATAATTAAATTATTATTTATTCCATTGGCAATGCAATACCTCTTATGAAATTTTGTATATTTGATTGGCTTAATTGTACTTTTTAATCCATCTTTTAATATTTTGCGTTTACCCTCAATTTTTAAGAAACTTACGAATTTTATTTTCTGTTATTTTACTTCTAACATAATTACATCTTTTATCTTCAACTTTTTATTATTTTGACAAATCTTAAACCTAACTTTTTTATTTTTGCAAAATTTCCCTCTCACTTTTGTGTTTATTAATGGTAAAGGTAAAAGGTAAAATTCACAAGTTTTTTAAAATTTGGAGGTAAAATGCACCAAATTAATTTGTTGAGTGTACAATTTTTCAAAAATTAAAAACTTAGGGAGTGAAAAATGCAATTAAACTTATTTGATTTTAAAACAGATTTTGTTTTTATATTCTGCCATGGAGCATGACTTGTGTTGTTCCACTGAGTTTTTTTTTCTTTTCTAAATCTAGAGCATCCTAAACCTCAATCAACTTGTGTTAAATGTGTTGTTGATATTGATATAAAGCATCCTTTGATTGGAATTCAAGGACTAATTTCTCAGAGATATTTAGACCCATTAGGAGTTTGACCTCTCTCAATAGATTATTTGCTAATAATGTCATACTGTTGGTGTCTTGCTTGTTCTTTATGCAAATAGTGGGTTTAGTTAATTCTCACTTGTGATGCTTCCTTTTTTAGCTTCTCTTTTGTTTTTTGTTTATCTTGTTAAAAACTGTTCTAAAAATATTGATTAGAAACTAATAAAAACTATAACTGTAGTTTGTGGCGCAAGCCGTTCATCAACAAACTAGCAAAACAACACTGGTTCAAACTACATAATAAGTTAAGCAGCAGCATGAATAGATAAAGAACAGAGAATAAACAAACCGAAACTGCAGTCAAAATAAAAACCCAGCAGAATCCTATTCCTACCCCTCAACTTATCCGTAATATATATCATCTGCATATTCACAAATCTATGTATGTAAATGCCGTATAACTCCCTACGTTTCTAACATCACATGTCCCATCTAGACGCTGCATAATATCACCCGTGTATGTGCCCTATATCATCCGTCTTACAGAAGACTTAATCAAGAGTCAAGACATATCCATTTCCCACAACTCACTTAATTACTTGTTTATTGGTGCACTTGAATAATCTAGTTCATTTTCCTTCAAAATAAATCACTGCATCATAACCTAACTCAAATACCATAAGGCTTGATTGTAGCCATTGGAAAGCTTGATTTTTGAAACGCCCAAAAAAGGTTTTTCATAGGTAATTGGTAGGGCAATAGGAGCACTAGGTTCTTGATCGTAAGGTTCAGTGAACTCTTTGTTGGCCATATCTTAAGTCCTTGAGATTATTGTCGATCTGTATAGACAAGAACCGTGAATTAATTTGAAACTTGATCACAAATTAACAGCCTGAGATGTGTGACCTTACATCATCTTTAAGGACTTATCCGCGTGGTACACACAATCAAGACAATGAAACTTGAAATTTTTTATTAAGCCTCTAACTTAGAAATTCAGAGACATGGAAGAAAGGAAGAGGGAAAGAGGAGCTTATGGTTGAGATTAAAACGAGGTGATTTTCATCGGAAATTCTCCAACAGCTTTTTCTACAACAGAGTCAGTTCTCAAACAGCTTTTTTGTTGGAAGAAACATGGCACTTGCTCAGAGTCAGTCCTCAAGCAACTTGTTGGTTAGCATCTTCCCCTTCATCTTCGCTTGCTAAATGCTGATATTTATTAGCAATGATACTGAGGTCTTATATTTATTCTCATAACCGGACTTCAGTAATCCCTTGCATAAGTGTGTTAATTTATTCCATAACTTGCAATTGCAAATCTTACAATTTTGGATTACAGGACAAACATTTTTACCAAGTTGATTTACTGAATATACAGTTGAGGACTAATGGGAACATGCTTTTTTAAGCATTATGATTTGAGTACTAACAATGGAAATTTTCAATATTTAGAACTAAAATGAAAATTTAAATAAGGTCATTTGTAATTAATTAGAATTTAAATTATTAGAACTATATTTAAAATTTATCTCTCTTAAAGAAAGTGTAAGATTCAAATACTTTGGAGGAGCATCAAAGTTGCATCACAAACAAGGTTATTTTGCAAAGTGAAAAGTTGTTGCTGACAATGGACCATCTCTGGATAATCAACTCTAGCCATTACGTTCCATTTTCAAGCATTTTGCATTAAAGTTGCATCACAGACAAGGTTCTGTTGCAGAATGAAAGTATACAGTAATTTTGAATACATTAACTGAAAAGAAGGCAGGTGAGATCAAATAAATAAAGAAGTAAATAATACAAATCCACTTTTTATTACATTGATAAAAAGACCTTAAGAGGTCAAATAAACAAAAGAGAAATAGCAAACGATTCAAAATATCTGAAAGATTACAGCAACACTTTTGTCAAAACTTAACTAAACTTCACTGTGAACTTAACTGAATGAAAAACACGCAGAAATCTTCAAACACAGCCTGCGTGAATAATCTAGTATGTTCTCTGCAAACCCGAGAATATTGATCACAAGAAAGAATACAATTTCAGTTTCAGAATAAAATAAGTTGTTCAATATAACAAAATAAGAAAAAACATCTGAAATATGCATAGTGGAATATTTCTCAAATCTGTCTCCCTTCTTAGCTACCTCATGCACTTCAAATACCACTAATATGATGCCATCAAATTGCTAGTAAGTAGAAACAATGTCAATTGAAGCTATATTTCTTTAAGAACAAAAGATGTATGAAATTCAATTGCATGAAAAAATCTTTTGAATTCTCAATTGAAGCATAAAGGGTGGTTACACTTTGTGGCGGTTAAAAACTGCTACAATTTTTCTGAAGAATTTACCAGCGTTCAACTAAAAAGCGCCACAAACCGTTACTGACATCTGTATTCTTGACGATTAATCTTGACGGTTAGAAATGCAATTCGTTGCGGTTAAAAACCGCCAAAAAGACTTTTATAACCACCACAAATTGCAGTTTATTTAGTAGTGTGAGTAGAAACAATGTCAATTGAAGCGATATGTTTATTTTAAGAACAAAAGATGGAAGAAATTCAATGGCAACAAAAAGGTTTTTAAATTCTCAATTGTAACATGGTGATTATTGAGATTTGATTTGAGAGGTGACAAAAAAAGAAAGAAATCCAATTAATATACAGGGAAAGAAATCCTAAAATTTATTTGATAGTTTCTGAACTTTAAAAGCACAAAACCCTAAAACTTAGTGAAAATTAACATAGGAAGGAAGGAATAGAATAAACAATATACCTCAATCGGAAATATGATCATAATGTTTACTGCCCAATGAAATATGGGGAATGTGAACTATGTTTGGCCAGTCCTCTCCCGTTTCTTTCTCACATCTTCTCTCTAACTCAGGATGACAACCAAAAATAGTCAATTGTTGCAGACTGGTAAATCTTAGGCTCATTGGAAGATACGTCAACTTGGAACAGTAAAAAATACTAAATGAGTGAAGCAAGGGGATGTCTCCAAAGCAGTCTGGCAAGGATTCTAGCTTTGGAAGGTACTTTAATCTTAACTCCTGCAGGGAAGTCATATCTTGTAAAGCCTGCAAATCTTCCACTGCTGCACAATTGGAAAGCCATAATTTCTGAAGGCATTTAAAACCTGACGACACATTGAATTTGCCACAATTGAATACTGAGAGAGAGCGCAACCCTTGCAGCAAAACTTCCTCTCCCAAAAATTTAGGACATTCATCAATTTCAAGTATGGAAAAGCATGGGAACATGTTTTCCCTATCCTCCCTTGATAACCTTTTTAGGTTTGGCAGTCGACGCAGTGTCAGCTCTTCTAGAGCCCTGAAAACTACTTCCCCATCATAGGACTCCTCGTAGAGGTACTTAACATGAATCATGTTAAGTATTCTTAGAGTGTTAAGAGAAGGAAGTTTATACAATGGTGGAAGTTGTAAACAGTTTTTGCAATCTGTTAGCATTAAATATTTGAGAGAAAGACCAGATATCCATTGCGGGAAATGGGCACCTTCATATCCGTCAACTTCTAATCTCCAAAGTTGTTGGATATCAGGTTGAAGCACTTCAAGAATCTCCTCAACATTTTCTTGTAATACAGACTCTTCATTTCCGTCCCATGACAAAAACAACTTATTCAATTGCTTACTTGACATATTGGCTTCTTTGACATCCATTACACTTTTTACATTACCTAGATGCTTGATGTAAAGATCTCCTTTCAGCTTCATTGGTCCCAATTCTTCTAAACCGAACCCTCTTTTTTTCTCAACAAAGAACTTTGTTAAAATCCTTAGGGAAGTTAACTTCCCTATTTGAGGAGGCAATCTTGATAGTTCGTGGCAACCATTAAAAGATAGTTGTTGTAGAGCTTTTAAGCATACCAAACTGTTAGGCAACATTTTGAGACGACTGCAACGATCTAATTTCAATATCTGCAAATTCCATAGTTTACATACTGATTCTGGCAAAGATTCGAAGCCACCCCCAGAAAGATTCAAGTATCTTAGATGTTTTAAAAGACCAATTGATGATGACAATTTTTCTCGCTTTACGAAATCAAGAACCCGCAAAGAATGACATTTCAACACATTAGGATGCGGAGAAAGTTGGTCACCATAGTGATCTGGCAATATATAGGTCCTCAACGATTTGAATAGATGCAACTGCATTGAATTAATGGGTTCCTCATGTACATTCTGCATGGACCTGTGGTCTGAGAGATGGAGAATTCTTCCAGGAAAAGTAGTTACACGACTGTCTTTTGTAATGCAACAAACATCTTCTGCAACATATAGTGCAAGATCATGAACAAGATCATGCATCTTGAAACTTGTAATGTTACCAAATTCATTTGTCTCAATATCTTGAAAAAATGATCTCCAATATAATTCATTCCACAAATCATCACCGACATCTAGGGCATCTAATCTTTCATTAGATGAAATGAATCCATTAGCCATCCAAAGTTCAATTATGTATTGCTTCCCTATGCTTTCATCTTTGGGAAATGTTGCACAATAAGCAAAACATTGCTTGTGCTCAATTGGTAAGTTCAAGTAGCTCAATCTCAGGACATGAATTATGGGGTTTTCATTGTGCGATAACTCCAAAAGGTTGCTTTCCTTAACATTGAGCCACTCATTTTTGTTTCTCTTGAAGCGTAATATACCTCCTAGTGCTTTTGCAGCAAGAGGCATTCCATGACACTTCTTTACTATATCCTTCCCTATCTTTTCAAGCTCTATTTGTTCTCCCTCATTCGGTCCAAAGGCTTGGTGTTTAAACAATTCCCAACAATCATTGTCAGACAAGACTGATAATTCATGAGGAGGCAATGTTCCCATGATTATTGCAACCTTCGAAAGGCGAGTAGTAACTAAAATAGAAGTACCCTTGGCCCCACAAGCCAGTACAGGTTTCAAACTCTGCCAATTCTCTTGCTTATCATCCCACACGTCATCCAAAACAAGCAAATATCTTTTTCTTTGAAGAATACCTTGAGTCTTTTTTTCTTTGATCCTAGATCGAAATCCTTGCAGGCACCCCGAGATGCTGCTTCGATGATAGCTTTTGTCATTCTCTCCAAACTAAAATCTTCTGAAACACATACCCAAATTCTTAAGTCAAAGTGATTGACTACCTTCTCATGATTGAAGATGAATTGGGCAAGTGTTGTTTTTCCAAGTCCACCTAGACCAGTTATTGGATAGACGAATAAATCCTCAAAATGAGAAGCATCACCAATCAAAAAGTCTAAAATTTTATCCTTATCTTCTTCCCTTCCATAGACTTTTGGTTCAGTGACGAGAGAGGCAGTTTGGCGCCACTCACGGACTCCACTTCTTCTCTCACGAACCATCTCAGTCAAATGAAACTTAGTCCTTTCTTTAGCAATTTCCATTAATCTCTTTGTTATTCCTTTCATTTTCTTAGTAATTTTGTAACGGAAAACAACACGTTTGGGATGAAAAGAGAATAAGCAAGAGCATTGTACCTTGTCTGATGGACCACAGTTGACTCCTTGGTTCTCCAACCCTAATCCTTCGTAGGCGCACTCGTCAATGATGTCATCCAGGATGTGAGCTGCATGTTTTAGGTTTTCCAGCCAATCTTTTATTGCTCTGTTTGAGAATTGTTTCTCCTCAGCATCTTCAAGCATTGCTTTGATTGTAGTGAACAAGCTGGAAAGCCTTTCCAAGTCTTGATCAAAACCAAGAAATAGTAGCAACTCCTTTTGAACAAGTGAATTCAAATTCCCAATCAAATTTTCGAGGACAAACTCAGCCATATTGTCACTCTGCAAGTTGAAATGCAAGAAGGATTGTATGAATCCACAAGGACGATAATGAACAAAGACAAGTTTTGTGTGGGCTTCAGATGTCAAAAAGTTGGCTACTAATGAAGCAATGTTGGAATAACTTATGAGCAAGCCATGGTTTCACGAACCAGTAAGGCAGGGATCACTTACGATGAAATCATGGAATAGTTTATTGCGGAAGCATCTTCATGCACAAGGCAGCAGGGTTCCCCTAAGCACTGACGTGTTTTTTAAATGTCCAAGGGGTTTGGAGTACTATTGTTAGAGATAAGTAACTTGTTGATGATGGTTTTGATTTACCAGCCACCTAAATAAAATAAAATAAAATTGATCCACGTAATTTCACAAAGAAAAAGTTAAATTACACAAAGAAAAACTATCAATATTGTAAATATGCTTTGCTTTTGGTTTAAGGTTGCTGAGAATCTATGGGGACATTGGCTTCTTGGTTGCTCAATCAAAGGTTTATTTGGAAAGATAGGTAATTTTCTGCATGTTGATATTGGGGGCAAGACATTTGGGATAATTTAAGAGAACAAATGATTGAATTGGATTTCTTTCTCAAGAAAAAAGATTAGGAACTATTTTTATTTCAGTGAGCCCATATTTAGACGTGACATCCTGACAAGAGTTGAATCTATCACTAAGGAAAAAAAAATCTTTAAAATTTTTTGGTTCAGCTTATTTTTGCATGTCTGTATGATTAATTTTAAGTGATTCCTATGCATTACTTGCCTTGGAGAGGAATGTTGTAGACACTCATGGGCATTACTTGTGTTGTAGACACTCATTGGAGAGGAATGTTGTAGACACAATAGTTTTCGGTAAAGTGGAAAATAAAGAATAAGGGTATGTTTGTGACAGATATATGCAGAGTGGTATTTCCTCACGCTGTGAAAGTTTGTGTTTAGGCCTCTCTGGGGTTGGATATTGGGTATAGTGTTGTTCTCCAAAGGAAACCATATGTTGGAGAATGAGACTTGGGTTGAAAGAGAAGTATGAAGCAAGAATGGCTTCAATGAGATTCTTGGAACTCAAAACAAATTATAAGATAACACAGGGACAGCTAGATTAGCTACAGTGGGATAGACGCACAGCATTGAAGACAAAGAAGGGTTGGATTTGGTGAAGGTGAATAGTGAATCTTTTAGGCTATATTTTTAAACTATAACGTTCTGTTCTGTAAAGGCAAAAAAACACCCTTTTGGACCAGCTCAGCGAAATTGCCACCACATTTCTAAACAATAGTCACTTGTAAATTGTTTAGTTTAATTAGAGCACGCAGATAAGTACCATTGTACCAAATAACAACTGCAATTAGATGGTATTTTGTTACTACGAATTTTTTTTTATAATTTTAAATTATCATGTTTTTCGTTTACAAAACAGTACCATTTATTAACAAACTATGACTGTAGTTTGTGGCACAAGCTGTTCATCAACAAACTATCAAAACAACACTGGTTAAAACTACATAAGTTAAGCAGGAGCATGAATAGATGATGAGCCGAAAAGAAACAAACCAAAACTGCAGTCAAAGTAAAAACCCTGCAGAATCCTATTCATATCCCTCAACTCATGTGGTATATATATCCCTACGTTTCCAACATCACACGTCCCATCCAGATGCTGGATAATATCAGCCATGCATGTGCCCTATATCATCCCTCTTCCAGAAGACTTATAGCATGTTTGGATACCCTCTAAAATCATGGTGTCTACCTCAAAATCACGGTGTTGTCATGATTTTTACAAAGCAACTATATGTTGCTTCACATTCACCATGGTTTCATACTTGATTTTGACTCACCTCCCCGCCACGGCGCCACCCAGAAACATGCTATTAATCAAGAGTCAAGACATATCCATGATTATGCAATCTGTTGAATGGACCAAATTGGCTCCATCAACCAATCACAAAATGAAGCTTTAAAATTCTCATTCTTTGCTTTGATCCAGGACCATGCATGCTCTGAACTTAACATTATCCACAACTTGCTGAACATTTCCTCGTTCGTCATTAAAAATAGTATGGTTCTGCTGCATCCAGGGTGACCAGACAACAACTAACCTTACAACCCACCTGGTCAATCTCTCATTTTTACCTTTTATATCACCATAATGTTTCCAATCATAACATATATTCCTCACCAGAAAAAATGTAGTGTATTTTTAGCTTCCTGGTTATACAAACAGCATCTGTAATCCATGTTTGGCCCTCCTATATTTCTCAAAATCAGATTAGCCTTTGTTGGTATCCTATCAAGGAAAACCTTCCAAATGAAACTCCAGAACTTTAGATGGAGCAGGTCTATGCGAAAGAACCAGAAAGAGATCATTTTGTGCATTGTGCCCTTGAATCATCTTCATTTTCCTTCAAAATAAAATCACTGCATCATAACCTAACACAAACATCATAAGGCTTGTAGGATCCGTTACAATAGATGCAACTCACTTATGTGTAAAATTGTGTGGATGCATTCTGCCACATATGGAAGTTTTAGTCATTGAAAAGCTTGATTTTTTTGACGTACCCAAAAAAGGTTTGGCATAGGTAATTGATAGGGAAATAAAAGCACTAGGTTCTTGATTGTAAGGTTCAGTGAACTTTTTCTCGGCCATATATTAAGTCCTTGAGGTTATTGTCAGTATAGACAAGAACCGTGAATTAATTTGAAACTTGATCACAAATTAACAGCCTGAGATGTGTGACCTTACATTATCTTTAAGGACTTATCTGCAGACTCCTGGGATTTAATAGGCTCCTTTTAATCACCATTAAGACAACGAAACTTGCAAGTTTTCATTAAGCTAGAGAACTTAGAAAATCAGAGACATGGAAGAAAGGAAAGGGGAAAGAGGATCTTATGGTTGAGATTAAAATGAGGTGATTTTCATCGGGAATTCTCCAGCAGCTTTTTCTACAACAGAGTCAGTTCTAAAACAGCTTTTTCGTTGGGAGAAACATGGCACTTGCTCAGAGTCAGTCCTCAAGCAACTTGTTGGTTAGCATCATCCCCTTCATCTTCGCTTGCTGATATATATTTGCAATGATGTTTGAGTTCTAAGGTTTATTCTCATAACCAGTACTTCAGTAATCCCCTGCATAAGTGTGTTTTTTATTTCATAACTTGCAACTGTAAATCTTACAATTTTGGATTATAGGACAAACATTTTTACCAAGTTGAGTTACTGAATATGCATTTAGGACTAATGGGAACATGCTTTTTAAGCATTATGATTTGAGTATTAACAATGGAAAATTTCAATATCTAGAACTAAAATGAAAATTTAAATAAGGTTTTCTGTAATTAATTATAATTAAAATTATTAGAAGTACTATACTTGAAATTAAATTTATCTCTCTTAAGAAAGTGAAAGATCCAGATACTTTGGAGGAGCATCAAAGTTTTATCACAGAATAAGGTTCTTTTGCAAAATGAAAAGTTGCGCTGACAATTGACCATCCGTGGATAATCAACTCAAGCCATTACGTTCCATTTTCAAGCATTTTGCATCAAAGTTGTATCACAAACAAGGTTCTGTTGCAAAATGAAAGTATGCAGTAGAGAAAGTATACAGTAATTTTGAATACATTAATTGATAAGAAGACAGGTGAGATCAAATAAATAAAGAAGTAAATAATGCAAATCCACTTTTTACTACATTGATAAAAAGACCGTAGGAGGTCACATAAACAAAGGAGCAATAGCTAACGATTCAAATACACAGAAATCTTCAAACACAGCCAGTGTGAATAATCTAGTCTGGGCTCTCCAAATCCGAGAATACTGATCACAAGAAAGAATGCAATTTTCAGTTTCAGAATAAGATAGGTTGTTCAATACAACAAAATAAGAAAAATAGTCTGAAATATGCATAGTGAAATATTTCTCAAATCTGTCTCACTTCTTTACTATGTTGTGCCCTTCAAACATGATAAATATGATGCCATAAAAAATGCTAGTAAGTAGAAACAATGTCAATTGAAGCTATATTTTTTTTTAAAGAACAAAAGATGTATGGAATTCAATTGCAGGAAAAACTATTTTGAACTCTCAAATGAAGCATAGAGGGTGATTATTGAGTTATGATTAATACTTGTAAAATGTAAACTGTTCTTGGATGTTAAGACTCGGAAGGTGGAAAGGAAAAACGAAGAAATCTGGTACATATATAAAGACTGAAATACAGAAGAAATCCTAAAATTTATTTGACTGTGTTTAACTTTGAAGGCATCAAATATTAAAATTTTGATAAGATAAGTATAACGAAGGAAATGGAAACACAACATACCTCAATCAGGACTATAGTGTTTACTTCCCACTGAAATATAGGGAACATGGGCTATTTTTGACCAGTCCTCCCCGGTTTCCTTCTCACATCGCTTCTCTAAGTCAGGATGGCAACCAAAAATAGTCAATTGTTGCAGATTGATGAGGCTTAGGCTTGTTGGAAGACACGACAACTTGGAACAAAAAAAAATACTCAATTCGGAAAGCAAGGGAAGGTTTCCAAAGCAGTCAGGCAATGATTCTAGCTTTGGAAGATTCCTCAACCTTAACACCTTGAGGGAAGTCATATCTTGTAAAGCATGCAAATCTCCCACATCTCTGCAATTGGAAATCCACAATTTCCAAAGGCATTGAAAACCTGCCGACACATTGAACTTATCACAATTGAATACCGAGAGAGAGTCCAACCCTTTCAGCAATACTTCGTCTCCGAAAAATTCAGGACATTCATCAATTTCAAGATTGGAAAGGCGGGGAAACATGTTTTTCCCATCCTCCCTTGACAACCTTTTAAAGTTTGGCAAATGACGGATGGTCAGAACTTCTAGGGCCTTGAAAACTACTTCCCCATCATAGGACTCCTCGAAGAGGTATTCTACATGATTATTCTTTATTATTCCTAGAATCTTTAGAGAAGGAAGTTTTCCCAATGGTGGAAGTTGGAAAAAGTTTTCGCAATTCAGCAGATTTAAAAGGGTTAAATACTTAAGAGAAGGACTAGACATCCATCCTGGAAAATGGACACCTTTATATTCTTCCACATCTAATCTCCAAAGTTGTTGGGTATCAGGTTGAAGCACTTCAAGAATCTCCTCAACATTTTCCTGTAATTCAAGGTCTTCATTTTTGTCCCATGACAATCGCAACTTATTCAATTGCTTACTTAACATATTGGCTTCTTTGGCATCTATTACACCTTTTACATTTCCCAGTTGTTTGATGTCAAGATCCCCTTTAAGCTTCAGAGGTCCCAATTCTTCCATATGAAACCCTTTTCCTTTGCCAACAAAGAACTTGGTCAAGATCCTTAGGGAAGTCAACATCCCTATCTGAGGAGGCAAGCTTGATAGTTCTTGGCAATCATTAAAAGATAACTGTCGTAGAGCTTTTAAGCATACCAAACTGTTAGGCAACATTTTGAGACGACTGCAACAATCTAATTTCAATATCTGCAAATTCCATAATTTACACAGGGATTCTGGCAGAGTTTCAAAGCCACCCCCAGAAAGATTCAAGTACCTTAGATGTTTTAAAAGACCTATTGAAGATGACAATTTTTCTCTCTTTACAAAATCAAGCACCCGCAAAGAATGACATTTCAACACATCAGGATGAGGAGAAAGTTGGTCACCATAGTGATCTGGCAATATATAGGTCCTCAAAGATTTGACTGGATGCAGCGACACTGAATTTATGGATTCCCCATATACATTCCACATGGACCTATGATTTGAGAGATGGTGTAGTCTTTCAGGCAAAGTAGTTAGTCGATTGTCTTCTGCAATGCAACAAACATCTTCTGCGATAGACCGTGCTAGATCGTGAACAAGGTCATGCATCTTGAAATTTGTAACTTTGCCAAATTCATTTGTCTCAATATCCTGAAAAAAAGATCTCTGATATAATTCATTCCACACTTCATCACCGACATCTTCAACATCTAATCTTTCATCAGATGAAATGAACCCATTAGCCATCCAAAGTTCAATTAAATATTGCTTCCCTATGCTTGCATCTTTGGGAAATATTGCGCAATAAGAAAAACATTGTTTGTGCTCAATTGGTAAGTTCAAGTAACTCAATCTCAGGACATGAATTATGGGGTTTTCATTGTGCGATAACTCCAAAAGGTTGCTTTCCTTAACATTGAGCCACTCTTTTTTGTTTCTCTTGAAGCGTAAAAGGCCTCCTAGTGCTTTTGCAGCAAGAGGCATTCCCCGACACTTCTTTACTATCTCTTTCCCTATGTCCTCAAGCTCCACATGTTCTTTCTCATTTGGTCCAAAGGCTTGGTGTTTAAACAATTCCCAACAATCATTGTCGGACAGGACTGATAATTCATGAGGAGGCAATGTCCCCATGATTTCTGCAACCTTCGAACGGCGAGTAGTAACTAAAAGGGAAGCACCTTTTGCCCCACAAGCTAGTGCAGATTTCAGCTTCTGCCAATTCTCTTGATTATCATCCCACACGTCATCCAAAACAAGCAAATATCTTTTTCTTTGAAGCAGATCATGAAGTCTTCTTTGTTGTGACTCTAGATCCAAATCCTGACATGTATGGCCAGTTGCTTCGATGATAGCTTTTATCACTCTCTTCAAACTAAAACATTCTGAAACACATACCCACATTCTTAACTCAAAGTGGTTGACTACCCTCTGATGATTGAAGATGAGTTGGGCAACTGTTGTTTTTCCAAGTCCACCTACACCAGCTATTGGATAGACGGATAACTCCTCTGAATGAGTAGCATCACCGATCAAAAAGTCCAAAATTTTATTCTTATCTTCTTCTCTTCCAAAGACTTGTGTTTCAGTGATGGAAGAGCCAGTTTGGCGCAACTTAAGGACTTCACTTCTTCTCTCACGATCCATCTCAGTCAAATGAAACTTTTTTCTTTCTTCAGCAATTTCAATTAATCTCTCATTTATCCCTTTCATTTTTGTAGCAATTTTGTAACGGAAAACAACACGCTTGGGATTAAAAGTGGATAAGCAAGAGCCTTGTACCTTATCTGATGGACCAGACTTGACCCGTTGGTTCTCCAACGCCAATCCTTCATAGGCACACTCATCAATGATGTCATCCAGGATGAGTGCTGCATCTTTTAGCTTTCCCAGCCAATCTTTCATAGCTCTGTCTGAGAATTGTTTCTCTTCAGCATCTTCAAGCGCAGCCTTGATTGTAGTGAACAAGGTGGCAAGCCTTTCTAAGTCTTTATCAAAACCCAGAAATAGTGGCAACTCCTTTTGAACAAGTGTGTTCAAATTCCTAAGCACAGTTTCAAGGACAAACTCAGCCATATTGTAACACTGCAAAATCGAAATGGAAGAGGGATTGTGCGAAGTAACAAGGAAGAAGATTAAGGTGTCAAAGTGTTGCTTAATAAGAAAGCAATATTGGAATAATCTGTGAGCACTAAGGAGCCGTATCCGTTTACATGTGTATTGGCGTCTTGTATTTGGAAAGGAGAGTAAAAGCAAACACACTATTCAAGTGTGGCCCCACCACTTAAAAAGGAATAGTTATGATGTTAAAAAGGGAAATGGACAAGCTAACCATACATTGATAAAGTGAAGACCAGAAAGGCAGAAATTATTCATATCAATCTTGGAAATTGGAATAGTTTATAGATTTTTTTTTTTTTTGGGGCAGGAATAATTTATAGATGCTGAAGCAGGGTTCTCATAAGCACTGACATGGTTTGGAGTACTATTGTTATATAGATGGCAGGAATAGTACCATTTGCTTTCTCAAGTAAAATAAATTAAAACAAAAAGGTGATTTAACAACGAGCTTTGTAAATTGGTGCATAAATATACTGTTTTGGTCTGTTAAAATCACATTTGGAATATATAAGCTGGCTATCCGTTTTTGTTCAAAATGTTATTTTAGATATTGCAAAGAAAAATATGCTCTTTTAGATGCCTTATTCTTATTCTTGATTAGTTGGTGCTTGCTTTAGAAAGTTTTCTTATAAAAAAAAAGATGTTACGAAAAACAGATGCTCTTTTAGATGCCTTGTTCTTATTCTTGATTAGTGGTGCTTGCTGTAGAAAGTTCTCTGGTACCAATGGCTGCAGGAGAGCTTGAAATCAGGGGAAAACAATTTGAGGATTTAGGATATTCATGTAATGGATCATCAAGGTGTATGCTCTGTTCTGATCAGATCTACATGTATGTTCTGTTCTTATTCGTGCGTGTTTTTATAAAATAAGATTTATCTGATTATTTGTTGGAAGTATCTCCCTGTATTATTTGAGGCTGGTGTTTTTCTGAAAGTATGTGAGACTTTAGTTTCTATTGGTGTTATTTTTATATACCTATTACTGTTTAATTTGTTCATGAAGTGTTTTTTTCTTAACTTTTAATCCGTAGAAGTATTTATTTTTTAGGGATATGGGTTCAGTAGTAGGCATTAGCTGTAGATACTTATTACTTCTGGACTTAAATATAAGAAAATATAATGAATTTTATACTAATTAAAAAAATTAAGACGGTTAACTTAATTGGTTGAACGTATATGTATTGTAAATACTCTGGTATCCTATTTAATTTTTTTAGATACAAAAATACTAATTAAAAAAATTAGTTTACATAATTTAATTTTATATATCAATTTCAATCAAAGAATAAAATTATCTAAAAAACTCCAATATGTTTCCTTATGTCTATCAGAGTTTGAGTGGAGAATAAAGAACAAGGATATGTTTGCATTGAAACTGACTCTTATGGAACAACTCGATTTGCGAAGTCCCCTTATTGGGGTCTTGTCTCTTATGGTAAGATTATAATGGATAGGGCCTAGAGTAATTTAATTATGTGCTAAAATAATTTAAGAATTCAACGATTTTAGAAAATGATTTAATATGGAATATATTTTAGGAAATATCTTGTATGTTGATTTGGTGCGCGATCCAAAGTCCAATTTAATAGATGCATTATTGCTACCACGTATAGATGTTTTGGTTTATTGAAAAGCTTGACTGTTTACAAACTTGAAAAAAGTTTGGCATAGGTGATTGGTTGGGCAATGGGAGATAAGTTCTTGATCCTAAGGTTCAGTGAACTTTTTGTTGGTCATATATTAAGTGCTCGAGATTTTGGAGATATAAAATTAAAGGAAGGAAGAAATAAAAAATATATTAACAACTAATATTTATGGATAAAAAAAAGTATTTGAGATTTTATTAAGTCTGAGAAGTTTAAATTTTAGAGACAAGGAAAAAGGAAAAACGAATATGGAAAAAAAAAATAGGACGAATGTAATTCTTACTTTTTGGAAAAAAACATTTAAATAAAATTGGAAAATAAAATGGTTTTTGCATAAAATGTTCTGAATATTAGATAGGAGCAGAGGTGGATCCACTTTGAAGGATGTAAGAACAATTGTCCCAACAAGATTTTCTATTTTACATAAATATTTTTAATAAATTTTATTTTTACCCCATAAAAAAATTCTTTTCAAAATGCGAATTTATATTCCGAAATGGGTACGTTTTCCATAATGCAATAAAAAAAAGTGTAGGATAGAATAGTGAGAATCAATTAGATGATAATCATTAGTTTGATGTATAGGATAGAATAATGAGAATAGTGAGCTCAGATGGGAAGGTCATACTTTGTTCATGGATCCGTGAGGTGTAATATGTCTCTGTGGGTCTACTTATTGCTATCTTTTATCATCTGTATTTGTCATTGCTGAATGTACTCTCTCTAATGCTGATTTCCCCACACATTGTGGCAGAGGCTCAGCTTCTTTTAAAAATATTCATTTTGGCCTTCCATTTCTTTTAAAATGGAATGAAAAAAGTCATGAGATAAAAAAGAGACAAAATTCATATTAATTTTACAATTTTACCTTTCTAATTATAAAACACTTTTATCATATGAAAATGTGTATAGATCAATTATAATTTTTAAAAACATAGGTATTTTAAATTTTTGTATCATCACATTATGTATTTTGTAAAGATTTATAAATTTTTTTTCTATGAAAATAATACTCTCTTCATCCCATATTAATTGTCATGTAAAAAGAAATAATAAATCTCAAAATAATTATCCTTTTAACTTTTTAATGTAACATTTATTATTTTTTTCCACTTATACCCTTTTAATATTAATGATGAACAATAAATTTTAAAAATAAATTAATAATTATAAGATTAATTTTTTAAAATTGGTTTTCTTTTTCATCTATTTAATAATATTTATTGATTTGTGTAAAATAATCTAATCAGGACAACAGTTATAATGAAACAAATCAAATATAAAATATTTTTCGTTGAAAAAAAATTCTGAATCTAACACTAGATAGGAGAAACAACTGAAAACGGTAAAACAAAAATATATGATTTTCAACTAAGCTTAAATCTGAGTTTAAAACAAAATAAAATATACAAATTAAAAGCATGTACAACCAAACAATGTGAGGGTTTGACATTTTGATATACAGTAGTTTTGAATACATTAATTCATAAGAAAACAGGCGAAGATCAAATAAATAAAGAATATTAAATAATACAAATTCACTTTTTAATACACTAAAAAAAAAACCAAGTAAAAAAAAGGTCAAATAAATAGAACAACAATACAAATATTTAAAAGATTACAACATGTTTGTCAAAGCTTAAACTAAACTTTATTTAAAGGAAAACACACAGAAATCTTCAAACACAGCATGCGCGAATCATCTAATTTGGGCTCTGCAAACCGAGAATACTGTTCAAAGGGAAGAGTGTAATTTTATGTTTCAGAATAAAATAATAAGTTGCTCTGTATAACAAAATAATATGAAAATCGAAATCTAAACATGAAAAATTTCTCAAATTTGGCTCCCTTCTTAACTACATTGTGCACTTCAAACACCACTAATACGATGTCATCAAAATGCTAGTAAGTAGAAACAACCTCAATCGAAGAGATATGCTTTTTTAAAGAACAAAAGATGTAAAAAATTTAATTGCATGAAAAGTATTTTGAATTCTCAATTAAAGCAAAGAGGGTGATTATTGAGTTTTGATTAATACTTGCACAATTTAAACTCTTCTTGATGTTAAGATTCATGAGGTGACAAAAAGAAATAACCTAATGCATATAAAGGGAATGAAATACAAGAGAAATCCTAAAATTTATTTGACTGTTTGAATGCATAAAATCCTATTTTTTTGTGAAAATGTGTATATAGGAAGGAAGCAATAGGATTGGCAATATACCTCAATCGGAAATATGATCATATAGTGTATTGCCCACTGAAATATGGCGAATGTGGACTATGTTTGGCCAATCCTTTCCAGTTTCCTTCTCACATCGCTTCTCTAACTCAGAATGGCAACCAAAAATAGTCAATTGTTGCAGACTGCTAAGGCTTAGGCTCAATGGAAGATATGTCAACTTGGAACAGTAAAAGATACTCAATGTGTGAAGCAAGGAAAGGTTTCCAAAGCAGTCAGGCAAGGATTCTAACTTTGGAAGATTCCTTAATCTTATCTCCTTAAGGGAAGTCATATCTTGCAAAGCCTGTAAACTTTCCACCCCTCTGCATTCTGAAATCCACAATTTCTGAAGGCATTTAAAACCAGCTGACAAATTGAACTTGTCACAACTGATTACAGAGAGAGAGTGCAATCGATGCAGCAAAACTTCCTCTCCCAAAAATTTTGGACAACCATCAATTTCAAGTATGGAAAAATGTGGGAACATGTTTTCTCCATATTGCCTTGATAACATTTTTAGGTTTGGCAGCTGACGAAGTGACAAATCTTCTAGATTCCTGAAAACAACCTCCCCATCATAGGACTCCTCATTGAAGTATTCCACATGAATCATGTTACGTATTCTTATAGTCTTTAGAGAAGGTAGTTTCCCCAGTGGTGGAAGTTGTAAACAGTTTTTGCAATCCATCAAATACAAAATAGTTAAATATTTGAGGGATTGACTAGACATCCATTTTGGGAAATGTGAACCTTCATATCCCTCCACATCTAATCTCCAAAGTTGTTGGGTATCAGGTTGAAGCACTTCAAGAATCTCCTCAACATTTTCTTGTAATACAGAGTCCTCATTTCTGTCCCATGATAACCGCAACTTATTCAATTGCTTACTTGACATATTGGCTTCTTTGGCATCCATTACACTTTTTACATTTTCAAGATGCTTGATGTCAAGATCTCCTTTAAGCTTTAGCGATCCCAATTCTTCCAAATGGAACCCTTTTTCTTTGCCAACAAAGAACTTAGTTAAAATCCTAAGGGAAGTTAACTTCCCTATTTGAGGAGGCAGGCTTGATAGTTCTAGGCAACCATTAAAAGATAGTTGTTGTAGAGCTTTTAAGCATACCAAACTGTTAGGCAACATTTTGAGACGACTACAACGATCTAATTTCAATATCTGCAAATTCCACAATTTAAATAGTGATTCTGGAAGAGTTTTGAAGGCACCCCCAGAAAGATTCAAGTACCTTAGATGTTTTAAAAGACCAATTGAAGATGACAAATTTTCTCTTTTTACAAAATCAAGCACCCGCAAAGAATGACATTTCAACACATCAGGATGTGGAGAAAGTTGGTCACCATAGTGATCTGGCAATATATAGGTCCTCAAAGATTTGACTAGATGCAACTGCACTGAATCAATGGATTCCTCATGTACATGCTGCATGGACCTATGATCCGAGAGATGGAGTATTCTTCCAGGAAAAGTAGTAACACGACTGTCTTTTGTAATGCAACAAACATCTTCTGCAACAAATAATGCAAGATCATGAACAAGATCATGCATCTTGAAACTTGTAACGTTGCCACATTCATTTGTCTCAATATCTTGAAAAAATGATCTCCAATATAATTCATTCCACAAGTCATCACCGACATCTAGGGCATCTAATCTTTCATTAGATGAAATGAATCCATTAGCAATCCAAAGTTCAATTATGTATTGTTTCCCTATGCTTTCATCTTTGGGAAATATTGCACAATAAGCAAAACACTGCTTGTGCTCAATTGGTAAGTTCAAGTAACTCAATCTCAGGACATGAATTATGGGGTTTTCATTGTGGGATAACTGCAAAAGGTTGCTTTCCTTAACATTGAGCCACTCATTTTTGTTTCTCTTGAAGCGTAAAAGACCTCCTAGTGCTTTTGCAGCAAGAGGCATTCCATGACACTTCTTTACTATATCCTTCCCTATCTTTTCAAGCTCTATTTGTTCTCCCTCATTCGGTCCAAAGGCTTGGTGTTTAAACAATTCCCAACAATCATTGTCAGACAAGACTGATAATTCATGAGGAGGCAATGTTCCCATGATTGTTGCAACCTTCAAAAGGCGAGTAGTAACTAAAATAGAAGCACCCTTGGCCCCACAAGCCAATACAGGTTTCAAACTCTGCCAATTCTCTTGCTTATCATCCCACACGTCATCCAAAACAAGCAAATATCTTTTTCTTTGAAGAATACCTTGAAGTCTTTCTTTCTTTGATCCTAGATTGAAATCCTTGCAGGCACCCCCAGATGCTGCTTCGATGATAACTTTTGTCATTCTCTCCAAACTAAAATCTTCTGAAACACATACCCAAATTCTTAAGTCAAAGTGATTGACTACCTTCTCATGATTGAAGATGAATTGGGCAAGTGTTGTTTTTCCAAGTCCACCTAGACCAGTTATTGGATAGACGAATAAATCCTGAAAACTAGAAGCATCACCAATCAAAATGTCTAAAATTTTACTTTTATCTTCTTCCCTTCCATAGACTTTTGGTTCAGTGACGAGAGAGGCAGTTTGGCGCCACTCAAGGACTCCACTTCTTCTCTCACGGACAATCTCAGTCAAATGAAACTTAGTCCTTTCTTCAGAAATTTCCATTAATCTCTTTGTTATTCTTTTCATTTCCTTAACAATTTTGTAACGGAAAACAACACGATTGGGATGAAAAGAGAATAAGCAAGAGCATTGTACCTTGTCTGATGGACCACACTTGACCCCTTGGTTCTCCAACCTCAATCCTTCATAGGCGCACTCGTCAATGATGTCATCCAGGATGTGAGCTGCATGTTTTAGGTTTTCCAGCCAATCTTTTATTGCTCTGTTTGAGAATTGTTTCTCCTCAGCATCTTCAAGCGTTGCTTTGATTGTAGTGAACAAGCTGGAAAGCCTTTCCAAGTCTTGATCAAAACCAATAAATAGTAGCAACTCCTTTTGAACTAGTGAGTTCAAATTCCCAAGCAAAGTTTCAAGGGCAAACTCAGCCATATTGTAACTCTGCAAGATTGAAATGCAAGAAAGATTGTATGAATCAACAAGGACGATGATGAACAATTGTGTGGGTTTCAGATGTCAAAAAGTTGGCTTCTAATAAAGCAATGTTGGAATAACTTGTAAGCAAGCCAAGGTTTAACAAACGAGCAAGGCAAGGATCACTTATGATGCAATCTTGGAATAGTTTATTGCGGAAGCATCTTCATGCTCAAGGCAGCAATGTTCCCATAAGCACTGACGTGGTTTTTAAATTTCCAAGGGGTGTGGAGTAATATTGTTATAGATGAGTAACTTGTTGATGATGGTTTTGATTTACCAGTCACCCTAAAAGAAAAAAAAATTGATCCACATAATTTCATAAAGAAAAAGTAAATTACACAAAGAAAAACTTTGAATAGAAAGAAAATAAAGAATGAAAAAAAAAACGCTTTCTGAAGTTAAATTTTTTTTCAAAAAAATAGGTGATTTAACAACAAGCATTGCAAATGGGTACATACATATACTGTTTTGGTCTGTGTTAAAATCACATTTTGAGTATATAAGCTGGCTTTCTGCTTTTACATATGTAAAAAATGTGATTTTAGAAGTTACAAATATGGAAAAAAAATTAGAAGCATTATTCTTATTCTTGATTAGTGGTGCTTGCTGTAGAAAGTAGACGTGACATCCTGGCAAGAGTTGAAATATATCACTTAAGGAAGAAAAAAAAGTCGTATTAACATTTTTTGGTTCAGCTTATTTTTGCATCGATGTCTGATTAATTTTAAGTGATTTCTATGCAGTTGTCACGCCCAATATAATGTGGTTGGAAATGAGTTGTTTTGTCATTCGGTTGTTTTGATACCTTATAAGTTCCGAAAAATTACGAAAGGAAAATAAGGATATCAAGCTGTTTGAAGCGAAAATGTTGTATTTACAAAATAATAAAATGTAAACAATTAATAATAAAAGTGTAGTTACTAAGTTCTAAAAGTTTACAAAATTATTAATTTTCTTGACCACCATAATAGATTGATGAACTGTAGTAGCTCGATTTCACTGTCATTTTGATAATAGATTGATGAAGAGACACCGCTGCTTTCACTTTGTTACATTAATTGCCTGAAACAAATCCAACTGAAGCTTTAGTAAATAAGGCCCCAGACAATACAATAGGATTTGAGATGAACTGAAAAATGGGCATATATACTACTATGGTCAAAGTAGTTAGTGGCAACCCGGTTACTTAATTATGTCAATTATTTCTCCCAAATTTATATATAGAATCTCTTCCAGGCAATTCTGTTTTGTAAATGCTACTGAATCAATCAATCTTGTGAACCTTGTGGTTGAGGAGAGCTCTGTTGTGAAAAATTTGGTTCAAGCTATCACATGTTGATATCCATTGTTCTGTTTCTTTCTAATGATTTTTCTTGCCGATGAGCCTATTTGTTTTTTGCCATGATAGCCTATTGACATTTCCAAAAATGATGATTGAAGGTTGGGTAACAGTTAAGATCCTGAATGATGTTATATAATTTTGAGATATCTTTTAATCACCTTCCTCTAGATTTTGTGTTTAGATCTCAAGCTGTAATTGTCAAGTTATTTTTTACTTCGCCTTATGTCTCTTCTTCCTGCACCCTCTAAATCTCCCCCTACATTCCCTTTAACTTTAAAATAAAGCTACCCCAAAAAACAAACCCTCACTCATCATTTTCAGCCTCCCTCTCTTCGCACCCTTATTCTTCCTCTTTCGTCATTCAACCTTATTCCGAAAAGGAAATGCATTACAGATTGAATAACCTGTAAGAATTAGCCATATTTATGTATGTTTCAGATCACATGATCCGTAATTGTTTCGAATGGGTTCTGGAAGAGGTGTCTCAGAATGCCCACACCTAATCTATAAGTTGTTTTGGACTACCTATTCTGTAAAATTGTTAAAATATAATTACAGATTGCGTACTCCCTAATGATATTTTAAATGTGTTATGGAATACATATTCCAAAAAGAATTGAGAAGTGGTATCAATACGTAATCCAAAATGACTAATCCAGAATGTACCGAGAGGGTGGTGCACTACAGATTACGTAATCCAAAACAACAATTCTGTTACTCTGGATTATGTTTTTCGGAATACAATGAAATTGCTCTCTGGATTTGGTAATCCTGAAAGATGAGCAAATCGAAAAACATATACGTAAGGGTAAATTGAGATTTTGGAAATAACAAAACACAACAAGGGTACAGAGTAGGAAGAAGAGGCCTTCACCTTAAGGGTGTTAAAAATACATGTAAGTATGAAGTAGTGAGAACTATACAAAAAAGAAATAATAGTGCATGCATGAAACAAAATTGATCTCACTATGCAACTAGCTACAAATTTGAATGATAAACACACATGTTAAGAACATCATTGCAAGAAAGGGTAGGAAATAAAAATTTAACTACAATAAAAACTGAAATTACCCTTTTTCATAAAGGCTTCCATTCAAGAAATAAGTCTTTTATTCTGCACTATGGGAGTCTCATTGAGATTAGCCTCCCTTAAGTTTCCATTTGAACATTTTGAGTTTGATGCAGAAAGATTGACCAGCAAACTCAGATGTTGTCTCAGCATACGCAATGTCCATGCGCAATGAAATTGCACTCCAGATTTGGTAATCCTGAAAGATGAGCAAATAGAATTAAGAAGATATATGTACATAAGGGTAATATTGAGAATTTGAAAATATTAAAACACAAAAAGGGTGCAGAGTGATATTTAGAGGGTGTAGGAAGAAGCCTTCCCCTTAAGGGTGTGTAAAAGAATACATTTAACCAAAATAACTCCTTAACCACACCAGCCAACTCCATTTTAATACATTATAGTGAAACTTTATTTTTTACCAAACCACTTTTTATGTTCCATTTGAATCAAGCAATTTAATTTTGTTCATGAGAGTCTCAGAATGGAATCCAAAAACCATTTTGTGTGAACCGCAGAGTGATTCTTCAAATTTGTTGTGTCTAAATTACAATTTGATATTAGGCCCATGAGTGAAATAAACAAACAAACAATACAAATATCTGAAAGATTTAAAACAAAATGTTTCTCAAAGCTCAATCTAAACTTCAATGTGAATGTGGACTTACAGAAAGGAAATCGCAAAGAAATCTTCAAAATCAAACTCCTGGAAAAGTATAATTTTGGCACTGCAATTCCAAGAATACTGATCACAAGGAAGAATGTAATTATCAGTTTCAGAATAAAATAAGTTGTTCACAACAAAATACGATAAAAATCTGAAATCTGCATAGTGCAATATTTCTCAAATCTGTCTCCCTTAACTACATTGTGCACTTCTAACACCACTAATATGATGTCATCAACATGCTAGTGAGTAGAAACAATGTCAAATGAAGCAAAAAAAATTTAAAGAACGAAAGATGTAAGAAATTCAATTGAAGGAAAAAGTATTCCGAATTTTCAATTGATAAATAGAGGATGATTATTGTGTTTTGATTAATACTTGCAAGTTGCAACATATGAATTGTTCTTTGATGTTAGGACTCACAAGGCGACAAAAGAAAGAAAGATTGGGATTGTTCTCCGATTCATATAAAGGGAATGAAATACAGGAGAAATCCAAATATTTATTTAACAGTTTTCAATGCATAAAATCCAAAAAAATTGTGAAAATATATATAGGATGGAAGGAATAGGATCGACAATATACCTCAATCGGAAATATGATCATAAAGATTACTGCCCACTGAAATATGGGGAATGTGAGCTATGTTTGGCCAGTCCTCTCCCGTTTCCTTCTCATATCTCTTCTCTAACTCAGAATGGCAACCAAAAATAGTCAAGTGCTGTAGACTGCTAAAGCTTAGGCTCGTTGGAAGACACGTCAACTTGGAACAGTAAAAAATACTCAATGTGTGAAGCAAGGGAAGGTTTCCAAAGCAGTCAGGCAAGGTTTCTAGCTTTGGAAGATTCCTTAATCGTAACTCCTTCAGGGAATTCATATCTTGTAAAGCCTGCAAACTTTCCACTCTGCATTCTGAAATCCACAATTTCTCAAGGCAGTTAAAACCTGCCGACACATTTATCTTGCCACAATTAATTAGAGAGAGAGAGAGCGCAACCGATGCAGAAAAACTTCCTCTCCCAAAAATCTAGGACAACAATCAATTTCAAGTATGGAAAGATGCGGAAACATGTTTTCCCCATCCCCCCTCGATAACCTTTTCAGGTCTGGAAGCCCACGGAGTGTTAGCTCTTCTAGAGCCCTGAAACCTACTTCCCCATCATAGGACTCCTCGTAGAGGTATTCTACATGAATCATGTTAAGTATTCTTAGAGTCTTTAGAGAAGGCAGTTTCGCTAATGGTGGAAGTTGTAAACAGTTTTGGCAATCTTTAAGCATTAAACATTGGAGAGGAGAACTAGATATCCAATGTGGAAAATGGGACCCCATAAATCCTTCCACTTGTAATCTCCAAAGTTGTTGGGTATCAGGATGAAGCACTTCAAGAATCTCCTCAACATTTTCTTGTGATTCAGACTCCTCATTTTGTCCCAAGACAACAACAGATTATTCAGCTGCTTACTTGACATATTGGCTTTTTCGGCATCCTTTACACCTTTTACATTCCCCAGATGCTTGATGTCAAGATCTCCTTTAAGATTTAGCGATCCCAATTCTTCCAAATGGAACCCTTTTTCTTTGCCAACAAAGAACTTTGTTAAAATCCTAAGGGAAGTTAACTTCCCTATTTGAGGAGGCAATCTTGATAGTTCTGGGCAACCATTAAAAGATAGCTGTTGTAGAGCTTTTAAGCATACCAAACTGTTAGGCAACATTTTGAGACGACTGCAACGATCTAATTTCAATATCTGCAAATTCCATAGTTTACATACTGATTCTGGCAGAGTTTCGAAGCCACCCCCAGAAAGATTCAAGTACCTTAGATGTTTTAAAAGACCAATTGATGATGACAATTTTTCTCGCTTTACGAAATCAAGCACACGCAAAGAATGACATTTCAACACATTAGGATGTGGAGAAAGTTGGTCACCATAGTGATCTGGCAATATATAGGTCCTCAAAGATTTGAATAGATGCAACTGCACTGAATCAATGGGTTCCTCATGTACATTCTGCATGGACCTATGATCTGAGAGATGGAGAATTCTTCCAGGAAACGTAGTTACACGAGTGTCTTTTGTAATGCAACAAACATCTTCTGCAACAGATTGTGCAAGATCATGAACAAAATCATGCATCTTGAAAGCTGTAACTTCGCCAAATTCATCTACCTCAATATCCTGAAAAAACGATCTCCAATATAATTCTTTCCATAACTCATCACCGGCACCTAAGGCATCCAATCTTTCATTAGATGAGATGAATCCATTAGCCATCCAAAGTTCAATTATGTATTGCTTCCCTATGCTTTCATCTTTGGGAAATATTGCACAATAAGCAAAACACTGTCTGTGCTCAATTGGTAAGTTCAGGTAACTTAGTCTCAGGACATGAATTATGGAGTTTTCCTTATGTGATAATTCCAAAAGATTGCTGCCCATAACGTTGAGCCACTCATTTTTGTTTCTTTTGAAGCGTAAAAGACCTCCTAGTACTTTTGCAGCAAGAGGCATTCCCCGACACTTCTTTACTATCTTTTTCCCTATGTCCT
>CM023949.1:1751926-1763478 GCA_013407115.1 Glycine latifolia
TGTATTTAAATCTAAAGAAGTAATAACAATACAATTTGGAGATTAAACGTACATCTTATATATTTATCTTCAAAAAAAAAAAATACCATAAATTTCTCCACCAAAAAGCATATGAAAATATTTTCAAAATATATGCGCAGGGTTGATTACACGAGGTAGTATAACATCAACTTTCCTGCTTTGAGAATTTTACATTTAAAATTTGCACTATATATAATATGTATGTCAAAATCAAAAACGCTATGTATGCTTTTAAAATTACACTTTCCTAGCCTTGTAATGTACAACAGAATCTCTGAGGGATGATGAGGATGAGGAAGATGAAATCCCAGAGCGGCTAAACTCGGCCTTGTCCTTGTTGAAAGCCTTGTGGACGTCATCTTTAAGCTCCATGAAACGCGTTCTTTTGATTCTCTGCTCTTCATGAGTACCCTTTTCCAGGTAAAACAAGTCAGGCAGGTCATCCTCCATGAACTTATCCAGCACTTCCGAGCAATGCGGGAAGTAGCGCCGCCCCATCTCCACTGCCACAACCACAACATAGAACATAGTTGGTGCCAGAATTCAAAACTGTACTAAGAAATGTTAGGAAAATAGCTAGAGATTTACAAGAGGAACAGAAACAACAAATAAAGATTTTGCATCTTTGAAAGCTGTCCTAACAAGAAGATGCAAGACAGAGTTGGCAGAGTCAGAAAATTGCAACCGCTGAATGAAGATGGACGACTCAAATTTTGCATGCATGATAAAATATGCACCACCATATCCAGATCCCAACAGTTTCGTTTTACTGTCTAAAATGTGTGGAAATGTACACTGCAGCATATCTGGATCCCAGTTAGAGTATGCTTGTTTAGTTCTTTAAACTTGTTCCCAAAGCCAGTTTCCGTAAACCAGGATTCAAGAAAAAGTAATTTACCCTTCAGTAGTTTCCTGAGTTAGATAGCCTTTGCACATAACTTAGTCCTACTCAAGAACAACGGATTTTATAGGGGAGGAGTGCAAAGTTAAAAAGTGACAATGAGGTCCCAAATTAAGGGATAAAATTAGCATACTCCAATGTCAAAAGGCTTCTCACTATGCGAAATTATGGGAAAGGGTCATTATTCGCAACCTTACCATTGCATATGCAAAGAGACTGTTTCTGGATTCGAATTTATGACCAACTAGTCACCAAAACACAACTTTACCACTGTACCAAATTAAGGAATAAGTCAAACAATTAAAAACTCAGCCAAAGAATAAATATTAGATTTTGTAGCCTTTGTAGACAACCACACACTAATGTGAACGATGGACCGATGGAGAAACTGAATTTAATTTTAGGAAAAATTCAATTCTCAAGGGTTTACTTTCAGATTAAACAATATACTTAGCCCTTCCCTCTGTCATTAGCATGCACAATTGTCCCAAAAGGCTACATGCATTAATTTGTGTCTGACAAGCTTGCATGTTACAAAGACAGTGAGACGCAACTTTCCATGATACCAGATATTTTATAGATTAACCCACTAGTGGCGGCTTAGTTGCAGGGAATTTGGGTAGTATGCATGAAGTCCTAAGCTCAAACTTTATTGCTGCCATTGTATACAAAAAAGAGGGGTATTCTATGGGTTTGTGTCATTAAAATTGAAGCCAAATTAATTTACTAATTTAAAAAATTTCTAGTCCATCACCACATAGGTTGAAATTAGTCAAGTACTGTAGATGCCAGTGGATCAGGTTCGATAGGAATTTTACATCCCCTGAACCCAAAACCAATTTTAACGTGTACTCTCGTTCATATCCATTATATATTTTTTAATCATAAAAATATATTATCAAATATGAACAATTTTTTTAACAAAATCTATGACTATTCAGATACATGAATGAAGCTTACAAAGCCTGTACACAAACAAGAAATAGAGCATGCATGAAACAAAATTGACCTCACTACCCAACTGGCTATGAATTTGAATGATAAACAGACATGTTAAAAGCATCATTGCAACAAATGGTTATAGGAAAATAAAATAAGGACTTCAATTACCTGTTTTCGTAAGGGCTTCCATTCTAGAAAAAAGTCTTTTATTTTGCACTATAGGAGTCTCATTGAGATCAACCTCCCTTAAGTTTCCATTTGAACCTTTTGAGTTTGATGCAGAAAGACCAGCAAACTCAGATGTTGTCTCAGCATGCGCAATGTCCATGGCTAGTTTGGCTTCTGAAGGGAAGAAAAGTCTTGCAAATGCCACTGCAGCAGAGAGCAATATTTACTTTTCAATGGTTTGAGCATAAAATATCCCATAAATATAAACGTTCTCAAGAGAGCTGCACATCAGATCACTTGAAAGAGTTAAATAATCAACATCAAATAAGGCAGGCTTCAAACTGAAAAGATTTTGATAAACACTGGCTCCCCAATCTTTCAGCCATAAGAAGGTGGTCTAAGTGCTTCTGCTTTTAAAACTTATCAAAACTTTTCATCTTAAATACTGCTTGCCTTAAAACTGGAATAAAGAAAATATCCACATCAAAATTACCAACGCTCGAAGGCATTTAGCTACAGATACATAATGAAGAAAAGAAGAATGTAACTATGAGCAACAATATCTTTACAATTTCTTGTACAAAGTGACACAAGTTTTGGAAATTTCCACTCCAAGGCAAAAAAAAGCAAAGCATTTTAAAACCTAGATGCCGGAACCATGATGACAATTTATAGAACACAAGCAAGTAAATGAATATGATCCATGACACCATACCTCTGTTCTCAAGGTATAGTAGTTTCATGTGGAGATCATCAGCCATGGTATGGGAAGACATACAGGCATCCCCAGCCATTGGATTCCTCCTCATTTCTCTTTCAAGAACATCGATGCATATCCGATCTTTGTTAGTTTCTTTCCCCTGCTCTGTTTTTGCATGATAATCCTTTGGCCTTGTCAACCTCCTACAAATACTAACAGCACTCTGACCATCAAAAGTCAAATCTGATGCACAAGCCCCTTTTGTAAGTAGGGATACTATAATGGAAGGCTCTTTTCTCATGGCAGCAATGTGAAGCACTGTGTACCCCCGAGAATTTCGAAGATTGACATTAGCCAGTCCCAAACCAAGTACCTCAGAAACAACCTTGGGGTCACAGTAGGCTGCAGCATAATGGAGAGCATTGGCTTCATCCAAAGTAATGTCTGATTCATTCAAAAGAAGTTTAACAAGCTCAACATCATCTGAGTCCAACGCCTTGTGTATTCTAGTGATTCTTTTTAGAGACAAAGCATCCACTACAGAAGCATCATTTTCAACATCTTGCTGAGGTTTGCGGCGGAGCAATTTAACTTTTTGTGAGAGTTCATGTGGAAGCTCTTGGTCAATTGAAATCTGGTCAAGGTCTGATCTGGCCACTCTATCAATACATTGATTGACAAGTTGATTCGATTGACAATGGAAAGCAACAGTGAGGATTGGGATGACATCTTCCACAAGAGCCTTTCCTATAAAGTTAAGTAGACGTCTCTGCAAATGAAACAGAATTAATTAGTACCTTGACCCTTAAGCCTGATCAGACAAATATTGCTAGTAATTTAGATGTGAAATTAATTAGCAAGTAACTTCCCAAGCATTAGCACGACAAGTGAAGTTCATGTACTCCATAATTTAAAAGATACTGTGGAGCTAAGTGTAATGCTTAATCCCAAGGTACAAGATGCTAGGAGCAAGGCATGTGACTTCACAAAGAAACATATATTACAGAGTTCAATTTCATACTCCTTCAGGATCAACAAATGTAAAAGTTAGCTAATGATTATGTTCGAGAAAAGGAAAGCATTTACATTGGAGCACTAGCATATGCTAAGGTATATGGAAGCTTGTATGTAGTATGTACTGGGAAGTTTGATGTAATCAACTTTTAGCAGAAGATTAGAACAATGGCTGATCATTTAGTTAAATGAAACATGTTATGTGGCAATCTTTTGTGTCATCACACATAGAAAGTTTACCTGGAAAAGTGATACCAACTCTGGTATTTGAAAAATGGAAGAGGCATACATTAACTCCACAGCAAAGTTAATGGCAGGTCTACAAGCATCATGGGCACAAACATTGTCAACACAAGTAGACACCTCCATTGGAGAGGGCTTGAGTTTACCAGTATATACATAGCCAAGGAATATGAGGAAGGCTTCATATCCAACCTTGCCATAAGGCAACAAATCACTCATGTTATACTTCAATTTCCCTTCTTTTTCTGACGACCCCTTCCCCCTCTTGAATAATTCATGGAAAAACTTACTCCTAGAGGCCAGAATACATCGATGAACACTAACCGGAATTCCCTCGACAACAAGGTCAGCATCACTATAATCGCAATCAGGTTCAATCAAAAGCTGCTCCAAATTGGAGCTAAGCTTACTCAAACTGATAGCCTCTAAGTTATGTCCAGGATCAGAGCCATAAGAAGAGCATATGTTGTGACTAACCGACCCATTTGATAGATGGGAAGATGAGGTAAAGCTCAAAGATGATGAGGGTTCGGCTGAATAAGCCATTTGATCAACAACGTGAGAGAGCCAAAGTGAACCTAGAACATATCTTCTGATATCAAAAACTTCACACTTCAAAACTCCCTATAAGTCCCAAAACCATTTAAACTACCAATACATGGAACTAAACAAAACCTTGAATTTCCCAGCACAGATCGAAAACCCAAAGAAACCTATAAAATAAATGAAACCATACACACCGTGTATATGATAAAACACTGATCTATAAATGTCTTAAATACAAAATCTCATGTCACAGAACTCACAAGACACATGACATCTGATCCAACCCCTCACAAGATTCCTTAACATAAAAAAAAAAAAAAAACTAAAGAGACTTTCTCTATTTCAAGAGCTATGCTCATACGAAAGAAGAAGAAAAAAACACAAATATTTGATATGTCTGCAAAATTTCAGCAGAGGGAAAGTGCAAAAGGATCTAAGAATCCCCCTGGTTTAAACTTCCAAAGCCACCAAAACAGCGTAACCAAACCCAAAACTGATTCCAAACTGAAGAACTAAAAACATCAAATAACTTGACTACAATATAACAATGAAAACAAAAGGAAATTTTTTCAATTAGAAAAGTATCCTATAAAAACGAGGAAAGTGGGACAAGGAACACAGCCACCCCAGAAAACCAAACTGGCATCAGATCCATCCAAATCACAAAAAGGTACGAACTTTGATGCCAGAGAACCCAGAGAGAGAGAGAATCAATTGGAAGAAGTCAAAGCATAAAAAACGAGGACGGTTCAGAAAGGAAGAGGGTTTAGCAACTTAGCATAGCAGGGAAGGGAAAGGAAAGACAGAAAGAAAGATTGAAGCAGAGATGAAAGAGGCAATAATAAGGTCACGCTGCTGTGAAGGTCAAGGACACACCATCCCCGAAGTTTCGTCTTTCGTTGTCAAAGAAACAAAGAAGAGAGAGAAAAGAAGACACTGTTCGCGTAGGTGATTGAAACTTGGTTCTGTTTGCGTTGTGTTGTGTTGTGTTCTGTGTCGATAGAGAGATGAAGTGGTTTGGATGACATTGGAGATGGCGTCAGCGTCCCCAGCTTGGGTTTGCTTGCGTTGACGGTGGCGTCACTGCTCTTCTTCACATCACTTTGTGGCTCTCTGCGTTCACAACACACAACACACATCACATATCCAATGTCATAATTCATAATTCTAAACTCATCATAATAAATAGTAATAAATAAATATATAACTAATAGATTGTGATCAATTAACAGGAAGTTATTCTATTTTAATTAAAAGTCTTATTTTAAAAAAATTAAGTTAAAGTCTTAAGAATATAATTAGTTTAAATATTCAAGGTTCAAATATATTTTGATATATACATATAATATATGATAACATGAACAAGATTGTTTTAATGATTAAAGACTAATAATATATACTAAAAAAAAGTTTAAAAATATTAGATAGTAAATTGAAAAAGAATATATTATTGACAAACATATTTAAGTTTTTTTTAGAAAAAAAATAACCACATATAATATTATTCATCAAAGTTAATGTTGTTCAAATTAAGTAACATCATTTTCTACCATAAAAACTTTATTTTTCATATTTAATATAAATATGTATTTAAGACTCAAATTGATATTACTCATTAAATTTGAAAATTCTCACATTAATTAATCTACACTTTTGTAATATAATCTTGTTTACTTGAACAAGATTGTTCGATGTGTATTAAAAATAAAGCTCATGCTGATAAGGTTATAAGGGCATCATTATTTGGACAAAAGTGTTGTTATAATGGTGATTAGGCCTAAACGTCACTTTCGTGTGGAGGATGGTAATGATGGGCCCCCCTAATAAGGTTATAAGTAGCGTAACTATGATCTGATCATGTGCCATTTGAGTGTGAAAATGGAAATTACTCAAACGTTCCTTTCAAATCGCAACGTGCCATTTCCTTGTGTTGAACCTTATCTAATGCTATATGGTGTGAGTGTGAATGTGATCTTAATAGTACCTTCCGTCTTTGCCGACTATACAGCACATGACCTTTTATTCTTTCTCTAGGGAGTTCAAGTTTCATTCGTTCGTCTTTTTAGTATAAAGTTGGGGGATGAATAGAAAAAGTAAATGGTATGTTTTGTCTAAGAAAGAAAAAAAAAAGTATAAGGATGTAAATAAAAGGAAAAAAACAAGTATAGCAAATTAAGTTATTTGATAAGAGAGGAAATGGAATAAAAGAAAATAAACATATATATAAAAATCCATAAATGTGTTTAGTAAAAAAGTAGAAAATTATTATTAAATAATAATAATTTGGTAAATGTATGTGTAAAAAGTTGCTTCTCCCCGCTTTTATCTCCATATTTGGGATGAATTATTTTGTAGAATAGATTCTACTTAAAATTCTCCCATTATGGACAATCCAAACGGAGAAAAAAAATAGTTCAAGTTTTTCATTCACTTCTTTCTAAAATTTGTTGAACCAAATGCAGTTTAAGAGTGAAAATTATTTTATTAAGAGCATTGGTTGCAACTTATGGATGATTCGTTCAACTTGTAACCTACACAAACGGGCTATGAAATATGTGGACCTTTTTCAATTCGATCTGTATAACTTGTGAGTTTAAAAGGTTTAGTGTGAAGATCTTTTTCATTTTTTGTTAATTATTTGATTAATTTTATTTTTCAATTTTTTACTTTTTATTATTAGTGTGTGAACTAACTCATTTAACCACGAGCTACATGGAACAAAAACAAGTCAAGAAAATGAAACTAATTTTCATTGAACTACTGTTACCTTAAATTTTTTACTATCTTGAACATTAAAAACTTGACAAATTATACTCCACCACTACCACTACCAGAATTTACAACCCACCTATAAATAATCAGTTTATACCTTTGGATGCTTGTATATATTTAGCAAAAATTGTTAAAAATTAAATATTTAAAAACATAACATTTCTATTTGTTTGCATGTCGTGAATTCTATTGAATACGGTAACGTATAAAATATTTGGAAGTGATATGTAGGTCAATATATATACTGACACGCTATCTCTATTATTGGTGTAAGGATGACAGTATGGTTCCAATTAAAAATCCAAACCACTTGCATGGTTCTGATTACTTTATTGATAGATTAAAAAATTGTTATTTTTGGAATATCAAACTAGTTTTTGGAATCGCATGCAAGTGTATACATTCTTATAACATTCCAATCTATTTGCATTTCTGATTTTGCCTATTACAATTATTTAATCCATAAGAGTTGAACTATTTATGCACATATTTAATTTCTGTTGGTATGTTTCATTATCTCTTAGATTCCATCTAAGATTTAACTCCTTTAAAATAAAAATACTCATAAAATTAGAAAATAAAATATTTATTATTATTTTAAATAAATATATTTTATGATCTTAATTTTATTTTACATTATTTATTTTTAAAAAGTAGAAATATGATAAGTGATGTAATTTGATAAGATAAAAGAGATAGAAAAAAAGTGTGCGTCAAATAAGTGTTTGTGATAAATGGATATTCATATATCATTAATTTATTACCCAATTAGACAAATTGGTTAATATAATCTCACGCGTTACAAATAACAAATTCAAAAGGTTGTTAGATGTACACCAAAAATAAAAGTTTGATTGATATAGGTTCAAGTTCAACCCCATTTTACCCGTCCCATTCAAAGTCTAATTTCATAATAAATTGTCAAAGGAAATTGATGAATATATTATTACGACTTTGTGTAAAATCACACGAAAGTGGTGTAGCATTCTTTATTTGTCTTTTCACCTATAGAAAAGAGCCACGACGATTCGTAGTGATTTGTACCATTTCCCTTCCTATTACATACTGCATAGCATCACTCACCCCTGTTTATCAAATTCGATTAAACTAAATTAGACATTACAAAAATTAATCACCTTCATCATTAGGAGACTATAATATAAGTTTATCTGAATTTCTATAATCAAGTACTCAAATTTTCTACTGACTTTATTTGAAATGTGAAATTAGTTTCGAAATTGGGTCACTTAATATATTAAGTCTGAGTGCGTGAGATACTTCCTACATCAATTCAGTCAATGATTAAATGCTAAGTGTGATTCTAAATATACTTTTAAAAAAATGTATTGATTAATTTTCATAATTTTTAATTAAATTAATCAAACTGGAGGAATTATTATGTGAAATGGTAAATAGATTTAAGAGGACAAATTCTGGTGATTATTTTTCATAAAATAGGCTATAAGCAAGGTGTTCACAAAATTTTACAAACATGGAACAATATCATTGGAGTAAAAGCATTTTACATAATTTACCATATCTAAGACATATGACTACGTAGAAGAATTCAGACTTTTTAGCTTCGCTTTGGCTGATTCAAGTTGTTCTGCCCAACACAAATTTTGAAAAAGAGAAATAATAGTAATAATTATCAGAATAGTTTAGCACCTCAGAATTTCATATTTCTCCAAGAAAGAAGAAAGAAGTGAGAAGAATAGTGTCAAAAGGGTGAAGAATTCTTACTCTGCTCAGTTGCAGTTGCTGTTTGGATGGTTGAGCGAAAAAATAAGTTTCCATTTCTTTGATACACAGCCTACCATTCATAGCAAGTAAGGAAGAAAAAATAAAAATAAAAACAAGCAAAAATATAGGTAGATTGCAGTGCCTCTAGTGTTTCTTCTTTTATGAAGCAATTCCTGAATAGGTATATGAATTTTATCACCTTATGGGGTTCGAATATGGAAACAACATCTTATTTGCATATACAAAAATAAGACTACATATAATATATCTCTTGCTTTTGCATATCAAGTAGGCAATGAGATAGGTAGTTTTAGTTTATGCAGCAATTCCTGAACATACAGATAATACTCTTCTTCGAAACATAGCATCAACTCTACTTCTCCTACCAACATGTTTTTTTCATGATATTGACTAGATTAAATCGTAGGTGTTCTGCGAAAATATTCGCTTCTATACTCTTTAAGTAGACATTGTTTTTTTTTTTTAAGCACAAGCAACACAGGCTCGGATATAAAGCACTACCAAGAATATAGGATACCCAACACAATCAACATGATTTATTGTTAGGGTTAAAGTAATAGCTATCTGAATGGTTTGTATTTATATCGAAACCACAAAAAATAACCCTAATCCAGTGTCTGGAACTTGAAATTGGTAGGGAGAGGCACTCGTGTGTTGATAATTAGTAGTAGTTAGATAGAAGGAGGAAAGGAAAAAGAGGTTTTACTCTGGAAGAAGGCTGGTTCTTGAGCTCGGCGATGGCGACTTCATGAAGCCTCAATTGCTTTGTCAGATCAGCAGCACTCGGCGTACTTGTAGTTGAAGAAGGAGAAATTGAAGCCATTTACAACAAATATTGAATATCTGAATCTGAATGTGACTGAATATTGAAACAAACGTCCTTCTTTCGCTCAAAAGCCGAGCTGCGTTTCGCTTCCAGGCTAACTGTTAGAACAAACAGTTTCCACGATGACACTGACAAATCTAGAAAAGGGTTATGGCCCAAGTCTGGCCTGTTAAGTAAGAACCCATTGGCCCGTTCTTATTACACATCTTTCGTCCTTCTTTATGGGAGATTAGTCCCAACCTCCATTAGTGTTCACTAGTCAGTTTAAACGAAGAAAAAAATATATCATATTTTTTTGTACACCTACAAAAAATAATGAGTTTTTTTCTGAAAACAAAATATCCTCGTATTCAGAAGCTAAAAAACTAATCTTAAATGAAATATATTATCCTTAAAAATTGTGACTTTGGTTGAAATTGTGTAATTATTTTGTTTCCAAAGAGTTTTTTCTTTATAAAACAATTTGGTTCAAGGTACAGTTCAATTAAAATATTCGTCCAATATTATGTTAAAATTGTCTAATTTTGTTGAATTTTATCTAATATTATAGATACGTCTACTAATAAGATTTAAACTTTAGTTCACTTGAAATTAATCCTTTCCACTATACTCAATTATATTAATTGAAATTGTCCGATTAAGCTTAGGAATTTGAATTTGGAAAATGAGCCATGAATATCGTTATTAGTTAGTCGCTTAATGGTTGAACTGTCGCCCTTTGCCAGGGTTCAGTTCCTCAAATCTTGTATTTATCTAGGGGTCTACCATGTAATAGTTCTCCCTCCTACGTCCATAGAACACATTTCCCTACTCACCAACAAAATTGCTCATTCTATTATTTACCCCAAAAAATGCTTCTTCTATTGCTAAAGAGAATTCTACGTCCTTAAATACTAGCCAGAATTTAGATATTTCCTTGAAGCAATGATTCTGTAAATCAGGGCCTGTAGTTGATGGACATCAAGAATCTCATGAAGTATTCTTCTGGCCTCTCAGAGTAGGAAAACCACCTTAGCATGTTTCTTAAGCTCCTATTCACATAAAGTTCTTTTCCACAACCTTCTTGAGCACCTCCAATTTTTGGATGACCTCTGGATTCAACAGATCTCTTGCTTCTCTAATGAGGGTACCTTCTCCACTCAAATGATAAGCATCCAACACACTCTTTATCCATGTGTGAAGCTTCTCTGGAGTCCTGAAAATGATAATGAGAAAAAACTATTGTAACTGAATTCTATTTGAAATTGTTTTATGCTCTGACATCTAATACTTACGTGTACAAGTTATCCACATCCGTTCCTTCAAGTTCTTCTCCAGGTGTAAATGCATCTCTGAGGGCAGATAGTTGCTCCTCAGGATCCTCAATTCGTATAAGATACTTGACTATTCTAATCTCTTTTGGCACGAGTCTCTGAAGATTTCCCACAGCAGTCTTGTATAAATGATAGAGGATATCTTTTACCTGCAAATAAATGTTTCATTTTACAAGCTAAATATAAGACAGTAGGAAAAAGTAAGTATAATATACACAGTGAAAGAAAAATTATGATATAGTTTTCTAGGTATTAGGATACAAATCTGACATGAGTAGATTTGATGTATTCACAAAACTAAATTGGAGCTGTGATTATGTTCAATCAACAAGATACTCATAT
>CM023949.1:1763578-1922281 GCA_013407115.1 Glycine latifolia
CCCCCCCCCCCCCCCCCCCCAAAAAACAAAAAAAAATGGCATAAATATCTAAGTATGACTCATTTGCTTCTTATATCACCAAAAATATGCCATCTTTCCAATCTCTCTTTGCAAAAAATAAAAATGGAAAGGAATTTGATTATGTTGCATTCTGTCGTAATCACATGCTAGTAAATTGAGATGGGTAAACTGTTACCAACATCTTGTTATCTTTTTATTAGAAAATAAAAACAACAAACAACCAAACTTATCCACTTGGTTTTCTTCCCAACTGTGCATGTGCTGATGTGCATTGCAGCCTAAAGAAGCTGTTCTGAAGTTGCAATAATCATTCAAAAATTTCTTACCCTCCATGTTCATGAAATTAAAAAAAATGGCATACAGAAAGGATATTGATGAGGTCACCATTAATTTACCTCATCTTTCATCATGTTCGACTCCTTGGCAGCTGACCAAGCTTTGGTGATCATCAATACCAATGTTGAATCAAGTTCTTTTTTTTCAGCCAAATTGTCTATCTTCCTGCAGGCAGCATCAAGCGAAGGAGAATTGATAATATCTTGAAATTTCAACTCTGCAGCTTGCAGCTTTTCAACGCTTTCAGTTGCAGCATCGTAGGCTTGTACAGCGGCCAAGCATGCATTCCCAAGCTTTGCCAATTCTGGTCACACAAAAACCAAACATTATAGGATATAAAATGTAAAATTAATTAAAAATGCAAGTTTGAACTATCCCATGAAAGTAAAACATTTCTTAACAAGTGACATCTACTGCATGATATTGGTTAACAATCAGAACTCCTCCCAGCCTAACCTAGAGAAGATCCCAATGTTCTGCTAATTATGAGCTTATTTAAATTAAGTTTAATTTTCAAAAGCACATTTGCTTCTACAAATTTTCAGCTCCATACAGGTCGTAAACTTAATGTGTGACCATAGAAAAGTACCAGTATCTGGTTATTATCACAGAAAGAAAGAGAAGGAACAAATTTCTTAACTGAACAAACTTAATATGACTTGACAATTTCCCATACAAGAAAACCAAATGATACAATTCAGCAAAATTAGACACTCAATCCAAATAAGTTATATGAAACATCAACTTAGACTACACTAGAAGCTTGTGAAATGAAGTCCCACCATTTTGCTCTTCTTTGTTCTCATAGTAGGATTCAGCCACTGTGTGAAAGTGAACAAAGAATTCTTCAGTAAAATCTTTACGACGCTTGGAGACAATCTCACTAATTCCTGAAGGATCCCGTCTTACCACCTCAAGAAGATCATTGTGTCTCTGCACATCCTCATCAATCTGCACAAGAGAAGCTCAATCTTAATAAATCAGCACAATCCCTATCCCTGTTTCTTATTCTCCCATTGATGTAGATCACAGTAAGATTGCACAACAAAAATACAACAAGAAACTAGGAAACACAGATACAACTCGGACACAAACTACAAATAGTTTTAAAAATCATAAGACATAATATACTTACATTAAAACATATGAAATCAGTATAAATTTAACATAAAATAAAATCTTAAATGAAAAGAGAGAATCACAATCTTAAAAATTATCAGAGTTTTTATACAAGAACAAATAATCTTATCACACTAGATGAAGTCGACCATATAGATCACACGCATTTGGACACCAGTGACTCTGTTAAGAAACAAATATCTAAGGAAACTTATATAGATATAATATTTGTAATTTATAAATATAATAAAATACTACAATTCATCTAATTACTGTAATATTCTCGTATCATTGGTATAAGAGTTTAAGAATACAGTCAATACACATGACATGACTAGAGGGCCAGTTGCCAGACACTATATGTAGGCGCCTCTTTCCATGAGGATTCCAATCGTGATTCACCACTTTGCGAGAAACTAGACACAACTCATACTACTATTTGAAAGTATTTGGAATTCCTTGGTAACCAAGTATTTTGTGTAGAACAAAACTTAGATGTAATTCCATAAATACTTTTGGTGTTGTTCTACAACTAGATTTGGAGTTTCACCTCGGTAATCCACGTAATAAATTCTGTTTCCATTAGAGGCCAATACATATAATTATTGAGGTGAAACTCTAATTCTAACAGGAGAACAACAAGATGGAAATAAAAGAGACCTGTTTGAGCTTCCTCGCAAGGCGGAGCAGCTTCTCCTTCATGGCAGGATCCTCTTCAGCAGCATCGGCTCTTTCGTAACATCGCGCAAAAAAGTGCGGTCTGAGGTTGCTCCATTCTCTGCTGAAAGCCAACAACCTTCTCCAATCACTCGGGGTGGGCTTGTCCACCATGAACACCCCAATCAGCTTGTCACAAACTCGACGAATTCGGCTCTCCTCCAACACCTCAGCTTCAGCGGAACTGCCTTCACTCACACTCACACAGGGTTGCAACCCTCGTAATCCTGCTCCATACAATCACAGTTAGGTGATATAAGGTGGATTGGATGATTAACCGAGAAGGAAAGAGGAAAAAGGTTCTGGGTTCGATCTTCTCTACTAACAAAACATAATATATAACAAACTAACATTTAAAAACATAATATTATAACAAACTAACATATGCCGATGAAAAAAAAAAAATAGCGACACCGTCAGCAGTTTGGAATTTCACAGCAGCTGAAATTTTTGGATAGTTGGTACTTACTCTCGATTTTGCGGAAGTTGAATCGCGGGAACGGAACGGAGGTTTTGAGGGGTAGCGAATGGGGTGGGGGAATAGAGAGCCTTAGTGGGAGTGAAGAGCGTGACGGGAAAATCGCGTTCACAGTGCATAACAACTCCATCTGGTTCGAGTTTGAAATTCAGAGGGAAGACCAACTCACTAATTGGCCCTTGATGTCTTCTACTCTCAATGAGATGGATATGGTTGAGGGGAGGGAGAAGCAGGGTTTACACTTTATAATCTCTATAGAGTCTAGAATGCAATTTTTTAAGCCTTCTCATTTCTTGGGGATTTTCTTTTAGTCAACATTTCTGGAATTTTCTAAAAATTAAAATCTTGAAATTTTTTCTCCACGATTTTTTAAAATTTGTTTCAAGAAACCATAACAATGGGACACGTGTATGAATGATATTAATTAATCTAAGTTAAAATGAAGTATATAGGCCAAGGGATATACTCACTTGCTTAAACAATATGCATAAGAATTTCTTTCTTTTGTTTTACAAACATGCATGAAGTTATTATAAAATCTTTAATACCTAAGTTAAATTCATATCAATAAAAAAAATATAAAGCCAAGGATGGAATTCATCACATTTTAAAAATATGAGAATTAAAATTATTATTTTAAAAAATGTAAGGATTAAAATCAATTTTAATCATTTTAAGGGACTTAAAACATATTTTACTCTTCAATTTAATATACACAAAAAATACTCATAAAATAAAGTAATCTCTCCTTGCATTAAATATTTGACAAACATTTATCACTACATAGATATTTGAATACTTTAAATCTCAATATTGATCGAATGGAGTAAGACAAAGTCTTGCATTTGACAAGTCATTAGTTCAAATCCCTTGGACTCACCATAGGAAATCACTTGTAGACTTATAGTTGTGTTTTAAATTTCATCTCTTGTAATTATAATCTAACGGGCATGTCTGGCAACAAAGAAAAAAATCATTAAAAAATAAGATAAATGAAAATAGAATGAGTTACTATAGTTGAAAAATATATTAAAATAAAAATACTTCATTTAAGAAAAATATAAAATAAATATTAAAAAACACATGGTATTCTTCTTTTAAACCATCAGGAGCCATGAATCTATTGTCGTTATTAATTTTTTCTCACTTCTACGAAGAAATAAAAATGTGAGATTTATACCTTTTTATTTCTCCTCCTATTTTTTTATTCACTATAAGAAATGAAATGTAGACTAAGAAGAGGTAATGTGATGCACTTTTTTTTATTTTTTGAATGAAAAAGTTTTAGTAATATGATTCAATGATATCAAGTTATCAACAGCTGAAATTTGATACAAAGTCAATTATACTTGACATTAACATATCTTATTTCATTTCATTCCTTCTAAATTTCATAAATCAAAACAACTTTAATATCATTTCAATTTCGATGTTCTTCACTTCTTTCCTCCCTATTTTAATTGTTATCCAAACAGTGTTAAGGAACTTTGGTATATTATAATCAATTTTCTTACTGTCAAAGTCAAGTCATGACAAGTGAAACTCTCATCATTTTATAACAATTCAACCTAATTTTTTTTTATCCAAACTAGTGTATGATCAACTTTAGTTGAAGGTGAAGCAAATTATAAAATCGAGTGTGTTTTTTGTCATATAGTGTGATTGAAGATCATCCATACACTCTTCAAAATCATCTTCTATTTATTATTTATTAGACCACTTTTAATCATATAAAAATAATTATCCACACCGATAATGTAAAATCCTCCGTTTAGACCCTTGCAATTTTCCCTTCATGACATAGTAACCAATATTTATTTCTAACAACTTAGGTCACTAATGCATCTCACGAGGGGCTACATGGCTCTTGAAACACCTTGTCATCTAGGTAAAGCTTTGGGAATAGTTTATTACTTTATTTCCATATTTGCACTCAATCTTGACAAGCTTTTGGGGTATTTGATTTGCCCTCTCCCTCCCTGTGGGCGCTTGCTGTTTTTCAAGACCTTATTGTGAAATTCTATAAGTTAATCTTAGATTATTACCATTTAAAAGGCATTTCAATTAAAATTATATTTTTTTCACATGTATCTCTTTTAATCTCTAGAGATAATTATATTTGATGTACTGTCAGATATTAAATTTAAACACTTATATCAGTAAGATTTGAATATTAATTTATGATGTTATCAGTAAACAATCCCTTCAGTTAAATTCAACCTATTGATAAATTTTTTAATTAAAAAAGTTATGTAAAATAACTTTAGAGTTTATTTTTCAAAATATTTCTATATAATTAACTACTTATAATTATTATTTTTCATTAAGTAGTTATTATTATCTTAAATATAGCTTTTGAAGTAACTTTGAATAAAATTTAATAAAAGTATATGCACGAGAATTTATGATTGAATTATATTATACGAAATACATTTTAATTATTTTTTAATTAAATATATTTAAAAAAGTTGTTTCATATATTTTTTTCCAGAATGACAGAGGCCAAGGCGAATCACTATAACATGTGGCTTATAATGGTTTAGTAATTGATGACCCTTGGATATAATATACAATATTGACTGGTGTGGATGAGTAGTTGCTACTTTTTTTAACAGATTTATTATTAATTAAATAAAGATATGGAAACTTATTATTTGTAGTTGACCAAATTGCCCCATTTAGTGCATAGTAATTTCAATCATCAGATTTTATTTCCATCCTTATTCCCCTCTCTTCCTCTTCTGCTCATGCTTCCCCGTCTCCACCGCTCTCGTTTTCTTCTTGAAGCTTTCTCTGGCTCCGCACTCAATTTCGCTCTCAGGCGCTACCACGCCGGCTGCGGCGGCGGCCACCACTGCCCAGCTACGGTTTTTATCCCTGAAAGACTACCATTCATCTTCGAAGGACAAAAATGTTATTTCCTATTAGAAACTTTAATTACTAAAATAAAATAAGTAAAATTAAGGGGACTACCGTAAACTACATTTTCTGGTGGTGCACAGGAGAGTCCGTGGAATCTTTATCCCTCGGATACAATGGCCAATTGTGTTGCTGCGATGGTGACTGTGTAATAAATTTTAATTTCAAACCGTCTCATCTTCTACATTCTTCTTCTTCTAACTGAAACCGCAGACCGCAGCCACCCAAACTCAGAATAGACTACAACGGTGATTTCTGCAAGAGCTTTTTCCCCTTCTGAAACAGCTTCACTTTCTTAAAGAGGTAGGGAGATAATACGTACCCTTTTGTTCAAGTTTTCGTTTTTCTTTAGTTTGTTTGTAATTAATTCACGTTCTTAGGATTTTCATTCTAGAACCTCGTGCATGTGCTATGATTTATAATCATTCTTCTCTAATGTCAAATGGTTTGCACTTGACAGGTTTTTTATTTGTGGACACCTATTTCTGAATTTTGGACTTGGATTGAATTTAATTGAATTGAATTTCCCATTGCAGTGTTTTTTGTATAATTACTTGTCTAGGAATTGTGATTCTATAACATACTTTACTGTTTCCTTTTTTCTTTTGCTGCAAAATATATCAAATATAGTTATGTGTGGCAGTTTCTGTTGTTGGGTGGCTAGCAATGGAAGTTTTGCTGCCAAAACTTCCTTCTTTCAAATTTCCAAGTGCCACTTATTGCTGCTCGATCACTAGTAGGAGCTCCTCATATGTGAGATTTGGGTTCCGTCGTGTATCTGTTTGTGCATCAACTGTCAATGAAACAGTAGCTGAACTTACAGTTGGTTCCTCTTCTTTGGGTCACTCCACGCGACCCCATTTCCCTATACTTCACCAGGTATCTATTTCCTCTTCTTATCTTCAATTTTATTTTCCTAGATGCAGCCTGTGCATGTTTGGAAGTGTTTTGGGTGATCAAGGTTCAAATTTTCATTTAGATTATTGTGTTATGAATTTAATGCTACTTGATGGATGGAAAAAGCATAGACCCTCTTAAACATAAGAAGAATAAAGGTGGTAGGGATTGAACTCTCGAGTGTTGAGCACTTAGTTATAGAGGGTCAAGATTCATCCCCCCAACTTTGCTTAATCAATGTCTCAATAAGTGTTGTAGAATGCATGTGTAACTATTTTGTGCGTGCCTTGTGTTTTTCTGTGAGAAATATGTTGGCTTATTGATGAAGTATATAAATTTTTGCTAAACCAAAGTCAAAGTTGAAATATCTAATCCTCATATCTAGTTCTCTCAAAATTGTTTGCTTTGATGTCTCTATGCAAATTAGACCTGGAATTCACAAGTTGTATATCTGGCATTTCGTATGTTTTTTTTTTTTTTTTGGGTACATATTATGAAGTTATTATACTTTAATTCCCTCCACAGGAAGTAAATGGCTCAAAACTTGTTTACTTAGACAATGCAGCAACTTCTCAGAAGCCCACCACTGTGTTGAAGGCATTGCAAAACTATTATGAAGCTTACAATTCAAATGTGCATCGGGGCATACATTTCTTGAGGTACTTATCATGTCATTTTTGGAATCACATATGCAATTTTGGAGACACTTTATTTTAATTTCCTTCTTCCCTTAATGCATTTATTGGGAGGTCAATACACATACAATTTATATCTATTATTACTTAAACAGCCAAATGCTTTATTGTATAATTGTTTATGGATGTAGTGCAAAGGCCACAGATGAGTATGAATCGGCTAGAAGGAAAGTTGCTTCTTTTATAAATGCTACTGATTCCAGAGAGATTGTATTCACAAAAAATGCTTCTGAAGCTATCAATCTTGTTGCCTATTCTTGGGGGCTGTCAAATTTAAAACCAGACGATGAGGTCTTTCATTGTAGATTAATATTTTGATGAATTTCAGTTCACTTAATTGTTCAACAAAATTTGAGGTTATTTTATGCATCTTCTTAAAACTTGGAAAGAGTATTAAGGTTTCATTGAATTTGTCAAAAATAGTTTTGAAGTAGAAATTTTTAATAGCCAGATAAGACATTGGGATTCTTCCTATCATTTAATTCTATCTTTCTACATTAGCATATTGATCTTTGTTTATACTACCATTATCTCCAAATTGTGTCCTTGTAATTATTACAGATCATACTTACAGTTGCTGAACATCACAGTGCGATTGTTCCTTGGCAAATAGTAGCTCAAAAAACAGGGGCTGTTTTGAAATTTGTTGATTTAAACCAAGATGAAATTCCTGACATAGACAAATTGAAAGAAATGCTCTCAAGGAAGACCAAAATAGTTGTTCTCCATCATGTTTCAAACGTGCTTGGTATGTTTCTCATCATGATTGCTCACCTTGATTATTCCAATTTACTTAATGATACCTTGAATTTATGCTGTTGAAGATCATGCACATCTTGGGTTAATTTTGTAGTTTTTCTTTTTTAGCGGCTTTCTAAAATCCCTGATTATATCACAAAAAAGTCACTAGGTTTCAAAGGCCTCTATACTGGTTTCAACAATGTTTTCCCACCTTGAAGTTATAGTAATCTGTGAGCTAACATTGTGCTAAATGTTCTCTTGAACTTGGGCTGGACTCAACTCAACCCTAAAAACTAGTTCAAGAGGTGAGGATTGCCCAAACCTTTATAAGCTGTAATTTGGCTATATGAATCTATAGACAATGTGAGAAATCAACACCTCCTGCATGCTATGGATTGGACAGCTAAGTGTGGAAATTGTACAATTGATTTTTTTTATTGCATTGTCGAGCCATAGGGCCAGGTAGATTGCATTGGGAAAGCTGTGGGGTTAGGTAGACTTTGATACAATCTTGAATTTGAGTTTGGTTAAGTCAATCCCAAAAGTGAACTCATGAGGTGAGGATTGCCCAAACCTTTATGAGCTCTACTTTTGTCATATCTATAGTTGATGTGAGATCTCAACATATTCTAACGTTTGATTAGCATTTAATTGTTTGTCCACCTTGAATGTAAATCTAATTTTCTTTTTGATTGATTAGTTTCTGCATATGAGAAATTTCAAATTAGCTTTAGTTAAGCATATGATCCTTTCTGGATGAGCTTGAAGGAATGTGTATTTTTAAAATTCTACTATGTACCTGAAACTGAAAATCCTGCTATACACAATAAGAAATTTATCACTTGGGAACCTGTTAGGAATCTTCTCTACTTTACTAACTACAACTAGAGGTAGTACAGATGCACACAAGAACCAACACAGAACAGTACACGCAGAGATAAAGGGATCATCGCTATTGATAGTTCTTTCACTCTTTATGCAAGGAAGAGTTCTCTCTACCCTTACAACACTGAGACACTTGTCAGGTTTTCTCAATACAATCAATTCCCCCCCCCCCCCTCCCCTTCCTTCTCAAGAAAGATGTTATTTATTCAAAATTACTAACTAACTTGCCAACTGTTGACAACTGGCAGAGTCTAACTAACTCCCAACAACCTAACTGTCACCCCTCTCATCTTATTCTTCCTACTGTACACTAGCCATGGCTTAGCTACAGTAGATGATTCCTCTTGCCTAACAGAACTAGACGCAATTGTTATGCTTGTGCAAGAGCCTTTAATTTTTTTAAATTTCTTTTTTTGGTGTTGTTTTAAGAATCTATAAATTCGGGCCTTTAAAAAGGATTTAGATTTAAATGGCCACCATGAAGAATTTGTTTTTGACAGAACTTAATGACATTATTTAATCCACATGACTCACCTAGTGGGGAAGGGCTTCGGTTGCTGTTGTTGTTCTAAGAACTATATAGATCTTAAATTTTTGAAGTATCTCATATGAAGATATATTATGTATGAATGTTCAAGATACTTAGAGAGTGATGCTGCATATCATATGCATCATTAAATACTTAAATTGCTAGCAATAAGGTGCTGCTTAAGAATCAGAGTGGTGGATATTTTAGTTGTTAGCAGAGCCTTTGCAAATTAATTAATGATTGACAAATTGGGTAGATTGAATGAAACGTAACTTCAACATGTAAGCAGTTTTAATGATCTGAACTAGAAAGCAGGTCTCTGGTGGCATAACTTAATAGTTCAAATTGAAGAAAACATATTAGATATTGAAAAGAAAAAGAAATCTATATTCAGGCCTACTTCTCCTTAGGCATTAGTGATACAAACTGGTTCAAGGGGACTTTTATTGAAAAAAAATGGAAGAAAGGAAAAATCCTCCAGGTAATTCAAGGAACCTGGACCCTCCCAATACAAACTGATCAATCTATTGCCCCTCCCTCTTACTACCAATCCCATTTATAATTTTGCCGATCAAAAAAAAAAAATTCCTATTTATATTCTGTCCTCATAATGAACAAAACTTCCATTATTTATTCTGTTTCAATTCACAGGGGTTTAATTCCCTGTTGTACATCTATTCCGTCTCCCAAAAACATTCTCAGATGGAGGTTTCTTATTGATACTCCTATCAATTTGATGTAGAGGCGAGTTTATGCCAGAAAGTTAGATTTCATATTTCACATCTAGCATACATGAAACTTGTGCTCCTGCATCAATCCCATCAGATTGGGAAGAGCAGTCTGCCCTATTCACACAGTGTAGACAAACTGAGCACTGATATCCATATTTGAAAACTAGACGGAACCAGCCGGTCCAACCAAAAAACCAGTGAATAGGTTCAGCATCAGGTCCAATAAACCACAAATGAATATTCTGAGACCTGGTATGACCTTAAAAACAATAGAACTTAGTGCATATATGAATTATCATAACATCCCCCCATTTAAGCACTCTTTCTTTGCCTTTTTTATCTGTAATTTTTTCTTAATTATAAAGATAATACTTGTTACTCACTTCTAGAATGTGTAGAAGAAATGAATGAGATTTCAAATATTTTGTTCTCTGCTTTTATGTAGCTTCTGTCCTTCCTATTAGAGATATTGCACAATGGGCACATGATGTTGGAGCAAAAGTTCTTGTAGATGCTTGTCAGAGTGTTCCACATATGATAGTTGATGTCCAGAGCCTTAATGCTGATTTTCTTGTGGCTTCTTCTCACAAGGTAGGATTGTTTACTTATTTTTAAACTGTAACTGTTACAAAATAGTAATATGTTATCAAATGTGTTTCAGATGTGTGGGCCTACAGGCATTGGATTCTTATACGGTAAAATAGATCTCTTGTCTTCCATGCCTCCATTTTTGGGTAAGTTATTGGATGTGGTTACTTATATCTTCCAATCAAATAGAAACAACTAACTAAAATGCAATAAAATAAAAGAAGAGGTTGTTTGGTTTGAGAAAGTATATTTTCTTATTTTCAATTTTAATTAAAAAAATGCCACCTTGTTCTCAGTTCTCAATTTATTTTCTACTTTCAAAGTTTCGTATAGAAACAATGCAAACTTGTTATTGTTTTTTCTTTTCACTTTTTCCAATACAAACTTTTGAAAATAGAAAACAAAGTAAAACAAGGTTGCTTTTTTTTTTAATTACAAGTGATAGAAGAAAATAAAAACAGATGTTTTCTCATGCTAAACAGCCCCCTCAAAGTTCCTGTTTGGTTTTGCGCTGTGTTAATAAGATTGTCTTTTTAAGTTAATGTATTGCTGGCAACTTCTGCCTTCACTTGTTTTAGGTGGTGGTGAAATGATTTCCGATGTATATCTTGATCATTCAACTTATGCTGAACCTCCATCCAGGTTTGTGAACTTTTTTTACTTTGACTTAGGCTCAGCTGATCTTAATAGAAAATCTAGGTTGGCTTGGGAGAGATCATATGTTTGATTGCCAATGTACAAAAGAAAATATAAGAGCACTAATGCATGGATAATAATTTCTTTTCTTTTGTGGCTTTAAAATTTACTCGCTACTACACTCCATCACTCCCCAATTTACCTTGACTTTTCAATTCACTTGCAAGTTAGATTGCAATTATCATATATTAAGCTTTGGTGTCTCCTGCAATACATTAGTAAAGAAGATAACAGGTGATTCTTTTGAAGAATTTTGAAAATTGAAAATGGATATACAGAAAATACTTTAGAAGAAATTTCAAGTTAGGAAGACCTTTTTAGAGTTGTCTAGCGATATTCTCCTCTGTGCTTTTTGTAAGAAGAAAGACTTACATATGGTGTTCATAGATCTTGACATAGCATACGATAGGGTCCCAAGAAAAGTTTTATGGTAGGCTTTTGAGAAGAAAAGAATATCATTAAAGTATGTAAATGCAATCAAGGATATGTCTACCACATGTGTGAAAGCTTGTAATGGAACATCAAATTATTTTCCTATCACGGTTGGTGTACACCAAGGTTCGGCTCTTAGTCTTTATCTCTTTGCCTTAGTGATGGATGTTCTAACAAAAGATATTTAAGAGGAAGTGTCGTGGTGTATTCTTTTTGTAGATGATATTGTGCTTATTGATGAGATAAAAAACGGTGTTAATAGGAAACTTGAATTGTGGAGAAACACTTTAGAATCTAAAGAACTCACGTTAAGCTGAAGCAAGACTAAGTATATGAAATGTGAGTTTTCACTGGTAAGAGATGAGGATCAAGAATCGTGCATCTACTTGGTCAAGAGATACCTAAGAAAAATGTTTTTAGATATTTGAGATTAATTTTGCAAAAAGGTGGAGAGATTGATGATGATGTAAATCATAGAATCAGAGCAGAGTGGATGAAATGGCTGAATGCATCTAGGTGGTTGTGTGACCGCAAATTTCTGCTTAAGCTAAAAGGAAAATTCTATAGAATAACAGTAAGATCGACAATATATATAGAGCTAAATGTTGGTCAGCACATAGACAACATGAACACAAAATAAAGGTAGCAGAAATGAAAATGTTAAGGTGGATGTGTGGTTATATAAAGATAGATAAGATAAGAAATGAAGATATTCGACGAAAGGTAGCATTAGTACCGGTGAGTGAAAAGATGAGGGAACATAAATTGAGGTGGTTTGGGCATGTAATGAGATGACCCTTGGATGCTTTCGTAAAAACAAAAATTTGTTACCAAGAGCTTGATACAAAGAGAGGTAGAGGTAGACCGAAACTTACCTGAGGAAGGTAGTTAAACAAGACTTAATGGAGTGAGATATAGATTGGCAGACGGTGTGTCTTAGGACGGAATGGAAAAAAGTTATAAACTTGGTGGAGAGTTAGACCCGTTGTTATTCCTTTGTTCCAGATGGTCCCTTTTTAGTTCTTTTCTTCTTCATCTCCCCCCTCCTTCTTTCCCCCTTCTTTGCTTTTCCCGTTTTTTTTTCAACCTCCTCGTTTCTATCATTGGGTTCATCTACCACCGACCCCAATTAGCTTGGGTTAAAGGTATTGTTGATGTTGATGTTGATATTGATTCGCTTCTAGTTAATAAATTTTCACTTCCTCATTTTACTTTGCCTGGCACTTGCTGCAAGACTATTATGATTTGCTGTTGATTATTGATGTTTTGAAACCCATAAGATTCTTTTACCTGAAAAAAAAAAAGGATTGTGTCAACCATTTAAGTGATTGTTATTAATAGTAGTCTAGTGATAGAAACAGTTTTTGTGACTTATCTTGGGACTCTTTGATGGTTTGTTTATTTTCTAACTTTAGATATAACCATTAGTAATGTCTGGCCTCATGCATAGCCATTTTCTTCCTCCCTGTAGTGATAGTTTCTCTCTACTATTGTTGCATACCATCAATTACATGTATCGTATTATTTGACTGTCCTAGATTTGAGGCTGGAACACCAGCTATCGGGGAAGCAATTGGTTTAGGAGCAGCCATTGATTACTTATCTGGGATTGGTATGCAAACTATACATGATTATGAGGTAAGTGTGCATCTAAATAGTATGTATTCTTTAAATACCAAAATAACTTATAGTTAAACTCATACCTGCCACACAGATTGGACTTCAATTGTACTAATCATGTTTAACTTGATTAGCAGATGAGAACAACTAAATAGTCTGCAAAAGCAAAAACTAAAAGCATCACTCAACTGGACCTAGATTTTCATTTTTTATCATCCTCACTGTGTTACTTCTTCAAATACTGCTTTTCTTTATTATCATAATTTTCCTTATTTCATGCCTCAATCTTATTATTATCATTGTCAAAGCAATGCTATCCTAATATCATGAAAACATTGCAATATGATTGTGATCACCTATCACATAGCTAAGCTAACTTATTTGAAGCAAAACAGATTCTTTTGTTTATTTCATGATAGCAAGAAGTGATAGAAAATAGAAACTAGGCAAAGCAAACATGCCAGTATAGGTCAACGTTTTTGTTTACTCACCAATAAAATTTGTTGTCATGGTTTTCATTAAAATGAGATGATTTATATTCTCATTCTGTGAACAATATGTTACTAAACATCAATTTTCATAGGTGGAGCTGGGTAGATATCTGTATGAGAGGCTTCTTTCAGTCCCAAATATTCGCATCTATGGGCCAGCACCTTCAGAAAAAGTCGAACGAGCTGCCCTTTGCTCTTTCAATGTTGAGAATTTGCACCCTACTGATCTTGCAACACTTCTGGATCAACAGGTAAATGGATAAAAGACTATCCCTGGATATGTGCATTTTCTGGAAGACTTTGGGATAACTGTTGTACGTGTTTGGAAATTTTCCTTCTTGAACTGTAATTAACATAGTGTATCATTTCAGCATGGAGTGGCTATCAGATCAGGTCACCACTGTGCCCAACCCCTCCATCGCTATTTAGGTGTCAGCTCAAGTGCACGCGCTAGTCTCTATTTCTATAACACAAAGGAGGATGTAGACAACTTTATCCATGCCCTCAATGACACAGTCAGCTTTTTCAATTCATTGATGTAACTGAAATGTAGTTTTATGTATATTATATTTTGTTTATACACGAATGAGAGGGTTGGCTTAGTTGGTAGGACAAGCTGCATCAATGAAATGTTCTTGAATTTCATTCTTCCTGTTCATATCATTGGCTGGTAATAGGCATCCACTAATTGCAGTATTGCAACCTATCTATCTCCTGAATTTTTGTGTAAAGAAAATGCTCTTAACGCACTAAATTTTTCCCCCTCTTGATGTTGGAAGGTGAATATTGTATCCACTTTTACTTTGACAGGAATCACATGATGCATACTTGTGCTTATTTGTAGAATCAATTTTATCCATTGAACATAGGATGCGGGATGCATGTTTAAATTAATCTTAATCGCAGATGTTGCATTAGTATGTGTGCATAACAGAAGGAAATAATATAAAACAAGGCTGTAATCTGCTACATTTTTTCTTTGTAATTCAGTTATATAACAAGACTAAATTTGTATTAATATCAAAGCCATGTAACGCGAAGGCAATTTGTAACACCCTCATTTTGAATTAAACAAAAAAATTTTACGCGCTGCATGTGAAGAACTTCCTAATGGTGCTTGTAGGCTTGTAGCAAGTGCTTAGGAGGAAGATCAAAATATTTGTCTCTTTTCATTTTGCTCGGGCTTGGAGATTGAGGTAGGGGGATCTTCCTAGTTCACTTTAAAGCTTGTGGTCAAGTAGGTTTTCTCAAAAATAGTAGAAATTTTGTGCTAATTCATATCTTATTCAATTATTACTGCATGAAGTTTCTTGGCTGCATATGGAATCTGTTTGTTTGATGGTGAGATGATTCTTAAAAAAAAATGACTCCTTGACTCCAATACCATAAATTTCGTGGTGGATAACGTTGGAAACTGAAGAGATTAAGTGTCAAGTCATATTATATATTCTATTGGGAAACAAAGGTTGATATTATGGTTTGAATGATTTTAAATAGCGTTTCCGCAATTACAATTGCAGTCACAATGTCAAAGTATTTTGACTCATCGTAATACAACTACAATCGTAATTACGACCGCATCAGTCACATTTTCCCACAGTATAAAGGTTTTTTGACTCACCGCGATTGATAGTATTAGTTACTCGTTCCCTGGCCCGGATATAGTTACTGCCTGCTATTACACTCAAATTTAGAATAAATTTAGTGCTTTAGGTGGATGGTGATTCTCTACTTTAACTCGGTGTGTTTATGGGGAAATGTTTGGTTGTTCATGTTAAGATGCATGTGAAGTGTTGGTAGATCCTGGAACTAGTTTCTGTTTGAATTTATCACTGGTACCAAGGGAAGTGGTGCCCATTTCTGCTTGACGTTGGGTTTCAAGTTGGAATAGTAGTTTACAAACTATGTAAAGTGTTATTTGAAAACGTGAGATTTCACTACTTAGCCTATGATTACTTACTAGCTAGCAACTAAGAAGAGTTTTCTGTTTTCATGTGCCAATGCTGAACTGAGGAGTTTGATGTTGAATTTCGTGGTAAAATGGAGGGATACATGTGCTTTATGCTAAATGTTATAAAGTATGTAAAAGCATAACAGGATTGTATCACTAGATTCATGAGAATCTACTAGAAAACTATGGAATCAATTTCTGAGAAGTTGGATGCCATGGAACCGTGAATTAAGATAATCTGCATGATTTTGATTCATATAGTTAGTAGATACCGAATTTAATAAAGATATTATATATTTCAAGTATGATAAGACTATTCCATTTATCTAATTTAGTGTAAGAGAACAAAGAAAATCCGTATCTATGTTGTTACAGTAATTGAAAGTGTTAACACATTTTCTATATTACCAAGAGTCATACTTGATGATAAATACTGCAAGTAGTATAAATAAGGATACATCATTGAACTTGTAAATGTGTGATAGAAACCATAATCCTTTTTGTGCTTCTGTGTCGTGAGGACATGTGTTCATTTTCTGCATAGTCTTGACTTTTATATCATATTGAGAATATTTGCTGCAAGTTTGAGAAGATTACCTCATTATATTAAGCATGGAAAGTGAAAAAGATATCTGTTCTTATTGTGATGACTGGACAAGGTACCCAAGTCAACTAATTGTGAGATTGTGAATTTGGGTATGGTCATGAATTGCTGTAAAAGTGCCGTCTAAAGAAATTTTCAAGTCTTAAACAAATTTTATATTTGAATCTTACTATAATATTACTCTTCCAACTTTTTAAAATGCAAAATTGTTAATTAAAGATTGTAAATTGTGGACAGAAATAAGGTCTATTAACATTAGCTGGAAGTATGTGGACATTTTGAAGAAACTCGATCGTACCAAAAAACATCTATGGCATCTTATTGCCTTATGTGGGGCAAGATCTAAGTAACAACAGAGGAAAAGGGTAGATCACACTCAAGCTCTCAATGTTGTGCACTTGCAGCCACCAAATAAGGAATCTACATTAATATGCATGCTACGAACCCAGTTGGACCCAATGAGAAATAGTGGCCATACCATTGATTTGGATATTTCAGTTTTCACGAGCTTGGTTTAACAAAGGATGTATGTGTGTGTGTACGTTGCAGGCTCACGAGTTTTTGGGACGGCGTTGGTTTGTGTTTTGAAATTGAAAACGTGACAAAAATATGTGGCTTGTATTAGTTGGTCTTATACTTGGTCTGATCACACGATTTCAAGGATGAGGGAGTGTATCAACATGGGATGAAATGGTTGGTAGATAATTTTATCTCTTAAACATATAATTATAAGTTCAATTTCTGATTTATGCGTATGAAATATTTATTGGAAGAGATCCACCTTCAAAGGATTTGTTCGTATGGATTGAAAGAAAACAAAAAATAAAAGACATAACCTAGATGAAACTCACATTTTTACATTCTATTTTAATTTAAAATTTTCATTTTAATTTATTTTCTTTTTATTTCACCGAATGGATCCTAATTGAATATTGGTTTCTCACAAGATTAATCATTGGTTTTCGACCAAATGATATCTTGGTTGAAGAAAAAAGGACGAGGGAGTGGTGGCTGTGGTACCGAGGGCGTTGTAGTCCTTGAACTTGTACGTGGTTTGTTTATGCACGTGGGAATTGATAATTAATGCTATGAATATTAAAAAGTGAAATTGTACGTATCCAATGTAGGTGAAGTAGATGTTAGTGTACAGGGAAATTCCCTAGAGGATATAATGATAAGAGCATGCAATGGTGATTTGGTTTTTGAGAAAGTAATGATGTGGTGGCATATGTAAGACAAATTTGGTGATGTAGCTTCACATTAATTAGATGAAAAGGGACGATGGGGACCATTTGTTATAGAATATGTAGTAGTGGGTACGTAGAAGATCGGGAAGTACATTTTGGAGTAACATTGTAAGAGAAGTTATTTTCATGACAGGAGTGTTTCTAGATAGAAAAAATTATTTAATGTAATCATTTTAGTTCTATTAATTTATTATCTAATCAATTTAGTTTATAATTATAATTTAATTTGATCTGATTTAATTTAAAGTGATTTAAATTGATCGATTTTTAGTATTATTCTTATTTTTTTATAGAAAATATTAAATAAGAAATAGATATATATAATAAATATAATAAAAGAAATATTTAAGATATCAAATATTTTATTTATATGTCACTATATATCTTATAATTGTATATTTATCCATCTTAACTCAAATAAATAGTAAAAAAATTTAACTAAATGTATTTTTCATAAATAATTATAAGTTATATGATAATTTTAAAAATATATAGGAAATAAAAATGAAAATGAGTGATATTATAAAGTTACGAATAAATATATTTTGTATATGTTCGATTTGGATTGAATTTGATCGATTTTTATATTTGAATCCAAAATCTGATATGATCCAATAATTTTTTTTCAATTTTTTTATTTATTTGATTTTCGCTTTATTGGGTTATCAATGTTTTGGATCGATTTTTTATTCATATTGAATTGAATCGATTTAAGAACATCCCTAAATATGACATGGATCATATGATCAATTATTGAAATCAAAGATATCTAATTAACCTTTATAGGTGAAAGAAAATCAATCTCTATATAAATTAACAAGCCCAGCCCACAATGTTACAATAAAATTAAGTGATTACAATAAAAATTTAGCACGTTGTTTATTACTGCTTGCTCAATTATTCAAACTTCAGAACTTATATCAAAATGAGCCAAAAACAATTGTTTTTTGTTTGGAAAAAATTAGATGTATTCGAGATTGAAAACTAGTATTGAACTAAGCTCCTTAAGACTACATTTGATTGTAAAGAGAGAAAAAATAATAAATGAAAAAAGAAGATAAATAGAATAAAAATAAAATAAAATATTAGGTTGTTTAGATTGAGAGAAATAGATGAAAGAAAAATAGAGACTAAAATAGATGGAGTAAAATATTATCATACCCTCAAAGACCGTGTGTGATATTTAAAAGAAAAAAAATCAAGACAAAGCAATACAAAAGGACAAAAGGGTATACTCATTAATAGGAGAAAAAAGACTATTTCGTGTGGGACTCAATGCATTCAATTTTATTTCTCTCACGAAATCACTCAACCAAACCGGTGTTCCTTATTTTCGTCTTAGTGAATTAAATCCATTGTCCCTAACAAACAAAGTGTAAGAGTGATAACTCTTAATGCCCTCGATAAGCCAATATTCAAGTTCCCGAAAAGTTAAATGATGCTTCAATGTTTTATTAGAGTAACGATGTATATTAAATACTTATATACTGTACTAACATTGGTGGTATATAGATGTCAGAACTGGGTTGGATTTCTTGGTACAAGGCCCAAGGCCTTTCTTATGTTGTTATATCTTGTTTTGCTGTAGTAATAAGGTAATTTTACTCCTAGCTGAGATGTGAGTATCTATTCACGTGTTAATTATGTTATCAAGAATGTTAGCAATACATTCCTTTAAATACACATTGTTTAATTAATTAAAAATTAGAAAATTTAATAAATATGATATAAGACTTACAAAATTTTATTATTTTTAATAAATTTTGACTAATAAAATAAAATGTATACAAAAGAGTATGATAAAAAATATTATTCTCACATTTATCTTACCTTATTATTAGTGTTGACTTTGGTCAATACTTATAATTTTAGTCTATCCGATTAGACATATGAAAAAGTCAATTTTAATATATATTTTAATTTATATCTTCTATTTTAATTAAAATAAATCATTTTTATTCTCAAGTTAGAAGTTCATATATTATTGAAGGAGGAGGTTAGAATTAATCCATTCCTATTCTGGGTTTGCATGTAGCATTTTATATTATTGTTCATTTCATTTTTTATTTTTTAAAATAATTTATTTTATATATTTGATAAAGACGTTTTGTTTATTTGTTTAATTTATGGATTTATTTTATAAATTAAAGTGTGCATATTTTGTCAATACTATTTTATCTTCCAATTGTTCTCAAAATTACCCACTAAAACTATCCTCTTTCTTACACTCCCTCCATTTTCCATTTAACCTCTACTATATATTTCTTCCTCTTTCATTTTTTTATTTTATAAAAAATGTAGAGAGGCACTAGTACTTCTTTTATTTTATTTTGTTTTTTTGTTGGTACCTATAAAACTCGAATAAAAATATCATCCCTACGGACTATTATTTATGGAGCTAAAGCACTCTAGCTCAGCCCTATATTTTACTATCAAATATCAATATCTAGCCTAAAAGAATAATCAGATATCAATATTTACGATTCTACATATCATGTGAATATAACATTTTTCATATATAAAAAAAACTAAAACCATGTGCATAAATAATTAAACTAACGTATTTTTTTAATAACTAACGTATTTATCATATTTTGCAAACTACACCATTATTTTGCAAACCATGTGCAAAAAGACAAGCATCAGACTTCAGAAGTCATTCCTTTGCCCCTTTGTCTTTGATTATTTATCATATTTTGCAAACTACACCACTATTTTGTTATTTTTTCAATAATATTTTTTATCAGAAATAATTTTATTTAAATAAAATAAAATTATTTTAGACAACAAAATTTTTCTTTCAAATATTTAACATAATGGTATATTATTTTGTTTGAACTACATATAATTTTTTTTTCTCATTAACTACATATAAAATCTAATTTAAAGTAAGTGCAAATTCAGATATCGTCTTTAATTATTATCCTTCGTTTCTTTCTCATCCCTCTTTTATTTTACTTTTACTACTTTTTAGAAAATACATAGAGGCACGTAGTACCATTCTTTAAATTAAAGGCATAAAAAATACAAAAACTAACCCTTAGCTTATTATAAATACCCTCCACAAACCATTCGAATTCCCTTCGACTCACCCTCACCACTACCTCTCAATCTTCTAGCTTCTTCAACACACATTCATTCATAAACTCAAAAAGCACCCTCTTCACTCCACAATTTTCCAAATTAAAATGCCAAACCCAACAACAACAACAAAACCCTCTCCTCTGTTTCTTCTTTATCTTCTTTCTTTTCACACATTGCACCTCCTCGTCCTATGTTCCTCGTTCACCACCTCCTCAGCCAAAGCAACCTCCTACAACGTGGTGGAGTTCGGAGCCAAACCCGACGGCATGACGGATGCCACGGCGGCGTTCCTTGGCGCGTGGAACAAAGCTTGTAGTTCACCCAAGCCCGCTGGCATCCACGTGCCGCAAGGGAGGTTCTTGATAGGAAGAGCCATTACGTTTAGTGGGCAATGTTCGAACCGTGCCATCTCCATAACAATTCGTGGCACCTTGGTGGCTCCTTCTCAATACACCTTTGTAGGGAATTCTTTGTATTGGTTGACCTTTGACCAAGTTTATGGGGTTTCCATTCATGGTGGGGAGCTTGATGCTCGAGGCAGTTTCTTGTGGGATTGCAAGTACAAAGCCACTCCTAATTGCCCAATTGGAGCCGCGGTATGGTACATTACATTATATGCATGCACAATATTCTACTTATTAATGCTTGCATGTTAAGGTAATTAATCATTAATTATATAATACTATAGATAAACTTCTTCTTAAGCACATGTAAGAGTAAGATAAAACAATTTCTTTCTTTTATAAACCAAAATTAACTTGTGTACAAATTAAAATCATCTTTTTTGTCAAGTTAAACGAGAGAAATTTTCCCATGAAACTGATTTTAATTTATATATAAGTTAATTTTAACTTAATGTAAAAAAAAAATATTTTATTTATTTTTTTACTTTCTTTTAATTTGACAGATTAATATTTCTTTTAATTTGGTTGCTTTTTTTTCGTTTAAGGGCTTAGATGCAGAAAATGGTCAGTGGAGAATTGGGCGAATTAAGCGTCTTTTCAATGTGTATTAGCCTAATCCTTTGTTTGATATGGTGGAAATCCTGAAGAAATAAAGAGAGCAGAAATAGAAGAAAAAAAATCAGAAATGATGTGTTTAGTATAATAGAAATAGGAGAGGAGAGAAATAAAGAAAAAATTACTTTATTTAACTGTCGAGGAGAAATAAATAACGATTCTGTCTCTATCTTTCTTTATCTTTTTTTTTCTATTTTTCTCATTTTTTTTTATTTTTCTTAAACCAAATAGATGAACAAGTGAATAAATTTATATTAATTTTACCGTTCCCAGTTTCTTTAATACATTTTTAATAAAACATATTGTTTTTTTCTGGAAAAATATTATAAAGTATTTCTGAAATTAATTGGATCCATCACTTAGTGTAATTGATGATAGTATTGAACTATTTGCAACCGCTCAAGTTAGTGTAGAGATTGAAGATAAAAAAATCCAAAATGGCGAGTAAGGAGGTTCGACGTAGCAATGAGGTTATGAGATTCTCTCGGTCTCGGGTGATGTTTCTGTGTCAAGAGGTAGTCCAGAAAATGAGTGTTTAGTTTCCTGGGAAATTGCAACGTGTGGGATCCTGTCCGATGACAAGAATTTGTGCCACACTGAATAAAACTAGGTTACAGAGAATCTAAACGGATTTTTTAGGTAATGGTTACTATGCATGTAACTATGTAAGCATGCTACGTGATATCTTATTTTGAAGTGGTAGCTGACATAACATATCCAACACTAAATGAAATAAGGACTGTTTAAAACAAAAATATGACAATCTAAATAAATAAAAATTAAAGCTATAATTTGTTATATTTAAGGGGAAAATGTTAGTAGTTATGATTATATGATTCGTCATATAAACAATATATAACTACATGTTGTTTGCTTGTTTAATTTGCATATAGGTTAATTAATTAATTGATCAAAATTTTACAATGTTTGATTTTTTGTGTTGATGTACAAGCAGACACTTGGGTTCACAAACTCTGAACACATTGTGATCACTGGGTTGACGTCTCTTAATAGTCAAATGGTTCACATACTGATAAATGCATGCCACAACGTGAAAATTCATGGAGTGAAGCTCATGGCTGATGGAAACAGCCCTAACACTGATGGCATCCACGTCCAATTCTCAACCGATGTCACCATCCTCGCACCTAGAATTCGAACGGGAGACGACTGCATCTCTGTTGGCCCTGGTTGTAGAAACTTGTGGATTGAAGATGTTGCATGCGGACCTGGTCATGGGATAAGGTTTCTTTTGAAGTTTTTTTATGAATTTTGTATGAGAAAAATAATTATGCATTGCCAATATATATTTTTTACACAATTATTCAATCACAATTCATCATGAATGATATATTTATTAACTTAAAAAATAATTATTTTAAAATAATTCAAACAATAATATGTGATTGAATGATAATATGAAACTATTATAGGGTCAAAGCATATATATTAAATTCATTATGTATTGAAAAGTCTCACATTCCTTAATTACCTCAATTATTTGTTGGAAAGCTCTACTTAATGTGTCTATTAATTTAAGATGAAATGTAATAAAGAGGAGTAGTGTTAAACAACATATTTTGTAGGTTTTAACATATTTTTTGTCATTACAATTTAATTTTTTTGTTTTTCTTTTTTAGTTCTTGTAATTTATGTTTGTTTTGTATTAATCCTTTTATATAGCACGTTAGATAATATTTTTTTTACTATTCAAAGTGATATTTAAAGTGTTTTAAGAAAAGAAAAACAAAATAAAATTTGGAAGGACTAAATAAATAATAATAATCTTAAAAGAACAGAAAATATAAAAAAAACATTAAATTACCAGAATTAAAAATATATTTAAAATTATTTTGTAATACACTTACAAAATCATGAGATGTTTATTAAGACTTGAGACCCACAAAATTTTATAATTTGTAATAATTTTTTACCAATATGAAAAAATATGTACGTTCAAAATAATATGTTAAAGAAAGTATTAATAACATTTTTCATGTAACGAAATTGATTTCATTTTTACTTTAACAATGTAGCTCCGTATTTATAAAAAACTAGGGTCAATGATATATAACATGAGAAATGTTAGCCATATTTAATTTTTTTTTCAACACTTTCTCTATTGTTGACTAAATATTGATGGATTTCACTTTAAATCAAAAGAAAAAGTTATGAGATATAAGATTTACGTTTTCAATAAATTTTAATTAATAATAAAAGAGTATTAGAGCATCTTTAGTGGTAGATCTTAAACTAAGATCTTAGACCACTTTTTGATAATTTCCATAGAACCACATAGGATTGAAGATCTCTTAAGATCTCTCTAATTTTTCTTTAATGGTAGATCTTATTTTAAGATCTTAGGGAGAGAGAAATAGGTAAAGAATTTATTCTTTTTTGAACTATGTGCAGATCTTGAGGGTTCTTCTACAAGAACTCATCCTTCATGTTGGAGATCTCTTCATCTCCTTTATTGGGAGATCTAGTGAAGATCAGATCTTGAGCTCAAGATCTTTGCTCAAGATCTACCACTAAAGATGCTCTTAGAATTGAAAGAAAGTGTTGGAGAAAATTATATATATATATATTAACCTTAATTCTTTGTATAACATTGACATAGATAAAGTGCTAATTTATTTATTGTTTATTGTTTACTCAATTTTGCAACAGCATTGGAAGCTTAGGATGGGACTTGGACGAACCTGGCGTGAAAAATGTGACAGTTAGAAAGGCTACATTCTCTAAAACTCAAAATGGTTTTAGAATAAAGTCTTGGGGGAGGCCTAGCAGTGGATTTGTGCAGGATGTCCATTTTGAACATGCAACAATGACTGATGTCCAAAACCCCATTATAATAGATCAACATTATTGCCCATTTCGCAATGGTTGCCCTAGTCAGGTGAGTTTTCTCCTATGATAATTTATTTTGCTTTGATTAATCAGACATAATTGGACGCAAGATGAATAAATAACTAGGCCAAAGTAATTTTTTAGGCTTGATTATATTTTTCTTCTTCAATCATGATTTTATTTTTATCAGAAGAAAATGTTATTAATTAAATGAAGAGATATTTCAATCCTTGCATCAAAATATATATCTAACTAATGATGCATTTCAATACACAATAAAAGGAGGGGCGGACCCACACCACAATGAGGAGGGGACTCAATCACAAAAAAAAAAAATACATCCAATAATTATAAATTAATTTTTATATAAAATATTTATAATTTAATATTTCGATACGTTAAATTATATTAATAATCTATAAAAACTCATAACTTTTTATCACAAAAAACATATAACGTTTTTCTTACATATCACAAAAAAATTAATAATTACTAATTTTTCAACAAATTTTTTCAGTGTATACTAATAACCAACATTCAATAAAAAATTACCTTACAAAATGTTGTCTTGTTACTAAAATATAAAATATAAATTAAAAAAAAAACATTTTTTTGTGTGGTGTGGTACCTTTCTTTTATTGTGCATTTTCTTTAAAATTATAATAATATTTAATCAATATAAGATTTGAAAAAAAATAAGAAATCCTTCGGTTAGTGGAAAATAGAGTTTAACAATTAAATATTAATTATATAATAACTAAAATTTAATTAAATATAATATTTAGATTCAATTTTTTTAAAAAAGAAGATAAAATTACCATTAATTTATAATTTAAAAAATTTAAGAGATAAAAATTGATTATATAATAACTAAATTTGATAAAATATATTGAGATAAGATTTCTTAAAAAATACTATTGATTTTAATAATGTTAAGAGATAAAAAATGCTTACATAATAATTTAATTTTTAAATATAATATTTAGTATCAAATTAGATTTATTTACTTAATAAAATAAATTTATTTAAAATAAATAAATATAATACTAATCAATTATTTTTTTAGAATTGTAAAAAATCAGGGGGGTGGCCCCCCTCCTTCCTTCATGGGTCCGCCCCTAAAAGGTTTGATAACCAATTATAAAAAGAGAATATATTCCCCTTCATATTTAGTTCCAGGTCTTGCTTCTCAATAAAATAAAATAAGTTGATAAAATAACTAGAACAATCAGTTCTTTCTGCCGGTTTTTCTTTATAAAAAAAAAACTTTTAAATTCTTAATGTTTTATTAAAAAAAATTCACAAGTTAGGTTGATTAAATCATCTTAAACTCTTTCTTGCTCAAAATTTATTAATCCAAACATCAAATTTCGACAATCACCCCCAATACGAAATTCTTAAAATTTCCTCAGTTCCTATATAATTATAAAATTTTTAAAATTTCTCCTACCAAATAAAACCATTTTTTATTTCAAGTCCTAATTAAATCCCCAACTATTTAAGCAAAAATAAAGATTTTATAATTTTAAACAGAAAAAATAAGACTTCATTATAATAATTAAATTCAACTAAATAATTACTTTTTTTACTGCACAAAATAATTTTTTAAGACATAGGACGACTCATGTTAATTATAATATAAAAGGGTCAAAAGTGTAATTCAATTTTATTTCTACAATCACCTTGCGATTAAGACTTGGCGGACATTTACTAATTAAATGAGATGTTAGACTTCTCTCAACAACAACAAAAATGAGATGTTGGACAATAAACACAGCTAATATGAAAATGACAACACATTAAATTTTAAAGTAGAAAACAAAATAACAAAGATTCAATTCTAATTTATAATTTGTTGATGCCCGAACCCTTTGTCTTGTATCTTCTCAAGTGGAGCGTGTGAGTGCTGCTGCAACTGCATGAGAATACATTAAAAATCTTCTACCTTCTTCTCCAGGACTACTGCAACAACATGAAAACAAATTTAAAATTTAAAATATAAAAATAAACACAACCCTTGCCTATATATTTTTCAATCCCTCTCAGGTTTTTTTTCCTCCAAGTATATAATTATTTTTCTCTCCTATGCTGTAACCGAATCTTCATAGTTCTGGGCATGCAGCTACTGAATTAATACTCCTATTTTCCTCTTTAATTTGTGTTTTGATTATTGCGTTTGAGAAACTTAAAAAAAGGCCCGTACCCGAATTCAAAATAACAAAAAATTGGAGTTGGTCTGTTTCATGCACTTAGGGCAATTAAAGCTAAGATAGCATGTTTTAACTACATTGGCGAAAAAAAATTGCATAACTCAAATTCAAATCCTGGAGCAATTAAGTAGTATTATTTTTTATAAATTATAAATTTTGTTCTCCATTGGTAGTTTCAATTTCACAATATTTTCCATTGTTTTTTATGCCTATCCATCAATCCATAATATCTCTAAACAAAAGAGCTTGACCATTTTGGAGACCATTGAAAGCAGTGAGAAATGAATAAAAAGAGGAACGGGTGAGAAGTGAAAGAGATTGTGGATTAGAGACAGAGAGGGTGTGGCTATGTGAGAAAAACAAAAATGGAAACTAATTATAACTAAGAGTTCGTATTTTTCCATAAATTTTAGTTAATAGTAAAAATTGTGTCTAAAAGAGTATGCTTAGAAGCTAACCTTTCTCATCTATAAATTATAAGTGTTACTCTGAGCTTGATAGTTAACTGATATACATGATATATTATGTGGATTTGCATTTACAGGCCTCTGGGGTGAAGATAAGTGATGTTTCATACAAAGACATTCATGGAACATCTGCAACACAGGTTGCTGTGAAATTTGATTGTAGTGCTGAGCAGCCATGCGAAAGAATAACGTTGCAGGATATTACATTCACTTACAAGATCAACCAAGCTCCCCAAGCTTTGTGTAATCACGCTGGTGGAACCACATTGGGTGTAGTTCAGCCACAAAGTTGCTTCTTAACCAAATGATATACATATATATATATATTCTCTATAATGTGCCACATTTAAATCTGAAAACAGTCTCTTTATATATATAATGATAAAGATGCATATAATTTTTTTTTTTTTTACCTCTCACAATGAGAAATCTCTTGACAATAGAGGATGTAGTTTATACTCTCTAAAATGCGGAGACAAAAACTATATATGAAGTCATTAACTAAATTTAGTTAAGAGCCAAAGAATAATGTCAGCAACATACTCTTCAATTAAAGTTTTCATTTGAATTAACCATATTCTTTATTATTGATTTAAATTTGCTAGAAATAATAATTCTTTATAGGTTTTACTTTTTATTTAATGAACCTCACTTATTATTTTATAGTTTTCCGTAAATTTTAATTAATTATAAAAAATGAAAGAAAAAGTGTGTTAGAGGAAAATTTATTGTACATTCTGAGCAACAGTTAGCTTTGTTTTTAAATTTTTTAAAACAATCACAAAGAGATTAATTAAGAATGTATGGTCTCGGATCATACAATTATTTATGGTATGAGAGTGTGTAAGGGGCTTTCCTCTTAAGTCTTGACTACACATATGATAAGGTTTATGATATAATAAAAAAAGATAAAGAGAAATTAAAAATATTAAAGAAATATTTAAAATAAATAATGATTTATGTATCATTACCTAATTATAAATATGTTGTACTAAGTATAGACCAAAGGAATTGGTGTGTCAATGTTTTCTAAAGTCATACTCGTAGGAAAGATAACATGTGAAAGTTTTGACATGACTTTCTTTTATTTTAATCTAAACTTGTCTCTTGATACAGTGATTTATAGTTTACAATGTCTTTATAGTTCTGCTTTCACTTAAGGGCAATAGAGAGTGTATTAAAAAGTGTATTTCTAACACTCTTAAAAAGTTATTTTAAGGATGCATGAAAAAGTAATTTATTTTTAAAAAATTATAAGTAAAAAGCAATTTATTTTAAAAGTTTAGGAATGATACGTGTATCTTGGATTACATGTACTCTATCTTCCTTGCTTGCATGGAGTGCTGCTCTTTACATTGGATCGCATGTATTCTACCTTTAATCTCTCTCAATCTGTTAAAAGTATCAAGAATGAAGAAAATAAGTATGTTATCTTCTTTCTAAAAAGGTTGAATGACCACTACAATCCACAAACTACCTACATACTCCACCAAACAAACCAATCCCAATTTCCAGTAGGTAAATCCTAATCATTTAGCACCTGAATCTTTAGATGCAAGTGCAACCGATCATGTGTGCCCCTTTATTTCTTTTTTACTATTGCAGATAGGGTATACTAAAGTCATCAATGGTTTACTCTTTAACTTCTATACAAACATGCGGCATCAGTCAATTCTTACTTTTTAATTCAATCCCAATGTACAAATTCTCCCACACCTCCTTCTGATTGATCTTTGGCACTTTTGGTTGGACCATTCTTCTACCAATGTAATAGATAGACATTGTGCCACTTTTCCATATATCAAATACAATGTAGAATTTAATTTGTGAATCATATCAGCTAACCAAACAAAATAAGCTCCCCTTCCCCACCTGTAATGTAATACCAAAGCACAGCAACCAATATTTGATCTTATCCACATGGATATTTGCTTACCACTGTAGATAATTATTTTACATATTTGGTTGTTTCCTATGAAATATTAGGAATCATAAAATAATGTTTCTCATCATTGCATTCTAATAATATATTTTATTATAATCATTTTACTATTTTATACATAAGGCAGTTAACCTGAAAAAAATAAGATTTGATTAAAAATATAATGTAATTTTTAAAAAAATGACGAAAAATTTGCAAAACTTTTTTTAAGAAATGTTATATGATTGTGGATTTACATGCTACAAAGAATGGAAATATAATACAAGATGCTCTCATGCTTAAAAATGTAGACTCATTTATAATATAAAGGTGGAAAAAAATGTAGTTCTTAAAAAATAAATGTTATATTGATCGATAATTTTGTTACAATTTTATGGTCATCTTCCAAAGACGATTCTAATCTGTTTTTTTTTTTTTTTTGACGTAACGATTCTAATCTGTTAAGAGAACAAGATCCAAATCTGTTTGCAATTGAATCAAAATAACTAGTGATTTACAGAAAACAGTTGCAGCAAGGGATGGAACGGACCATCCAATCAAACAGTGCATCAAAACCCCTGATAAGAACTTCGACTGAAGCCTAACAAAAAGTTGTGACCAAAACTGGTGTACCACATACAAATATATTCATTTTAGAGTTATACTCCCGAGAGTAATTGCGGCTAATCAGAACAGGATACAGTCTTCAACACAAGAGAAGCTTTTCATAAATTCTGGTATATTTACGAACTTTCTTCGTCTACAAGGATAATAGAATCATTGCCGATTCCAAGGTCCATAAGAGATGAAGTGTCATTGTCAAGCAACATGGGAAATGGAGAACCCTACAAATACAAAGACATGTAAAATCAAGAAATAAGGATATTCATTTTTTTTTTAGTGGAAATGATGATACTCACTGCACAGTTCCTTTACTTACAAAAATTTCTTTAAAGAAATAAACAACTATGACCCACCTCCCTCATTCTTCACAAGAATTTTTTGTCATTAGTTTGTTTTTCCAGCATCAGTTTGAAATTTTCGCATCAATCAGGGTAGATTAAAATGATTTTTTTAAGACTCTCTGGAGTTTCTGCTTCCCACTTAAGAAATTTTGAATTAAGCAATCATGATATTAAATAACATATCTTATTCTTACTAAAAACAAACCTCTTCTCGAAGATATAATTTTAGCTTCATGGACTTCAGCTTAAAAAAGCTTTCGCAGAGAAATTTCAGCTTACCGACCTGAGAAAAACAAGCTAATCAGAAGGGTCATTTTAAATCTTGACAGACTGACATTACATTACTAGAGTAGTATTGATATTCAACTGTAGTTGTTGCTGGCAGCTTCTTCGTCAATGATGGCTTCTCACCCATGGATGCTCCAACACAATTCAGAGTAATAGCTGCATTAATCTCTATATCAAAATTAAAGCTATTGCAAGTTCAGAAAAAGAATCCAATGCACAAACTTAACATCCATAGTCCATACACAATAATCCTGAGCCGATTGTTTGTGGGACAGTAGCTCCAATTGAAGGCCTCTCATCCTCAATTCCATGAATTTTTTTAAGCTCGTAAAACCTGTAATGAAGTGCACCAGTATATTCACAAAATGTTGTTCAACATGAGATAGAATTTAGTTGAGAATCCCATCTAGATCCAGTTTCAATTCAAGTCTATAGTAACAGAACCCTTCTAACATGTGTTCTGTGCAAAAGAAAAATAAATAATGATAATAATAACAATAAAAGTAGACCATTTAATTAAGCATTGTAAAGCAGAAAAGATTCTATCGAACAATTTTAAAGGATTCTTGGTGAGCACTAAGTGTGTCTCATATTAGGAGGCTAAAGTTTTGTGTCTGTGCAACATACAGTCCATTGGTTCTCCAGGTTGGAGCAATATGCTCACATCCTCAAAGGTGTCTCTTTACCTGAGATTTTTTGGGTGGCTGCCCTGCTGCTTTCTTGTCATTATTTATATACCTAGAACATGTCATGCAAGTGGCCATCTAGTGCCAAAAATGATGTCACGAAATGGCAGTGAAATCAACATACAAGTCTATATAATGACACTACTCAATATCATATGGATATTATTTGATTGTTGCCGAGTAAAAGCTGAAGGAAGCTCAGTATTAGAAACTACAGCAAAGGAATCATTTTCTTTCAACTTTTCTTACTCTGTTGATGAATTAAACCTATTTTATAGCAAGGTTTCCTTCACAGTAGCTTGAACATATCTCCCAATTACTAGGGAAAACATTCAACCAAGAAGGCATTATGTGCTTTTTGTTAGCAGACCAAATGAACTACACATTGGACAGTGGAAAGCCATAGAGATCACAATCAAAAGTGAACTCATAAAAAGATAAAACAAAATAAAATAAACCTCACTAAATATGACTGCAAAACTGCCTGGCATCTTTGGGATAAACTTCATATGCATTTCTATTCCATTGTTTGTGCAAAGAAGAGACAACTCCGCAACGACTTGCATAACATTTTTCTCAACAACAGTTCCATTTCCGACTGTTTTGTATTCAAACTATAATTGATTCTCTCTCGTCGATAGGAGAGCATGTGTCAGAATCTGATTACGTTGATATCATTCTTGATGGATTACCAGACGAGTTCGAATCGCTCATTACTTTTGTGAGTGGAAAGTTTGAGTTTATGTCCATTGATGAGGTCGCAACTCTTCTTGCACATGAGCTCGCATTGCTCGCAAGAAAACTCTTGCCTCATCTGTTGCTTTGATTAATCTCACCGAAGGAGCTAAACCTAATTTTAGCCCCAATTTCAGTCTCAGTTCTGCACAAGAAGCTTCTGGTTCCTCGGGTTCTTCTAATCTACAAGCATATGTTGCTCACGGTTATTCTGGTTTGAGCTACAGAAATTACAGCGGGGCAATTGTTATGCAATGCCGGCACCGGCCATGGTGGCGGTGGTGGCAGTGGCTGGAATTTCTCTCGTGGTGGCCGCAGGTGTGGATGCGGCAGAGGTCGCTATGCTAACATTCAGTGTCAGATCTGTCACAAGTATGGTCGTGAAGCAACTTACTGTTATCAAAGGCACAATGATGATTATGTTCCTACTCAGCCTATGGAATATCCTGACCAAAACCAATCCCAGACCTCAGCCAACCCCAATCAGTATCAAAGTCAGAATCAGAATTCTAATAATTATCAGAATCAGCAAAATCAGCGTCTTCCACAGGCTAATCCGACTAGTGTTGCTTCAACCTCTTCTTGGTATCCAGATTCTGGGGCTTCCCATCATGTCACAAATGTTTCTCAGAATATTCATCAGACTACTCCTTTTGAAGGACCAGATCAAATAACAATTTGTAATGGCCAAGGGTTGAATATCAACTCTTCAGGTTTAATATCCTTTGTCTCCCCCTTTAATCCTAAAATTCCTTTTGTCCTTAATAATCTCTTGTTTGTTCCTTCAAACTAAAAAAACTTAATCAGTGTCAGTCAATTCTGTAGGGATGATTCTGTCTTTTTTGAGTTTCATTCTGACCTTTGTTTGGTCAAATCTCAGGTATCTCAAGAGGTGCTTCTTAAAGGGATGGTAGGCTGTGATGGTCTTTATCAATTCCCTAACTTGCTTCAGTCAACTCGACAGCAATTCAAGCCCTCTTTCACTGTCAATACCATTTCCTCTGCTAGCTCAGAACCTGTGCCAAGTGCTTCTTCATCAGATTCTGCAACTTGTGTTGATAGAATCTGTCCTAGTGTATCTTATGTAAAAACTGCCTCTAGTAGCGCTATTTATTTTGCCACTTGGCATTCCAGATTAGGTCATCCTAATGTTGATACTATGAAAGTTGTGTTCAAATTGTGTAATATACCTCTTATCAATAAAACAGGTTCTGATTTCTGTTCTCATTGCTGCATTGCCAAGTCTCATCGTCTTCCCTCTTCCCCTTCCCTTACTGAGTACTCTACTACCTTTGAACTCATTTATACAGATAATATGTAACCTTTGTTAATGCTCACACTCGATTTACTTGGCTTTATTTGTTGAAAAGTAAATCTGAGACTCTTAATCTTTTTAAACAGTTTCATACTCTAGTTAAAACTCAATTCAATTTACCTGTTAAAGCTGAACAGTCTGACTGGGGGGGGAGAGCATAGGCCATTTACCAATTATCTTGCAGAACTTGGTGTGCAACATAGGTTGATCTGCCCACATACCCATCATCAGAATGGAGTGATGGAAAGGAAGCACAGACACATAGTGGAGACTGCTTTAACTATGCTGTCTCAAGCTTCCATGTCTCTGGAGTATTGGGATCATGTTGTTACTTCTGCTGTGTGTCTCATTAATCGCCTTCAATCATCATCTATTCATAAAGAGGTACCTTATCAGAAGTTATTCAAAAGACTTCCAGATTACAATGTTTGGCTGTGCTTGCAACCCTCTTCTAAGGCCCTATAACCAGCACAAACTTCAGCCAAGGTCTCAAGAATGCCTTTTTCTGGGGTATTCTCTTTCTCACAAAGGTTACAAGTGCATGGCTGCAGATGTAAGAATTTATATTTCCAAGGATGTGCTATTTGATGAATTGAGTTTTCCTTTTCTTCGGCTGTTTGGTGAACCAGCCTTTGACTCTCCAGCTGCTGCACCTGCTTCTCCTCAGCAATCCTTGACTGTCTTGACTGCTCCTTCCACAGCAGCAACTTCTGCCACACCAGTTGGTCATACACCTGCTTCTCAGTCTGGTTCTCAGGTAGCTGTTCACCAGTCACCAACAGTTCCATCCTCCGTGGATGTTGGTCCTGCTTCTGATCTCCCAGATTCACATGAATCCTTAAACCAAGAGTCTTTATCCACTGTGGCTACTTCCTCTGTTAGACCAGAAAACACTCATCCAATGTGTACTAGGGCCAAGGCTGGCATTGTTAAGCCCAGATTGCAGCCTACACTCCCCTTAGCTCATGCTGAACCTAAGTCTACAAAGTCTGCTCTTGCTAATCCGACATGGCTAGCAGCCATGAAAGCTGAATATGAGGCCTTGATGAATAATGGAACTTGGTCTCTCACTGATCTGCATCCTAACATATCACTTGTTGGTTGCAAATGGGTCTTTCGGGTTAAAGAAAATCCTGATGGTACTATCAGCAAATACAAAGCCAGACTTGTGGCCAAAGGCTTTCACAACTACTTGGTTATGATTACAATGAGACCTTTTCTCCTGTAATCAAACCTGTCACAGTTAGAATTCTTCTCTCTCTTGCTGTTACTCACAAGTGGAGTCTTCAACAATTATATGTTAATAATGCATTCCTCAATGGAGTTCTCTCTGCTGGTTTTGAAAACTCCAACAAGCAGCTTGTGTGTAAATTGCATATGGCAATTTATGGCCTTAAACAAGCCCCTAGAGCCTGGTTTGCTAAGTTGAAGGCTACTCTATTTCGGTTTCAGTTCAGGTCAAGCAAATGTGATCCCTCCTTGTTTATTTACACTGATTCCAAAGATACTGTCATTTATATGCTTGTTTATGTGGAATTGTGGATGATATTATTGTTACTGGGAACAACACATCCTTCATCCAATCCCTAGTGACCAAACTCAACTCTGAGTTCTCTCTTAAAGACCTAGGACGTCTTGATTCCTTCCTGGGAATTGAAGTCAGACCTCATCCCAATGGTGCTCTTATACTGACCCAGTCCAAATATGTTAGCGATTTGTTGGGGAAAACCAACATGGATGAAGCCAATCCAATCTCTTCTCCAATGGTATGAGGCAGCAAGTTAACCAAATCAGGGTATGAGCCTTTCCCTGATCCCACACTCTACAGATTCATTGCGGGAGCCTTGCAGTATGCCACTATCACTCGCCCTGAAATCAGCTTCCCTGTCAACAAAGTCTGCCAGTATATGTCAGACCCTTCAGAACAACATTGGGCAGCAGTAAAGAGAATACTTTGATATCTGGCAGGCACCATCAATTTTGGCTTGAAATTTCTTCCTCCCTTTGAGTTACATGCCTTTTGTGGTGCTGACTGGGCATCTGACCCAATGATAGAAGGTCAACTTCTGGTGCAGCCATCTTCTTTGGGTCCAATTTAGAGTCTTGGTGGTCAAAGAAGCAATCTGTTGTTGCCAGGTCCAGTACAGAGGCTGAATATCGAAGTTTAGCATTGGCCACAGCTAAGGTTACATGGATTAAGTACCTCCTGTCTGAACTGCACATTCCTCATCACTCTCCAGTCATCTTCTGTGACAATTTGAGCACTGTTGCTCTTGCTCACAATCCAGTTCTGCACTCCCGTACTAACCATATGGAACTGGATCTCTTCTTTGTCAGAGAAAAGATTATGGACAAGCAGCTTCAAGTGATTCATGTCCCTGCCATTGATCAGAAAGCTGACATTCTGACCTAGGCTCTAACTCCTTCCAACTTTGCTACTTACGCTCAGAGTGGCTGAGAAGCTTACTTCCAAACTCTCCTGAGCTTGCCGGGGGGGAAGGGGGTATAGGAGTGTATCTACTCGATTTAGTCTGTTATTTTCTTAAGACTACTGTGTATAGGCTTTACTATGGTTTTCTGTACTTTCATAGTTAGTTAGCTAACTGACTTGAGTCAGTTGACAGTTACAACTGTAACTGCCTATATAAGCTGAGGTGTAACTGATTCTCATTTGGGTTGAAGATCACAATCTTTCACCTCAATTCTGTTAGTATTTTTCTCTCTTCAGAGATTCATTTACAATCACTCCAAATATTTTCACAATGTTGAGAAATATTAAATGTTAGTATAAATAGAGGTATGTGGATAGCAGTTTGTATCACAATACCTAAGAACTAAAGGTGTAAAATCTAGGTTTCCTTTCTTCCCCATTGTTCTATGATTCCTATTGATTGAATTCCCAATCAAGCTTTTTCCCTAGACTCAACCAACATTTTTAACCCAATTTCAAAATCCAAATATCCTGAAGAACCTGAACCATTATTACATATTTGCTCCTTTAATTCCATCGGAACCCTACTGATTTATAAATGCATATTCATCATCCGGCTTTCAATAGCCATAACAACACATACTGAACATTAATGCTAGAGCAAAGGTTTCAGATACTATTTGCCGGTATGAATTAACCTGGGATGCTGTTTGATTTCTTCAGGACTAGCATGCAACCTTGAGACCACAAGCCGAACATACCTGCAAAAGAATTTAAATAACTATAAGAATAGAAAGATGATGTTGCTTCATACTAAACTCTAATTAGATATAAACCTTTGAACTCTCAACCTAAAAGGTAAGCACGGTTGAAAAAGCTCACATCTTATGTAAAGATTGACAGAATACAAAAAGGGTCTAATGGCCCAGTCCTTAAAGAGGAATCTAACCACAAAAGTATTACTTCATAATAGTAAATGCAAGAAACAGATTAAATTATTTCTCACTCAACAATCCTTGATTTTAAGAATTATTTGTGTGACCCAATGAATCAAACATCTGATTGTTGCATGCCTATGGAGTAATCGGCTTCAAACACTTTCTAGGTATATGCAGCAGTGGTATTGGTACAGGAAGCTACAAGTTGATCATAGAAAGGTTCTGGAGGCTGCAATTTGTGTTTAGCAGGGTTCTTACGCAACCTGCAGGTGTAGGTTGGATCAATTTTATGTCTTATTCCATCCTCTGCATACAGTTTTGGTTGGGTATTCTGTATTTGTGTTGTTTGCCGTGCATTATCTGTCCCCAGGAGACTAAAAATTGCTTGGGTAAGTTGGGTTTCTATAGTTGCAGCTGCTAATGTGAGACATGGCCAAGAAAGAAAAGCAAGCTAACTGAGACATGTTATAGGAAGGAGACTAATAGGAACTGGACCAGATTCAGAGAGAAAGAAGGAAAAGAATGAATCTTTATTGGATCTTGGAGACTAGCTCCTGCTGTTACAAGTGTGATTTTTCGAGGAATCACTGCCTCCTATTCCTTTCTGCTTACCAGCCCCTTTTCTCAGCCCACCCCCCCACCTCCTATTTATAATTCCTGACCCTAACTAACTAACTGAACAGAATATTAACTAACAGCTAACTGGATCCTATCAATACCCTCCCCTTCAAGATGGACCTTGTCCCCAAGGTCCAGGTGAGGAAAACAGCATGTATCTTCATTCAGGGTCTCCTTCATCTTCTTCTTCCATGATCATCAACCTCAGCTGCTTGTTCTTGCACACATGTGTTGGATGATACTTCTCATCACATGTAAAACATTCTCCTTTCCTCATTTTCTCCTCCACTTCTGCAGGTGACAAATTATGGAACGTCCTTCTACCTTGCCATCCATTATTCTTTGTACTCACCTGTTGGACAGATGCTTCTACCTGCTGCCGTTATTTCCCAAATTTCTGTTCTGAACAGTTGGGTTTCTGACCTTGATAGCTGTGGCTATAGCTTCTGCCCAGGCTTCCCATAACTCTATTTTTCTCTTCCACTTGTCGTGCTTTATTCATGGCTTCCATCAAACTCCTGGGCTCATGCAATCTCACTTCAGTGCTAATTTCCTCCTTCAATCCCTTGAGGAAAATCTCCATTAAAAAAGACTCCTCTAACCCCTTCACTGTCCCTACACATTTCTCAAATTGGCTAATGAATTCCTGCACTGTTGTCTCTTGTTTCAAAGCTAACAGCAACTGAAATGGGCTCCCAAGATTAGCCCCTTGGAATCTTTGAGCTACAGAAATCTTGAACCCTTCCCAAGAATGGTTTGGGTTCCAAGATTCCCACCATTGATACCAGCCCAGTGCCTCTCCTTCCATTGCCATCATTACTGCCTCCAGCTTATCCTCCTCACGTACAGATTGCAGTCGGAAGTATCTTTCCATTTTGGAGAGCCAACCCAATGGGTCTTCACCCATAAAAAGGGGTAATTCAAGATTCCGCCACCTGCTACCTCCTATTCCGGCGTTTTCCTTGCTTCTGGCCCGCGATTCCTCCTCCCTAGCCCTCGCCGCAGCAGCTGGTTGTTCCCACACCGCCGCCAGCTTCTGAATCGCATCTTCCATGGATCTCAGACACATTTCCATAGTATCATGCGTCTCTTCTATGGCCCGTTCCATCATGTCTATACTCACCTCCCTTCTTGCATTGCTTTTCTGCACCATGAATCAACCCACAGCTCCAAGATCGGAGCTCTGATACCAGTTGATAGGAACTGGACCAGATTTAGAGAGAAAGAAGGAAAAGAATGAATCTTTATTGGATCTTGGAGACTAGCTCCTGCTGTTACAAGTGTGATTATTCGAGGAATCACTGCCTCCTATTCCTTTCTCTGCTTACCAGCCCCTTTTCTCACCCCCCCCCCCCCCTCCTATTTATAATTCCTACCCTAACTAACTAACTGAACAGAATATTAACTAACAGCTAACTGGATCCTATCAGAGACACCCAAAAAAATGGAGTCAACGGTGGTCCCTGAAAATCATTTTCTCTTCTATAAGGATAATTGATCGAAAGTTAATGGATAAAAGCAATTTGATTCCATGAAATAGAATTATCTAACACTATAAGGCATATGACCTAATGACGCGCTTTGGAAAGGAGAGGCATCCCACAAATGACCCACAATCCGAGAAGGAGATGGCACCTTTCAGAGACAATGTTAAGAAGGTCATTCATTCCTTTGACTCAATGGAATGACAAGGATAGGAATGAAATTTCACTGAATTGCAGGGTGGCAAACAAGCCAGGTCTCCAATGAATTATTTAGTCCAAAAAAAGCATAAACAAAATATCAAAACCAAACAATTAGAGAACACAGGAGCAACACATAAGTTTGATAATCTCTGCAAATATATACTAGCAGGTGGAATTGAACATTGATGAGATAAACTCAAGAACAACACTAATAAAAAGGCTAAGATAAAATGCATGACAAAACAATACACAGAAATGATGGCCATAAAGCCATACTTCAGGCATTCAATTGCCAAATGGGTATATATAAGCACAGAATTTTGAGAAGATACCTAATCTCAGAGTCCTTCCTTTCACGAGGAGTAACCTGAAAGGTAAAACAGATACGAATATATTATATTTGGTTAAGGAGTATACAAAATAAGCAAATAAACAACAGAGATATTTCTGTCATACCTCACTTCCATTTAATATCTGAATATTAGCTAAACGAGCAATCAAAACAAATCTTGGAACTCCATCTCTTCCAGAATCAGTAATTGGGTTGTCAGAAAGCCTGATATCCTTCATTGTTATTAAACATAAATAATTAGAATAGAATCTACCATCTGTAAAAATCTGTTCTAAAATAAACCGGTGAAAAAGAAAAACAAAGAAATGGGGAAAAAAGAGACATTTAGGAAGAATGGTCCCTATGGCGACGAGGAATGATAAGTCATAAGCAAGTTAATTTCTCTCAATGTGTTTAAGCATATGTGGCACAACACAAACACACACAAAGGGAAAAAATGAGTCATTGCCAAGAAGTAGAGTACAGTAAAGAACAAATATTTGCAACTGTCCGTTTGAAATGAAGTGGTTCAAACTATTTTGGGGGGTTTTGTCATGGTGATCAATAATGGATTTTTCAAAGGGGTTCCAATGTTGTATGCAAAGAGATTAGCAAGCTTTGCTTTGTTTGTATGTCTTTCTACTGGTTCCAGGTTTCTACTTTTCTTGTTTTTCTTAAGAGGACATCCCGTCCTCTTCCACAGTAGATCAGTATTCTCCACCATAAAGTAAACTGCAGTAACAAGTCATAGTGATATGGCTCGAGATTAATTAGCTAGTTTCAATAGTTATGTTTGGGCAGTTAAAGTCTTAGAGGTAAAGAATTAGCTTAAATAAGAGAGGGTATAAGAGGAGGGATTCTGATTTGCTATCATTTTTGAACTAAGCATTGGCTCTGTCGTAGGAAGGGGAAATCCTTGGGACAATAGTTCTCTCCTTTGTTCTTTGTAATTCATTCACTAATAACATAATCCTTATTTTCTTCATATTTCTCTGTTCTCTCACTCATCTCTCAGAAATATCATGTCATGAACCAACTATTTCAAAAGCTTGAGTTGTTAGGTGAAGATACATGAATGATTTCATTCATTTTATCTTCTTATTTTCTTTTCTTGTAAGTACTTATTGAGAGGTTTATTCAAAAATTTCATAGCAGGCAACAGTCCTAGACTCATCGTTACAGATGCAGCAAAGCATCCATGCCATGATTAATCAAGAATTTAAAATATAAAAAATACGTATGTATAATCAACACTTCACAGTATAAACCTTACCACCAAATTAGGAAACAAGTTTAATGAGTCAATAGAGGCCAGATCAGCGATGTTGTTATTAGCTGTGATGATGAATTGAAAGACTTCAGCTGGTATCCACAATCCAGATAGCATTGCATATGTTGAAAATGATACTTATCAAGAGGAAAAGTATAATATTACCCAATAGAAGGTGACGTAAGTTTTGAAAGGGTTTATAGCACGTAACTTCTGATTCATACTGCCCACCATCATCAGGATAAAAGACAGACTTCAAACAATTCTTGTTTAAATAAAGCTTCTCCAAACTGAAACAAATACCAAGTACAAATAAATCAAACTGACAGACTCAATAACAAATCTAACCAAATGCAGAGGCACTGTTCTAGGGAAGGAAAAACAGAAACAAGAAAGAAACTGAATACTTTTGGCCAGTTCTAAGATACAATCAGTTCCAGTGATACAGGTGTGAAGTAGTTAAATCAAGTCATAACTGATCATTTTAGGTGTAATCAACATGGAAGCAGATTTAATTATTAAAGTTAGATGTGGTTAAAAGTTAAGATAGCATCAGCTCCAACTGGATTCAGCACTCTATTCTAGAACTAAACAAAAATTTTGTCTTTACCAACCATCTTAGCTGAGAAAGCTTCATGATTTCCTTCCATTCATCTATACAATTATCTTCCAAATTCAACAGCTGCAAATAATCAAATCCCTGAACCATAGAGGATGACCTTGGCTAAACAGAAAAGGAAAATTAGAAGGCTTAGAAATGCTAGTAATTATATTATAAAGTTGATCAGAAATTGTAGAGCAACAGAAAAATCAATCATGAAAGAGAAAACCTAGTAAAAATGGAATTATTTCCATCCTAGGAAAAAAACACTTGAGAAAACCTAGTGGTGTGGTAAACCAAAATGGGAGAAAGGGGGGGAGGGGAGGGTGCAGTTGTTCAGATGCCCCAAATGAACATCATGAGGTACTTAAAAGATTGTGACATTCCAATGTTTATTAAACTGCTCTCCAAGTTAGCCAGTGGGCTATTTGGGGGAAGACATCTAAGCCTACAGCTTTTAACATATTTAGCAAGCATATTGAATCAAAGACAACATACCAGTATTCTGCTTATATTGTTTCCCATTACATGTAGTTCTTCAATTGTTGTCAATGATTGTCTAAGCAGCTCAACCTGCCCAATTAAAAAGGAAATATTTAGCAAATCATATTTATACAGTAGGGAAATTTATTCTAGAAACACAAGTTGAGAAAAGATAGAGGGAACCTGCTCCCAATCTACACCAGTATTATTTAGAACAACAACTTGGATGTTTTTCAGTAGCGGAAGCTCTGATTTATATGGTGACATTAAATTGTTAGATAAGTTGATTGTTCTCAGAGCAGGTAACTGTTCACAAATTGTGCCAACATCCTGCAAAGAGATCAATTGAAATGGAAAAAACGAAAATGGCAAGTACCCGCAATCAATCACTAACAAAATAGTGGGACATACAAAATAAGTAAAAGGGGAATTTTCATGTTATTAGGGTAGCATTTTTTTAATAGAAAAAGGTGATGAGATAAAAAAGAGGGCAAGGACTACTGTGCACATAAGATATTCTCCATAGAAAAACATATCCAGTTTGTGCACAAGTTTGGGAAAGTTTATCTCCCATAAAGTAATTGTATTTTTTTTCTCTTCAAAAGTTCTATTAGGAAGCTTGTAAAAAGAAATTTATTATTTCTCCAAAATAAGTTGAATCAAACACAAAATCATCAATGTTCTTGGTAAAATTTTCATCCTATTTTGAAAAAAAAAAAAGAAAAGAAAAAAAGGCAAACAAGAAGGTGCAGCAGTAGCCAGGATTTTACACTAGAAAAAGCCTGGTTGCAGAGCATACCTTCCACTCCGAAAGAAGGTTCCCAGTCAGGTCAAGTTCTTTTATATCTATCAACAAAAAAAGGTGGTTAAAGTGCAAGATCATGAAGATATCAAAAAAGAGAAAATTGCAAGGGAACTCATTACCTATATTGAAATTGCTCACAGAATGGAAGAAGATATCAAATAAACAAAGATTCCAATTACAACTTCATTTCGAAACAGCTTAACCAAAAATAAAAACTTAAGGTATAAGCAACTAATTCACTGAAACTGCAATTTTATCCCAAAAAATAAAACAGAATCCCTGAATTTACTAGGTTGATGTGCATTCATCTTGATATTAGCAAAGAAATGGGAGTGTTCTAGAATAAAGCTTACTTGGCACTGTATTATTAATGTGAGATGGGATTCCAGGGCAACTAATACCCATATATGACAATGCTACACTGGTTAACTCCTCAAGTCGACTTAGCTTATCATGAATTTTATCTTTACCCAAAAGTTGAACAGATACTCGCTGGTTGCTTGTTGAAAGGACAAACATATCATCTGCACAAACAAAAGAAGAAAATTATATATTATTTTCCAGGTTTTGTCAGTGGCATACAAAAATAATTGTACAGAAGAGAGACTAGAATGTAAAAAATTATTTTAGAATGGATGGGGGGAAATTTTGAATAGAATAATGGATACCTTCTCAATTCTTAGCCCAAAAGAAAAAAATAAAATATTACTGACAGAACATAAATTGGTCTCAAGGCTTTATATCAAACCAACTTCTAACAGTTTGGAAATAGATATATCAATAGGCAGGAAGAGTATGCAGTTCAAAATTCAAAATGAGTAATTTGCCAGGTGTACATTTCGTAGAGAATTTTCTCCACCACTATCGTCTCTCTACTTTGCATAATTTTGAGAATTTATATTAGTAAAATATAATTACAAAATTATAGTACTAATTAAAATCCCCATGCAACCAATTTCACAGTAGTTTACAACAGAAATTAGCATTAAACAAAATGGTATCCTCCCAAATGTAGTCACATATTCAAGACATGTCAACCTCCTCCCCCCAAACCCAACAAAGAATGAAAACAACAAAAGAAAACAGCTGCAGTAATAGTTTGGTAACAGGGCTAGAGAAAATAACTCAACTACAATGAGTTGACTTGTTTTCTTTCATCCCAAAAATTAAAAGGAACCATATTCAGTCTCACTTATGGACCCAAAATATACATGTTTAAACTACAAATGAATTTAAGCCAGAGATATACCCTCTTCATCTTTTGTAGATTCACTTTTATATCTACTTTCAAGAGCTTCCAGCAATGAAATCCCTTGGTTCAGATTGTGAGCACGAACAAATGACCCTGATCTTTCTGACTTTGCTTGAAAGTATCGGACACCATTGATGGATCCATCATGTTTTCCTTCTCCGTTGTCCCAATCAACTCCAACCCATGTATCTGAATAGCCTTCTACAGGCCCCACATACTTAACTGTACCAATTCTCTGCGAGTCACCAGATGCATGTACTCGTTGGCCCACCCAAAATTCATGTCTTGGCTCTGGGGATTCCTGCATCTTTTGTTAAAATTGGCTGAGAATTCCTCTTACTAAAAACATACAAGGTATTAATCCCAAATGCAATTTAACAAATCATAAAATATGTCCTTGACACAACAAATTAGTAAACAAGCTCATTAATCATTATCATTCAATATGCCTTCAAGTAGACCTAGCAAGAAGAGAGAAGGACTTTCCAGTGTCTCGTAAAACCATCCTACATATAAAACCTATAAAAAGGTAATTTTTTATCTACAACATTCTTGCAGACAAAACCACATACAAGTATCAATGTTAAACTTAATGACTATATTTTGTAAGACATTTTCTTTTATTTGATTATTTGATAAATAAATTATTTTGATAGTTTTTAATATTTTTAAAATTTATTTAAAGTAATTTTTTTAAAAGTTAGTTTCTAGTTTTTAATTTTTTATATTTTCTTATTTTTTTAACTCTTAATGTATTTATTAAAAAAAATTATCTTCTTTTAAATAAATTAAGATTTTATTATTTTTCTTTTTTTACTCATTCATATGTTTATCGTCTTTTTTTTTCCCTCCAACATGCATATCTCTCATTTTATTTCACAATGTGCATACTAATTTTTTTTCTCTAAGTAATGGTATTTATAATTTTTTTTTCACTTTCCATATTATGCTTTACTAGGTTCTCTTTATAATATTTGGATTGTGAAATTCTTCAAATATAGATGAGTAAAAAAAAGAAAAACAATGAAAAAACATAGGTATTGATTAGGACTGTATTATGATAGGTTGTTTTTACTCTTCATCCTTTATTCTTTATTTTTCTTTTTTTAATTATTCAAACTTTCATAAATATGATTGTGCTCTTGTGTTGTAACATGATTGGGTTGCTTTTAGTGATGGTATTATTTGCTTATATTTGTTTGTTTTTGGTAAGCTATAAATTTAGTAGTGTAGGATAAGTCATCCTTTTTGTAAGACATTACTTTTGTAATTTGGTTGGCATGCCTTATGTCTTGCAATGATAATCTTTTTTGCCAGAGAAAAAAAAAGTCATGTTTTATGTATTTGTATTATTTATTGGCATTCAATTTTTAACATGTTGAGTTGGACTTTTTATGTGCACTATAAAATTTTATTTGCTCTTAAAAAATTTATGGTAATTGATGATGAACTTGTTCTTCTATTTTATTTCTAAATATGATGCAGAATTGGGTTTTTTATATTTTATTTTATTTTATTACTTTAATTCATTAATTATACTTTTTTGATAAATTTGTAAGATCACTTCAACTAATGATAATACTAAGGAAGGGATCAATTTTAAATGGACCTATGAGTATGAAAATTCTGTGTGTGCGCTTTTTTGTATTTTATTAAGAAGAATAGGCTTGTAGCTTTTAAATGGAAAAACATTAATCAAGAATTTAAAGTCATCATCAATTGCAAATGTTTTTACAAAACATTTGAAGAGCAAGTATGATTATATGAAGAGAGATGGTCGCATTTGGAAAGTTGGGAAGACTGGCTTAAGGTGATATCCTACTATAAGAAAGTTTAGTGGTTCAAATGTGGTGGGATTAAAAAAAAAGATTAGTTTATTACATTTATTGTTATAGTTAATTTATAATATAAGTAATTCATTATAAGATTTAATTTAATAATTAATTATCCATTTTTTAGGAGAAACTTGAGGTTAAAAGACAGTTATGGAGTTAGTTGTTTGAAAACAGTTATGCAACTAATGAAAATGTTGTTACATCCTCTATAGATCCTAATGCTATTGAAGTTGTGGAATGTAAGACGGTGAGGAAGGAGATAAAAAAATTGATAGGGAAGACACTCATTATCGTAGAGATAGAGGTGTTATTTATAAGAAATATAATTGATTTTCTTCTCAAGTGTAAGCTTTGTTAAATAAAGAATATATTTTTTTGCCTAATTTTATGCATGAGTTTAGTAACACTCAAACACATGACCAAGATCATAGTAACTCCCAGGTACCTTATCAGGTTGATAGTATTAACAAATTTGCACACAAACCCAAACACCCAAGTGGAATATAATATGCTACAAATGAAAATATGAAGAATAAATCTAGTGAGATGAAAGAAATACACACTAATATTGCTAATTTAGTATAAATAATAGGTCATAGATTTATTCTAGTTTGTTTTATTTTTTATATTACATTCTTATATTATTTATTTTATTAATTTAGCATTATGAATCAATACATTTGATAATGATAAATGATAGATTTTTTTTGTTATTATATTTTTCATTTTTTGTTACAATATTTATTTTAACCATTGTATCACTTATAATATTTAACTTATTATTTCAACATTATATTTTGTTTATTATTTTTTGAATAATTTTATATAAAATGATTTATTTTAACTATTACACTAATTAACATAATAAAAATATAATGTCTACTTATTATTTTAAACTTGATTAAAAATATTTTAAGAAATAATATAACATTAATAATAATGAAAAAATATAATATAAAATAATAGAATATAAATATGTCTATTTCTATTATTTTATGTTTGTCCGTTTAATTTTGTTAAATACTTTTAATTTAATAAATTAATTTTTTAATTGCTAACTAATTTTTCAACTAAAACATAACCATTGTCCCTCTCTCAATTGAATTAGTTTGCATGCCCAAATGGAACCACAGTATCCAAAATCAATTCGCCATTAGTTGAGTTAAGAACACAAAAAGAAATAGCAGATTTCAATAATCTTAGATCTTCGTGACTCAAATATCAAAGAATAAAAACTCTAGTATTCAACATGATGCACATCCAATATTGTCTACAGACACTTTCAAAAATAAACAAAATGCGACCAAAGAAACTGATAAAACACATAATCATTTCACGAAACAGTCACAACATCGTTTCCAGCTAAGACACGTGAGAAAATTAATATCAACAATTTGACAAATTCAATGTAGAATTAGATTCACTGAGGAAAGCAAAACGAAGTTTAAAATCAAAATTAGCATAAATTATACATGCAGGAGGACTTGACAACTTGTAGAAAGGATAGAAATAAAAATCATAACCTCAAATGCGTCTTGTGCTTTTGTCCTCCAAAATTGCTCTCTGTTACTGGACCTAGAGCCTAGAGAAAGCTATGATGAAATTGGATCCGTGGACCGCCTGCACGGCTGCACTGCAGTATAGAAAAGCCATTCAAAAACTAACGATTTTAATAATTAATATTTGTCGATAAAAAATGGATGAAAAACATTTTCATGAGAGACTTATTGAAGTTTTCCACCTTATTTTCTGTCTATATTCAAATTGTTTTTTATGGCTTATTTATCAATTTGATTCCAAATTATTTTAAAAGATCAATTCGGTCTTTTAAGTTTTGTCAAATATACCAATTTGGTTCTTTCCATCCAATTAAACTAACGCTATAAGGACAGTAAATTCTAGTGATTTTTTATTTATGAATAATGACAGTTAAAACTATCACTATATTTTGCTCATACACATACCCGTCAAACTTAATCCTTTTTTACCCTTTCCCATTTTGTCCGTTGCACGCCCCTATCTCTCTCCCCAATCTCCATTTCCCCTCCAACTATGATTTTCGATCACTCCTCACCACCTCCTTCTTCCTCATCGCCAAAGATTCCATTGTAGGAGGCCTTCATGTAGATGATGGAGTCAGCAGAGTCGATGAAATCGTGGTATTGGTTGCCAACAAGTTGCCTGAGCTCCTCCTTGTCCTCAATCTGCTTTCGCGTCACCATCTCTATCTTTCAAATCCTAATGATAGGCTTCAAGCAGAAGAGGAACTCAATGTCATGGTTGTCGAAGGTGGAGATGTGATGTTTGTTGGCATCCGACGACAGGGCCACAACGGTGGGGAATGACACTTAATATGTGTATGAGCAAAATATACTGACCATTTTTAACTGTCACTATTCACAAACAAAAATGGTTAGAAACTGCAATGTTAACGATGTCAGTTTAACTGGATAGAAATAGCCAAATTTGTGTATTTTAAAAAAATTTGGAAATCAAATTGAATTTTATAAAAATTTGGAGATTAAATTAGTTGAAAAATTAGCTAAAAGATGAAAGTTAAAAAACTAACTTATTAAATTATAAATGTTCTTTAAATCTTGTTGAAATGACTTAAAAATATAAAATGACTGAAAAATAATATAATTATGATTTATTTAAAAATGATAAGTAGAAAATTTGATAAATATATTAAAAATAACATATAAAAAACCAGAAATTAAAAGTTAATGTTTTAAAAAAACTTTATTTCAAAACTGTATTTGGTAAAACATTTTAATTAGTTTATAGTTGTTTTACTAACTGAAAAATTTATTTGATAGTTAGATAAATAGGTTTTTTTTAGTAGGTTTTAACATTTTTTGAAACTTGAAGTAATATTTTTCAAAATGCTTAATTTTTTATATTTTCTTTCACTTTTATTATCAATATATTTATTTATTTTTCTTGTTACTTTTTTTAAATAAATCATAATTTTATTATTTTTTTATCATTTTACACTTTTTAATTACATTAACAATTATTTTTATCTAACATTTATAATTTAATAAGTCAATTTTTTCTGTTTTAAGCTATCCACTAACTTTTCAGCTTTAAGCTAACTTTCAAACTTCCAACTATTATAATTAATATTGTCGAAATGTAAGTATTATTGTAAAAATGCTGGAAGTTAATGAAAAACTATTAAAGAAAACTTGTTTACTAATAATAAAAAAAACTTTTCAACTAATAAAAAAAATTAGAAGTTATTTGAAATCCCTTACCAAACATAACCCAAATTGATTCTTTTTAAATAATTTGGGAATCAAATTAATAATTAAGTATTTTTTTAATAAACTTAATAAATTGATTTTGATTATAATGGATTACTATTATTAAATAATAATAATTGATTATAAATAATTAATAAATAATTATAACTACTAATATAATTTTATCTGTTTTATCTAATAAATAATGTTTAAAAATGTTTTTATTAAAATTAAGAGTAAGGGTATAATATTTAGAAAAGTGTAAAAATGTTTTAATCATAAATGTGTGTTATTTTTTATAAAGATAACTCCTCAAATCATTGGCTTTTTTTAAATATCTTTAAATCATTTACATTGTCATTCAATATGATAATTTATATCTGTATTGTAAAAGTATATAATGTTAGTTTTTAAAAAAATCTAATATATAATTTTTTTAGGAAATTATTTTTAATTAAATGTATGTTTTGACATGTGATCGAAGATAAATCATTTTTACAGTGGAGAAATTAATAAAATAAATACAACCTTTCTTAAGAAAGCTTTTTAATACATATATCAAGTTTAGAGAATTAGACTGAATCTAAAAAAAAAAAAGTGAATTAGACTGAAAAAAAAAAATCAAATACCAAAATCATATTTTTACTAGCTTTCAAAAAAGAGAATGTGATCAGTTTTTATTAATGTAATTTTAAATTTGAAAATTAAAAGCGTAAAGGATTGGGTGGCTTGATTGGATGCGAGTGGCACGTGTCGTTGGACGCACGTCAAACAGAAGCCAACAAGACCCGTGTTTCTTTCTTCTCATCATTCCTTTTCCCTCTTTCTTTCGGCCAAGGCCGGTGGCAGCATAGTAGCAAGCGCACACCACAATCAAAGAATAATCTCCACTCCAAGCAAAGCAAAGCGAATCAGAGATTCAAACTCAGTTCTTCAACTCTCTGATCTCAACTTCCACTTCAGCTTCTTCGCCATGGGTAACGACGATTGCTGCGCCACGCAACTCATCGACGGCGACGGCGAGTTCAACGTCGCCGGCCTCGACAGCTTCATCAGGACCGTCAATCTCGCCTCCTGCGGCCTCTCCTACGCCGTCGTCGCAATCATGGGACCTCAGAGTAGCGGTGCGTTCATTCCTCCTTCGATCTTCCACTTTTGCTCATTCGGATTGCTTGATTTACTTCCATCGAACTTGTGCTGTGACTATTTCGTGTTTGTTGAGCTTGGATAGGTCGATTTTATGAGATTACGTTTGCTCTGCAGTGGAGTGTTTAGTTAGTGATTAGATTTAGGTTTAGTTGTGTTGAAACTTGAAAGTGAAGTTGAGATGTGATGCGTTCATGGATTAGGAGAAAGAGAATACGCTGTAGAGTGATGGCGTAAAATATAAATAAATAACTCTTATAATTGGAGATGTTATTGCTATGTCTGTTTCTGATTTTACAATTTTAATTGGTTATGAGTTGAGTAGGGCAGTTTCGTTAGTTTTTTCGTTAGCGTTATTCTCCCTTTCTCTCTTATGAACTTGTGAGAGTTAATATTTTGTGTGTGTGTGTGTGTTTTTTTTTTGAGCAGGGAAGAGCACGTTAATGAATCATCTTTTCCACACAAGTTTCAGGGAGATGGATGCTTTCAGGGGAAGGTTCGGTTCTGAAATCATTGGGCTGTTGTTTTGGGCAGAGAAAACTGAATGTCTTTTTGACATTCTTGCTGGCTGTTATGTTTTAGTTTAGTTTATTGAACATGTAATTGAGTATCATATTGTTGCAGATCTCAAACGACCAAGGGCATTTGGATAGCCAAGTGTGTTGGGATTGAGCCAAGCACAATTGCTATGGATTTAGAGGGCACTGATGGAAGGGAGAGGGGCGAGGTAATCAATTCTGGATTAGAAGTTTTTTAATTTTCTGTCATTTAGTGAGATGAGGCTTTTGTTGTTATTTTTCCCAGAACTAGTTTTTGCCTATGTACAAAACCTGTAAAGTTCACGCCAGTTTTGTGATTTGTTTGTCATTTTATCCCCCTTTAGAGCATCTGATAAGAATGACCTGATAGTATAAGAAAACACTATAATTTCTTATCATGTGCTTGGTGTTGACTGTTGACATATGATAGTATAGACTTCTATGCACTTATTTTCCAACTATCTTAGGAGAGTTTGGACTTTGGTTCTGCTATGATGTTTTCTTACAAATTCCTTTTTGTGGTTTCTTTTTCCTCCAACTGGCAAAGGTTGTTTTTTGACAAACCTAGTTGGAAATTCAAAGCTTCCTTCAATTGTCTTGCAAGATGCTTCCCTTTACTGTTTCTGTGTATAAATGAAAATTTCATTGCACTATTATAAATATCAATATGCCCTGACCATATCTTTAGCTGAAATTTTGAATTGTATGCTATGAATGCCCCTTAAAACAGGTTCTAGTTTCATTTTTACCGACAAATGTACCTGTTCTGTTTATTTGCTGTATGTACATTAGAACTCACTATTGCCTTGCTTTCTTTTTCTTTTTTAAATATAACTCTCAGGATGACACTGCTTTCGAGAAACAGAGTGCTCTTTTTGCTTTGGCAATATCAGATATTGTTCTGATAAACATGTAAGTTTTTAGGTCTAGATTATTGCATTATAATTGATTGAATGGGGTGATCCTTGAAGGCATTATGCTTGGCTATTTTAAAGATTCTTAACAACTTCACACCCAATAGAAACTACATTGCTTAGCTGAAGTCTAGGTGGAAATGCAAATCTTTCTGTCTAACTTGGTGTATTGCCTGTTAGTTCTAGTATCTTGTGTTTTAAGATAATCTTGTTTATCGTCTACCTAGCACTTGGTAATTAGGATCACTGGCATTGTATGTCAGTGAGTGTAGGATGGGATGTAGTATATTCTGTAACGGGAGGTGCTAAAGGAGCTGATATGCATAATCTTTTTTCATATTCTGCTCAATTTTTTTTATTTCCATATTTCTTTGGAGTCTAATTAGTAATCAGATTTAATCTGAAAATAATAAGAACACCATTTCTTGATTTATGGGAGCTTACATTAAACTTATGCAAACATTCAATCCATTTTGGACAGTATTTTGAAGATTTTATTTGATTCACAGGTGGTGTCATGATATTGGTCGAGAACAAGCAGCAAATAAACCTCTTTTAAAAACAGTTTTTCAGGTAGTTTTTAGCCATGGATTGCCCTCTGGTTGGGTATTCAATGTTTGAGTTTTCACACTTTGATCCTCATATTTCTAGGTCATGATGCGTCTATTCAGTCCCCGGAAAACGACATTGCTTTTTGTTATACGTGATAAAACAAAGGTCTTGAATCCTGGTCCTTTCTTGAGAACGTACACTTTTGGGATTTCCTGCTATTCAATGTTTTATCATGTTTCTGGCTGTCTATGCAGACCCCACTTGAAAACTTGGAGCCTATTCTAAGAGAAGATATTCAGAAGGTTTGATTCCCATTAAATTTGAGTTTTTTTTTTTCTCCTCTTTATTGTGGTTTCTTGTATTTCTTCATTATTAGTTCTTACCATGATATGAATTCCTCAGATTTGGGATGGCGTTCGAAAACCCCAAGCCCATCAACATACTCCTCTTAGTGAATTTTTTAATGTAAGAGCCATCTATCTCAACTTTTCATGTGCAAATTGTTTGTGTGTATATTATGATATATGATTAATGAATCTTCAAATGAAGGTGGAGGTTACTGCTTTGTCAAGCTATGAGGACAAAGAGGATAAGTTCAAAGAGGAGGTACCCATTCATGAGATAGTGCATTGCTTTTAGAAGTTTTTGCTGGGATACTTTTTCCTTGTTCTGGAGTGATCTCTAATTTCTATTGCTTTCAGATCTGGTTCTTCTGGTTGATAGTTTTCCGCCTATCTGTATTTATGCAAATAATGAAATTTTGGAAACTTTTGTATTTTAACTTTTCCATAAGGGTTCTGTCCTTTTCTCGAATATGTTGTGGATCATAGTTTTGCACTTATTCATACAGGTTGCTCAATTACGGCAACGTTTCTTCCATTCTATAGCACCTGGAGGTCTGGCTGGTGATCGGCGTGGTGTTGTGCCTGCTTCTGCCTTTTCTATTAGTGCACAGCAAATATGGAAAGTCATACGGGAAAACAAGGATCTTGATCTTCCAGCTCATAAGGTTCCCTATTAGCTTATTTTTGGGATGGGATGTAACAATGTTTTGGTTTTCTTATCATTTTGCCATTTTATTTAACAGGTAATGGTTGCAACAGTGCGTTGTGAAGAGATTGCTAATGAAAAACTTAACCAACTACGCTCTGACAAGGTGCTCATTATTTCCTCTCTATTGTGAGTTGCTTCAGTTATTTTTAGAATCAATCATCACATGAATGAATTTGGCTTAGGGTTGGTTGGAATTGGAGGAAGCTATTGAATTGGGTCCAGTACGAGGTTTTGGGGAAAAGCTGAGCTCTATTATTGATGCCTGCCTTTCACAGTAAGTTCCAGATGCTGGTGGAGTTTTATTTAAGTTCAAGAAAAATCTATGTTCAGTAACTACTAGATTTGCTGATTAATTTGAGTTAAGTGAACTTTTTTCTTGTCCCTATAATTCCTGTATATGTTTGAGTGGTTGAAGAAATATAATAATTTTTCGAATTAAATTAGGATGCATTTTTCATTTTTGGTTTACATGAGGAGGTCTTCATTGCTTTGTTAAACTTGTTTATCCTATTCAGAGTTTTAATCACATAAGTTTGTTGAAACAGAATATTATTAACTATTTAGAGTTTTTATGACAATATTTCTCTTTATATGCTGATAATATCTGCTTTCAACAGATATGATGAGGAGGCAATCTTCTTTGATGAAGCTGTGAGAAATGCAAAAAAAAAGCAATTGGAATCAAAGGCTTTGGATGTAAGGCTGCTGCTGCCTTTTATGATTTTATTTGTAATTTTGATAGAGCCGACATGGGCTGTTTTAATAAACTTAATCCTCCCTGAAAACCTCAAGCAAACCAAAAGAAGTCCATTTTGTGTTTCTTTTTTTTTTTGGGAGGGGCAGTGTACAGCTGGGTGGATAGAAGTCCTTAGAAATACAACATTGAAGACTGAGCCAAAGAGGCTTGAAAATGCATATTGGGGAAACTCAAGTCCCACATCGACTAGAGATAGTGCTAAGATAGAGTATATAAGTGGGGGACAACCCTCACCCTATGAGCTAGCTTGTTGAGTTAGGCCCAAACTCACATTAAAGATAGTGCAACTATATTTTGCATTCTTTGCATAACAGAAATATGACTACTTGAAAACAAGCTTTTAGCAGAGCACAAAACTAAGGCTCTAAACCAAATCCTTCCCTACAGACAATGTTGGGGCAAATGGTTGCCCTTGAAAATTTGGATCTTCTGCTCCAACCAAATAGTATGCACTGAAACAATTCTGGACTCACTCTTTGAAAAACCTTGCAACCTATCCAAGTGCAGTTGTCGAACTTCATTTAGCTAGTTTAGCAACCTAGCAAATGGATATGGGATTCTTAAAACATTATCCTACCGCATTTGTATCAATATACTCTACAAATATTCAAGATTGTTTACCATAATAATTGGTCCATCATTCCATTGTTAAGCTACAATATTATCCACTCTCTATAATTTTTATTCATACTGCTCTGCACTGATTCTGTACACAAATTTTCCAAAAGTCTATCAAATAATGCAGAAATATTCTGTTCAAGTGAACTTGCTTAATGATCAGAAAATATAAATAGCCAAAAAAACCAAGGACTGTAGTACTGAAGTATCGCTGATAAGGACTTCTAAAGAGAGAGAGTGTGTGTATGTACATAAAATTCTTGTAATTATATTCTTTTTCTTGGTGTCAACATTTCAGCTTGTGTACCCTGCTTATACAACATTGCTAGGGCATATACGCTCTAAAGCTCTAAATGATTTTAAGACTAAGCTGGAACAATCACTAAACAATGGAGAAGGGTTTGCTTCATCTGTTCGCACTTGGACTCAGTCTACTATGCTTGAGTTTGACAAAGCATCTGCTGGTAATTATCTGATATGATTCTTCTTCGTAGCATGTAACTGTCTGTTGTAACTTTATATGCATGTTTGAGAATTACTTCACAACTGGGGTGCCAATGCCGATTTGAGTTTCCATTTACTTTATGAATTTATATTAGGTGCCATCATGTCATTCCGGCCTTGATTGTTTTACATTCCCACTTAAGACTTACATGGATGTAGATACTTAAAGTGAAGAAAATTTATGAGAATCACTACTATTTTGTTGGATTTAGATCCTATTCTGCTAAGGTTTACATGACCTCAATTCCCAAGTACTTGTGTGTGTAAAAGAAATATGCATAATCTATTGAACATAATACACAATCTTACTTTCAGTCCATAGTTTTAACAAATATAAGGGCGACTTCATATGGCAAAGATCAAGGGGAAAATAAAATAGTGCTTCTGATATTTTACATATTGCTATGCTGCTGTGTGTTTGTTATATTAATGGAGAGAATTTATTGAGTTTGGCTGATCTCACAAACATTTGTCAAGAGCATATTTAAAATACGACTTAGGTTGATTTATAAGAAGAAAAATGAGTAGCTCAGCCCTCAAAGGATGCATAGTACTATGAGTCTCTTGATTTATCCTATTTGTGTGTTTGAATTGGTAGTGAAAGATAAATTACATTGACTCTGATATCTCATGATTTGTTTCCTTATTTAGTTAGGGTTATGATTAGTATAAATAAGGGTTTGTGTTCTAGATTTTATGAACATAACATGATTACATTGCAATATAGCTCAAATGCTCAATTAATATCAATTCAATGTTTCGTAGTCTAAACTCAACTTGGTATCAGAGTGGTATCATCCACTGGCAAACTTTTCTGATGAACTTCCAGCAACTTGCTGGCAAACTTTGGGCAACCTTCAATTGCCAATGGCCTTTCCGGATAACTTTTTAATCACCTAGCAACTTTCTGGAAATCTTTCCAGTTAAGTCTTCTAGTGAGTTGTCACCTCGTGAATTTCAAATGACTCTGTCAATCTCCAGCTTTGTTAATCTCCAATTACTTTTGTTTTAGTGTAATCAAACTCTATATTGCCTTTTCCACCAAGTTTGGTGGATCCCATAATATTTTAAAAAAGTGTTTTCTTATAACTAGTTTAAAGAAGTTTAGTAAGCTTTAACTTATAACTAGTTTAAATTTTTGTAAGCTTTAACTTGTGGGGAAGTGTTAGAATAATGTGCAGTTCGAGTAACACATGTTAAATGCATTTAGTTTTTCATAGGAATTAGTATTTAGAAAGTCTAACCCATTCACTTATTGCCTAGGATATAGTCCCCATTTAGTCTATTAAGAGTCAATATATATAGATGTTTTGCATAACCTAGATACAACATAATCAATTTCACTTAAGCAATTCCATCCTATCTCCCTTTCTATTTTCTCTTTTTATCTCCCTTTAAATTCAGCAGTTTCTATTTACTTGCTTTAAAATAAGATGTTCTCTTGTATTTAATGGAATCACTATGTCTGTTTTGTCATCATGTAAATTTTTAGAATCACTAAACTCCCACTCCTACTTGTTGATTGTTTAATAATATTTGCACTTTCCAGATGCTGCTGTAAGACAAGCTAATTGGGGTGCTTCAAAAGTGCGAGACAAACTTCATCGTGATATTGTTTCACATACTTCATCTGTGTGCAGTGCAAAACTATCGGAGATAACAACTAATTTTGAGGTAGTATTGTCGTTGCTATACAAGTGATTAATTGGTTGAGCTGGGTTATGTTTTCTTAATGCCTGCTATTTCTATCAGACACTAAAATAAAAGTATCTTATGCAGAAAAAATTGGCCAAGGCATTGGCAGAGCCTGTGGAGTCTCTCTTTGAAGCAGGTGGAAAGGACACCTGGCTTTCAATAAGAGAATTACTTAAACGAGAGACTGAAACTGCTGTATCAGAATTTTCGGCTTCTGTTACTGGTTTTGAGCTGGATGAAGAAACAGTTGAAAGAATGCAACAAAGCTTAAGGGACTATGCACGAAAAGTGGTGGAAAATAAAGCAAGAGATGAAGCTGGAAAGATTCTGATACGCATGAAAGATAGGTAACTGCATTTAAAGATATCTCATCATTTATTTGGTGAAATTTGGGTTTGAATTGTAAAATGTGTTGAAAAGTTGATTGACTATTGACTATTGAATATTGATGTTTTGGAGCTTGGGAGTTGTATGGATTGAAACAAGACATGAACATGATACTGTTTTTTTTTGTATTCATTGATGTCTTTGGTTAGGGTAGAATGCCAGTGCCAGATTTTAATACAGAAGTTTCTGTCTGGTACAGTAATAACCGAGTTGTTTCAGCATTTTATTATGTTTGGCTTGTATACATAGGAAGTGTTCCCTCATTAGACATACAGAGAGACAGAAATTTTGCATTCATCTGATTAAAAGTAGCGAAAGACATAAGAAAGCATTAGGAGAAACCATTAAAACAATAGCTTGCTTTCAATGGCTTTACTGGGATTTTGGGTTTGATTCATGTAATTTATCCGACCGGATGTGTAAGGCTTGGTTATTATTGTTGCTGTTGGCTGTTTCCATAGGATTCAAGTGGGATGTTATATTTGAAATTGTGACAAAAAGGTATCACTTAAGCTTAAAGGAAAATTTTATTGCACAACTATAAGACCTGTGATGTTCTATCATATATGGAACTGAATGTTGGGCAGTAAAAAGCCAACAAGAGAATAAACTCAATGTAGTAGAGATGAGAGTGTTATGTTGGATTAGTGGACATATTTAAACAAGATAGGATTGATAATGAATATATTATAGAAAAAGTTGGGGTAGTACCTACGGTTGAGAAATGGTAGAAACTAACTGTAGGAGGTTTTGGGCAATGTGATGATGACTTGTAGAAGCTGCAATAAGCAGAGTAAATCAGATGGAATGTAGCTCAATTGCTTGAGGTAAAGGGAGACTGAGACTGTCACAAGCTATAGGTGAAACCATTAAAGATTTAATGGTCAATAGTTTCTAAACATGATTTGCGATAGAACATTTTGACATTGTTTGTTCCATGTTTGCTGACCCTGTCTGGAAAATGCTTGGTTGTTGTTTCCATTGTTTTTGTTTCGAAGGATGCACTCTACTGTATTTGTACATTTTTATTCCGTTACGATGAAAGAAAATGAACTATTCCGGATAGATGTTCAGTTTTTGGATTAGTTTTGGTGGCTTACTGATTTCTGCCTTTCTGTAATATTTTTCAGGTTCTCTACAGTGTTTAATCATGATAATGATTCACTACCTAGAGTTTGGACTGGGAAGGAAGATATTAGAGCTATTACAAGGGATGCTCGCTCTGCGGTAATTGATAGCAAGTTCAATGATAAAATTTTAGCTTGTTTATGCATAAAATTATATTGGAAATTACTCCTTTTTTTAGCACCCTGTAAAATAACTTCTGCTGCCATGTATCAGTCGCTGAAGCTTCTATCAGATATGGCTGCTATACGCTTGGATGAGAAGCCAGATCGCATTGAAAGTGCACTTCATTCATCTCTCATAGATAAAACTAGTGCTGCAACATCTTCACAATATCTAACTAGGGAAGCTTCTGTAGATCCATTGGCTTCAAGCACATGGGAGGAGGTAGTATATAGTGATATTTGTGGTTCCTGATTTACTTTGTTAATGTTGTAAAAATATTATATTTGATAATCTATATAAAATGTAGGTTTCCCCAGAAGACGTGCTTATCACTCCAGTGCAGTGCAAGGCTTTGTGGAGACAATTTCAGGGAGAAACTGAGTATACAGTTACTCAAGCTATTTCGGCTCAGGTAAAATCAAATCAGATAATCAACATCAACATCACTTTTAACCCAAGTTAATTGGGGTCGGTGGTATATGAACCCAAAATCAAATCAGATAATATCATATTATATTATATGCTATTATATGATACTATATTCCTGTCTACTCATTCTGTTTTCCTGTTATTGAGTTTTAGAGCATTTTTAGCCAACTTCTCTGCAGTATATGTTTGAGATATAATAATTAATAACCAAATGCATGCCTTAACCTTTACTTTGACAACCTCTCTGCACCCATTTGTTGTTGCCTGGTTTTGTCATGCTTCAGTTGCTCCATTTCCATGATAAAACCAGTTTGGTGAGAGTATTTCATGCAAGGATTTTATGAGAATGATGTTTACGTTTACTCCAGGATTTTTGCTGTCTTTTTTTTTGGTCCTTTTGTTTTATCTAGCTGCAGACTATGAAAATGTCATTCTTGTCCTTTATCTTTGCCTTGACACTTATCTAACTGCAGGCATACTAACAAAGGTACTATTTTCTTTTCTTTTTTGGTGTGGATTCAGGAGGCCTACAAGCGGAGTAACAATTGGTTACCTCCTCCATGGGCAATAATGGCAATGGTCATACTTGGTTTTAATGAATTTATGATGCTACTAAAGTACATATCACTTTCTAAAATCTCTTAAACTTTGAATTATTTATTATTTTCATCATTCTGTTTCATTGGACCCTTTTCCAATAGTTTAATAATTACATTTGCTGACTTACATGTGAAACAGAAATCCTCTCTACCTGATGTTTATATTTGTTGCCTATCTACTCGGAAAGGCAATCTGGGTACAAATGGACATAGCTGGAGAGTTTCGACATGGCACTGTGAGTATGACTGGACTTATATCTTTCCGCAGCGGTAGGATTGTAAAGATTCTGTGATGGTTTTTCTGCCCAAGTGAATGACTCTTGCAATCATGCTATGTGCACACATACGCACTAATTAGGCCCATTGGCATTTTATTTTTTAAATTACACAACATTCTACAACGTGAAATTTCTGCTATTAACTAAATATAATTTTAATGAGTAGGGTTTACTAGTTCAAAATTTCTTATCATTCTAGGTTGACATTGAATTTTGTTAACGTTATGGATAATACTGTTTGCAGCTGCCTGGACTACTATCCATTTCATCAAAGTTTCTTCCCACAGTTATGAACCTTATTAAACGTCTGGCTGAAGAAGCTCAGGGGAATCAAACCCCTCAAGAATCACAAGGGTCACCTCAGACACAGATCTTCAGAAATCAAGTGCACAAACCTGATTCGGTATCAAACTCAATTTCCAATGTATCAAGTGTTGGCTCGTCTGTGGATGATAACGAATACTCAACTGCAAACTTGTCTCAGAGGCGAAGAACAAATGCTCCCGAAGCTGAATTTTCATGACAAAATTCAGACAATTTGATTTGAAGACGGTTGGCATCAAGAATAGACATGCACCAGTTAGGGTGATATCCCAGATCAGTTTTGTCTTATTACTCCCTCCCTATCTATATTTTACTTTATTCTTTACTGTAACGTGTAAATTATCTGAGTACATGAAGGACCCCTATTTGGGTTCTATAATTACAGAACATATCTTAGTCCCAATAGTGACGGAATAACAATATTATTATTGACTAGTTTTCCTTTAAATTTTAGCAACTTTAAAAAAATGCTTTGATAATCTTAATCATCGCTTTATGATCACATGAAATTGACGATCATTGTTGCTGAAAATGCTTTTGATAATCTTATCATAGGTTTATTATGATCATATGAAATTGGCGATCATCGTTGCTGAAAGTTCATTTACGTAACAAAGGACCACTATTTTCCCACAATCACATTTGCTTTTCTCCGAATAAGCAGACGAAAGCATTGTATAAAAGAAATTTAACTAGATATATTTTTAAAAGTTTATCACATCCTTAGGTATTAGAAATTGTCACTTCTATTTGAACCTTCACCTACCTCGATCACTTGTATAATTCTACTTTTATATTATAAATTTAAGTATTCTCTTTGTAATCGAAACTAGCTGTGACTAATATCTCAATTAACTCAATTTTTATTCTTTTACATACCGACTTTTGAGAGTAAAGTTAATCTTTAATAAAAATTTACAAATGTTTAAATTTAAAAATTAAAGCACATTTTACTTTAATATAATAATTACTATTTTTTAAATATAAAATAAAATAAATGTTATTATCAATGTTATCTTCAAATTCAAATTGATTTTTTTAAAACATTTTAACAAATTATAATACTATCTTTAAAATATTATAGTTATAACTATTATCTTCAATTTTATGTCTTACTAATTTAATATATTGAGACTATAATAGTGATTTTAATTTATATAATTAAATAGATGTATGTGAAACATGCTTACTCTGAATTTACGTTTTCCCCTTACGTTTTCAAGGCAAAACTAGGATTGTCACGTCCAAACAGAAGACTTTCAATTTGACGTAGATTCAGTCCTTTGGGACATGTAACCAAACATATACATGATGGATTCAAGCTCCGCGAGACATTTCTAACTCATCTTTCAGTTTAAGAAAATAAAAACATTATCATCTTGTAACTACACTTTGCAAGAAAGATTGATCTCAGTTCCATTATAGATAAAAATATAACATCAGACATATTACAATTATATTTACCCAGCAACTGTAGTAAGAGGATTCTCCACAGCCAATCCCTAACAAGAATAATCTTTCCTCACGCAGCTGGAAGAGCAACGACAAATCATGCAATTAGGAAAGCAGAAACCACATGTGTCAGTGTATTTTGTCAATTGATATATTTGCAGAATTGTAACATGAAATGATGGAATTATTATACCAGAAAACATTTTATCTGAAGTTACCTATTTTAAACTCCCTTTGCATGCCCGCAAAAAAGCTTCAAATCCAGAACAAGTGTTGTGATTATGTTGTGTTTATTGCTAATTTCTTGGGAAAGCTAATTGATATAGAACTCTGCGCAGGAAAATTAGTATGGAACACTTTCTAGCATCATCACAACTTCGATTCATGTATACGAACATTTTCTCCAAAAAAAAATGGAATTGAAGCTAAAAAAATTACCATTCAGTCCTTTGGCTGTTCTTGGGGAGTAGATTGCGTAATTTTGAAATTGTTAGATCCACACCTCCAAATCCATCCATAGTAGCGTTTGCCAATGGAAACTCGGCTCTAGATGTCAAACTGCAGGAAACAATTTTTTTTTGGTGAATACTGCAGGAAACAATTAATTAAATATAAGAAACAATTCTAGAATACACCAACTTAAAAACAATCAAAATTCTATTGATAGTAAGGAATTTCCTATGAAAGCATGCAATAGTGCAATTGTGTGAACTCATCCATTACATGTTTTGTTGAACTTCCAAGAGCAAAGCAAGTCACCTGCTTCGTAAAACAACACATGGCATGCCCACCTGTGTAGCTCCAGCTACGCCAGATTGGCTTCCTGCAACAAGGACACAATTGCAGACGGGTATCCCTGCATATTCAGCTCCCGCACGTAGTGCAGCCACAATCTTAGCTAGACTGTACAGACAATCAACAAATTAATGAAAATTGACATTATCTAACTGTGCAATTAAAATCCAAACCATTCATTAATTGGACAGTTGCAAAGATTATGGTATCAAATGATAATTTGTGATCATAAGCTCAATTTCAGTTTCAATGTCTTTAGGTAGCATTTCACCCAGCTTTTAAAGTCCAAAAGGAATATTAAAGATAATTGTTAGAATTTGAAAAGGGAATAATGTACAATATTTTAAAAATATATCAAAAATTAATTTTAACTCTTATCCAACTTTTGTATAATGGTTAGCCCTAAATGTATACAATTTAGATATAAAACTTTATTTTGACTCTGATTTAAAAATTTTGCTAATAGAAAAAACCTGTCTTCTGGTGGAAGATCTGTTCAAGTAATTGGTAGTTTAAACTTTAAATTCATTTGAAGTTTTGCATAACATAAACATGCACTTTTCCTTTCTCTACAAGTCTAGGTTGTACGAAACTAGGCACCTTAAGGAGGGGAAGGGAAGGTTTTGGGCAAATCTCCCTCTTGTTGGGTGGTTCCCCCAATTTTGAATGATCTAAAATGTCCAAATAAAAACAAAAAAACATTACTTTAACACCCAATTCTCTTCCCATCCCTTCTCACACTTTTTCCTTTGATTTCTTGCCTTCCCTTCCCCTCTCAGACTTTTTCCTTTGATTTCTTGTCATCCTTTCCCTTCCCCTCTCCAAACATACATCAACCTTTGTATCCTTAACAACTACAAAGCTGAGTAATGCACGTTTTCAAGTTTCTTTATCCTATGTGTATGGATCCTTAAGACCCTAATGGTGCAAACAAAAATCATGCAAAAGGACCAAGATATTTTATTTTAGTTTTGGTGAAAATTACTGGAGACAAATGAACTAACCTTTCAGATGAGCCGGTATCAATCTCAACACTCAATTTTAGCATGGATGCTACCTCCTTTGCTAACCTTTGTTTTTCAGCAGAAACTGGCAAAAATGGCAGAAGTGGAAAGCCCCTTAGCAAAGAACATTGTGCACTGAAAATGCTTGCATGGGGGGCACATAATCAACGACTCAAGTATATACCAGCTCTTTTGGCTTCCTTGGCAAGCTCTTCATCCAAACCAGAAGCAATTACCTTTCCTGAGACTAGTTGTCCATATAAACTTTGTTCAACCTCCTTATTCCCTACAATAATGACCTTTATGCTTCGATCGTCACCAAGCTTTTCCATTATGGACCTAAAAGTTTAATAAGCACAAAGCAAAAGGGAGAAATATTAGTGTGCTCACATTATCCAGGGAATAAAAAAGTGGAAGCTACACAAGCAAAGAGAAAGGATTGAGCTAGTAGATTGTGAACCACATGGCCCCTCAAATATTGAAATTTTCATTTAGATATAGCTAAAAGAATACCAACAATATCAAAACAGAATGCTATTATTCACGTCTGAATTTGCAGTCATATCATGCAACTTCATTGGACTTATTTCATTCCTCAAATACAACGATTATTTTCTATAATTCTATAAGCAAAAACTGAAAGACACAGAAAGAGAGAGAATACAACGATTGAATGGAAAGGTGTACTAATTACATGCCTTAGGTCATAACCAATATGCATTTGCAAATCAGCAAGCTAAGCTTCTGAGTGATCAAGAACATCTCTAGACCACAAAATCGTATTCCATCAATAATCATAATATTAACCTACTTAAGTAACTTGGTACCATTGCAAAATTTTGGAGCTAAATAAAATTACCTGGCAATATTATCACCATTTTTACTGTAGGCCGTTAATATTACCACTGGAATTCCTTCATTATATGCATCATCAATAAACCTGTCGATGGAGACATTACTATATATGTTAAGGAATTAAGGAATGTTAAGTGTAAACAAATTAAAGTTCCATAAGCATCCAAGTCCCTAAATTTATGAAATATCCTGGTAATGTTTGAACCTTTAAGAGAAATATAATATGGGCAATCAGAGTACAGCTCAATAAAAGAGGCAATGAAAACAAGGAAAAACATTTTAAAATGGGACTTTTGTAAACCAAAATTACTTCTAATCAGTAGATACCAAATTAAATTCTACAAGTAAACACCTAGAGGAAAATTATCCTTATTTATTCTTGGGCCATGAACAAATCTTTCAATTAATAAAATACTCCCTGAACCCTGTTAATGTTTAAATCATAAAGAAAAAATTTGCTATTGACAAGAGAACAATAAGAAACAAATAGTGTCAAAATTAAATCTACGGTAAAAATCTACTAGAATGACCAAGTGACTCAGTCTCAGACCTACTATGTGAAAGAATTCCTAGGTATGATAACTTAATAGAAGCATTTAAGTTTAAAGAGATTACTCTCCTTAACTGATGCACATCTTGTTCTCCTAACTGTACCAAAAAATATAGCTCCCCATAAATAAAATACATAGATGAGACATACAATCATATTCATAGAATATGAAATAACTCACTGTTCAAGACCAGGTCGTAAAGGTAGACTTTTTGACATCACATACTCTTCTAACGCCTTTTCCTGCCAATATATGATAAAGAGTTGAATACGATTCTTTACAAAATTCTCATCATCTTCTCAATGAGTAAATTGAAAAATCATTTGGGGAAGGATTTTTAGCTTACTAGGGTATAGAATAGAATCTAATTCTTTAGGACTTAAATATCAAAGTGGCATGTTTTTCCAAACCATTAGATATCCTGCCTCCAATTGGAACTTTTTTTTTTTCCATCTATACTTTCTTTTTGAATTTGTTTTTGGAATAAAAGAACTGAGGACAAGTTATTCTCGTAAATCTAAAAAATAACATAAAAGTAGCATATAATCCTCTGGATCTGATAATTCTCATTTAAAAGCATCCATGGACTCAAAACCACACACAAGATAAAGCAATCCTATTCAGAGAACAACTATAGAATATTTAGGAATAAATTATATTGGGAAAACAGTTTTTTTTTTTTTGTCAAAATCTCATTATTCTTTTGATCAAAAGTTTTTTTGGTCCCAAAATAAGCTTTCCAAATTGGCTAGTAGGCAAGAGCTTCTGAATATAGACAGCAAACATTTCTTAGATATAAGAGATTGAGTAAGGAGCCAAAAGGAAAGTTTACGAGTTGTTGAAAAGATTAAGAGACTAATAAGATTTGTCACATTTGTTGAATTGCATAAGGAAAAAATAAAGACACACTAATTAACAGCAGTATATACTATTCAGCAAGATTAAGTGTAAGGATAAAACCTTTTGCTGCAAAACTCTTTTTGCAAACAGTCCCTGCTCATTCGTTGGTAATGAAGAAGGCCACCCAATCTGCTTATTAGAGACAATGACAACAGAATACGGCTTAAATAAATAATGTTATCACTAACCTTGCCCTTTTTTTAAAAAAAATCCTATCACAGACAAAAGAAGAACAGCTTACACGATTAAAATACAGAAACACCATCTTTTCCTCATCTCCAGCACTTCTCCTGGAAATTCATTAGAAAACAGTTTATAAGCAACGTGGACATTCACTGAAATTAACTTGCAGCACTGTAAATAGTAAAAACACTCAAACATGTAACGACCAAAAGAGACTTCAAAAAGAATTTCAACGCATTGATTTACTCGAAGCCAAAGGCAAATTTGGCGAAGTTAATTCAATCACACATACAAACATACATACACGCATAAGCAAGAGAACATTTTAATTTAATCAAACAAAAAAACAAACACACTTTGAAAGATCGGAATAGACAGGTTCAGTCCAGTTGGCGCAATCGAGTCCAAGCTTCTCGAACGCTGCGGACACAGGAAGTAAAATTACACCGCATTACACAGAATTCACAGACAGAAAAACGATGGATGCAGAATCGTTCATACCTTTATTGAAGGCGAGGCGATTTCCGACGCGGTGCGAGTCGATAAGAACCCTAAAACAACAAAACAAGAGTTGTAAGTTTTAAGGACCTGTTTAGGTAAACCTCTCTAGAAGTATTTCTAAGAGAAGAAAATAAGAAGAAAAGGAAATGAGCGTCTCCATTAGCTAATTTGTAGATGTTCTCTCATCTTTTAGAGAAGCTATATGAAAGAGCTTCTACAAATTAGCTTATGGAGAAACTCATTTCCTTTTTCTCCTCTTATTTTTTATCTTAGAAGTGCTTATAGGAAAACGCATCCAAAGAGGCCCTAAGTTTAAGAGTGTGAGAAGCAGCATATGAACACGGGATCGAATCCTCTGGCTAACAAAAACTAACAATTAACATTTGGCGATCAATAAAGAAAAAGCATATGAGCAAAATCGTGGAACACAGAGAGAGAAGATTGTTGGAGCGAGGAATCGGAGAATCACCCGTGGACTTCGAGAAGGACGGCGAGGTCTTGAGAGGAGGAGGAGGAGTTGTGGTGGTTGTGCTCGGCGTTGGATGAAGAAGCGGAGATGACGGCGAGGCGCGAAGAAGATTTGGCGGCGAAATTGGAAGGGGAGAGTGTGAAAGTGGAGGGAAAGCGAAAGCGGAGGAAGAAGCAGCATGACGCGCGTGGGAGTGCGTGGGAATGGATAAGGGAAGATGTGAGTGTTGTTGCCATGGCGATTTGGTAATGTTGGTTGTAGTGGACTGGACTGCTTGTTCCCAGCTAAGCTCGAGTATGATGTTTTCAAGCTATGTATGTACGGACACTGAAACATAGATTATTTCCAATTATATTATTTAAATTAGGTTTAAATACCGACTCCGTCCTTTCAAAAAAAAAAATACATACTTCATCCTTAAGACATATTGTAATTGATTAATTTAAGTTAATTTAAAAACATTAGTTACTAACACTAAGTTATAATTATAATAGTTTTTTTTAATGTATCCTTAATTTTATTCAAAATCTTTTTCACTTGCAATCTCTCTAAACCAGAGAGAGAAATAAATAATTTAGAATATTTTAATGAAAAATAATAATATACAAAATAGATGAAATAAAATCTTATAAAAAAGATAAAAAAAATTATTGATTATGTCTTATAAATAGGATAGAGGAAGTATTTTAATCCTTATAATTTAGTGTATTTTTGTTTTTTTTCCTTATAATTATTTTTGTTTTTATTTTTTACAAATTATGTTTATTTTGTTTTTCATTCCTAAAATCTTTTCAACAGTAAAAAAATATTATCTAAAATATAATAAAAATAAAATTTAAAACAAACATAATTTGCATGTAAGAAAAAAACATTAAATTACAAAAAACAAAAAATATTTAAGCTTTTATATTATTACTAAGAAAAATGTGTTCTGGATTTGGAATTTTGGTGCTTTTAGTTAGATTTTTTTTTTGTGTGTGAATCAAAAATAGATGTCTAAAGTTTATAACCACTTAGATTGATGTTTAACTAATTGAATCAAATTCTCTTAGAGCTTTTATTTACTTAGATATGATTTTAATCCTAAATTCTTAAATTGATGAAATTAATCGTTTAACTTTTAAGAGATATGTGATTTCTGTCTTTTTATTAACATTAACAAAATTAGTGAAAGGGATTAAAATCATATAGTTTTAAAAGTTAAAAGATATTTTTTTATTAATACAAAAGTATAGGAATTAAAAATCAAGTTTTAGAAATGTACATGAACCAAAAGTGTTTTATTATTATTGTTAGGAAAAGAAAAGTGAACTCTCTTGCTTTATATATATCCTTTATTATATTTTTTATCTTAATTCACCTCAAAACAATAACGACTATACTCTATAGGGGTATTTGGATTGTAGTTACATTGAGCTCAATTCATCGCTCGCATAACTTTGTTTGTAAATTGGAAAGTGTAGAAACTCTATTCAACATGATTTCAGCACACTTCCAAATAACACTATTTTTTTTAATCAAACAACACTATGCTTATTTCTTAATAAATGTCATTTGTCATATATATATATATATATTGGGAATGTCACTTTCTATATAAAAATATACAATTTAGAATTAAGGTTAATTTCGTAAAATTTAATATTTATATTATTTTAGATTTGAATGAATAGAATTAAGATTTATTTTCATACAATTCAATATTACTGTTACGCATTTATCGTATATATCTTTTTAATATTTTAAAAAGTTAATTAGAAAGACTTAAAAAAAAATTTCAAAAATCTAACTAGCATGAACTTAAAACTCTTAAATCTACACTTATTTATTCATGTTCATGAAATATTTATTTAACTGAAAATAATAGAAAATATTTTTCCTTTTCTAATACTAATATCATAATAGTTATGATAGATATGAAATCTGACAGTCGCATGCCTTTTCCATAAAAAAATTGTTTCAGTTGACTACCATTATTAAAATTAGAAATTATATTTAGTCTTTATTTTTTGGAAGGCCAAATAAAGAAACTATTAAGCAAAAATTGAGGAACAGTACAAAATGTATTTTTTAATCCGCAATAGCAAATTAGCAATAACAATTTAATATATTGAAAGCACAAGAAGTGTGACTGTTACAAAGTACAAAAGATGGCAATAGTAATAACAAAGTGTAACCTGCAATGCAAACCACATATTTAAGATTAAGCTGATAATTCCATATTTCTTTATTGCAATGGACAAATATGTTAGCAAGAAGTATAAAATTGAAAGTAGGGGTGTTCACGGGTACGGGTCACCCGTGAACCCGAACTGATCCGAATCGATCCGAACAGTTTGGGTTGGGTCATTTATGTATTTGGGTCAAAATCGAACCGAACCGATCAAAATCGTTCATGTACGGGTTGGGTCACAGGTTTAGATTTACAGATCCGTTGACCCGATGACCCGATTTGTTAACCCGTAATAATAATATAAATTTTATTTTATATATATATATATATTAAAAATTAAAAAAAAATTGACAATAAAAAAAGTGTGGTATTGTAAATGTGTGGGCTCAATGAAACCCAATCCATAATCATATTATCTTATCTTATCTTTAGGATTTATGTTTCTTTTTATTCTCTCATCCTTCTCTGCACTTCTGTTACCCTTTCATCTCATTTCTTTCTCTACACTTCTGTTACCCTTTCATCTCATCTCCTTCTCTGCAACTGCATTAGAATCCTTTGTCTGGATTCTCATTAGAATCCCTTTGGGTTCGTACTTATTGTCTGGCTTTGGCTACCAATCACTCTACTTGAGGCATTTTTGTTCGCCATTGAAACTCCGTCGTGGGTAAGTGTGATTCTTCGTTGCTATATTGCGATTAATATTGAATAGTACACAAATGCTATATTGCTATATTGCTATATTACCCAAACGCTTTGCCTTTAAAAAAGAATTTGTGAGGTAACTATTTGTTTGGATTTGATATATATGCTCGTGAGTCATGAATAATGGAGCTTGAATATTATATAGATGATAAATTCTAATTAGTAGCGTTTTAAACACATTCCTAATTATCATTAACAATCATATTTGATATAATTTTTAGCTACTATTTACTATAAATTAAAATATATTACACTTGCTGCATGGATCAAAATTAATTTATTCATTTTAATTATTTTAAAAAATTTCATCATTTAATTGTTTCTAAGAGACTAGAAAAAAGAAAAAAAAAAGTAGTTCCTTTATCTTCTTTCTACCTGTTAAGGCCTACCCTTTGACTTATTTCTGTTTCGAAAATCATTAATGTAGTTAGCATAACATGATGCTTTTAAAGCTCTGGTTCTCTAGGAAAGACATATGTGGTTGTTTATGTAATGTAGTGTTTTATGTAGTAGTAATGAATAAATCTTTTGGATAAATGTTTTTTCTCGATTTATAGAAGGACGGATTATATTGTTTTGAACCTTGCCCGCATAAAGTCGGATTTCAATTTCTATCCAACAATCAGGATGGATAGAAAGACATATCATCTACCCTTTGATTCTCTGGCCGAGTTGGAATTGCAAAGGGGAAGAAGTTTTTACAGAAGTAAGTGAAAATTGATAATAATATAATCTAATTTACTGATGCCTACCGGAAAGCTCAGTAGGGACTGAGCTAGACAAGCAAGCAACTGTCAACCCTCCTAATAGGCAGGGGAGAGATCCTTACCAATACATTTGAGATCCAGCTTAAAAGACAAAGCAAAAAACATCTCTTATATTTTGGTTATTACAAAACTTGGTTTGTAAGAAACAGTTGTGATTCAGACTATTATAGTAAATTTTGTTCAAAAATCTTTTGTTTTAATTTATATTATAAGTCTATTTTAGAATATTATGTCGATAGTATTAAATGAATCAATTTTACCATTTTCATACATTTGATAATATTGTGTTAATTGTATGAGACATTTGAAAGAATCGTGATATAAAATAGTAGTTCTAAAAAAAAATTAAATAGGTAACCCGGTGATCCGAATCGAACCGAACTGTTCATGAATGGGTTGGGTTGGGTTAGGTTTCAATTTTTTTTCCTGAAAACCGAACCGAACCGAACCGATCAAATTTGATTGGGTTGGGTCTTAAATTTGGCCAAAACCGATCCGAACCGACCCGCGAACACCCCTAATTGAAAGTACTAAAATAAATAAGATCAAGAAAAAGATAAAAACCAAATTTACCAAATAAAAAGGAAAAAATAATTTATCTAAAAGGTGAATGATTGGAAGATAAACATGTCAGTCATATAAGGATTAAGCTATCTCCTAGAGGGATACCCATGCCTACACGCACGGATAATATCGTTGTCTACGCATTTTTTTATATCAAATGAAAAATGATATATACGTAAAATGTGCAATGAATTAAAAGTATATATTTAGGAGAAATGTACACTATTAATTGGCTTTTTAGTCTAACCTTTAAAAAAAATTTAGTTATAAATTTTTTTATTGTAATCTTATAACTTGAATTTTAATATTTTTTAAAAGGAATTATCAATGATTAAAAAAATAATAAGATTAACAAACAACAATATTCTTTTTTTAGGGCAATAATATTCATTTTTTAGGAAATATTATATGATAACAACAATAATAATCCAATAAGTGTAATTCAGTTGAATATGTAAAAAAAAAAAAAACTAACTTTCATATTTGCATAATACACTCTTTGAAAGGGAATAATGAGTCTTAAGTCAAACTGAGTAACTACAATTGTTATTAATAAAAAACAACAACAATAATACTATCAAAATACTTGTCTGAAAATATTCTATACTTGAATATTTGGCCCATAAGAAACATGTTTAATTCAATAAAAGGTAGAGATGAAGAATAATGCTAATTAGCATTCTTAATTTTTCTTCTCTCTTAGAGTCCATCAACAAATTTTAGGAGCCCAATAGGAAACTGTCTTTTCAAAGACTACAAATATCAATAAGAAATTGCTCCCACAATTTTTTTTTATCTGTATTTGTGTAATAATTTTTTTCCCCACTAAAAAATAGATATTGTCTCATAAGATAATTTTTTTAGAAATGAATGTATAAAATATAAAAAATAAATAAAGAAAATAAATTGATACTAAATTTACTTTATTCTTTTAATTTTCAGGTTTAATTATTACTTTTATTATCTAATTTATGTTTTAGGTTCAATTTGATCATTTAATTTATTTTTTTGGTTCATTTTGGTTTCATGATTTTAGATGACAGTGATAAATTATGTTTTTAATCCTCGATAAATTAACAAATTTTAAATGTAATTTTTAATAAAATTATTTTTGTGTTGAGTTCCAAATAAAACAAAAAATTATTTTGCTGATTGTTATTTTGTTTTAGTTCTTTTATATATAGATTCTTTGCTATTAGTTCTTACCAAATATTTTCAAAGAAACTAATATAAAATGGACAAAATTTTATAAAGACTAAAACAAAAAAAAATATATATATATATATAAAACAAAATAAACAGAACTAAAAATAAAATTTTAGTTTTATTAAGAAATTAATACAATTTTTTTTATTAAAGACCCTAAATAGAGACTCGTTAATTTATTAGTAACTAAAAACATACTTTTTTTTTAATTCAAATTAAAATTATTTGTTGTTCATTGATAAATTTTTTTGCATCCGATTACGACCGGCCAACATTAGTACAGGCAGAAGAGCATCCACCAAAATCATATGATTTCCTCAAACACTAGAGAATACATCCAGTTTCTCATTAGGCTTCCTACAAAGGAACTTCCTATTTTCATAATTTCTTACTTTCAGAAGTGATGGAAAGTGCAGTTGGCAAAAGATCCATCAAGATGCACATATACAACAAGCCCTTTTCAAGTACCATTGTTCCTACTGCCTGTTAGAAGCATGAAACAAATGTAAATCACCAATATGGTTCAGCAAAGTGTAAGTTGATACCACTTCTTCAAAATAACTTTTGGAGATTTGTATGAACAGGAAAGTTTGTTTGATCTTTTACAATGATCATCATGAAATAATCAAGCAGGCCTTGTACCGTGTCTCTTCTAATGTTTGTTTCCAACTAATTTTTGTTTTGTTTATTAGCGTATGTATTTGAATGACTCTGTAATGCTACAAGTGATTAGTGTGACGCAAGTTATGGCCACATCGAATGAATTGTATCAACAAAAATTTACGTATAATTTGAAACTTTTGTTGTGTTGTTTATTATTCAATCTTATCTATTTTAAGTGTTCATACTTTTTATTTTGTGTATACCAATGCTATTCGATGAAAAATAATGCTGTCAAGATGATGGAGGATGGCGTTTGTTGGTGTTTGCCAGCCTCTGATTTGCTGATATGTTGTTCTCATTTGTCTGCTTAAAGAAGACACTTGGAGTCGATATATGTACTTCACAGGCCTCTGATTTGGGAGCTTCATCGCGATTCAGAAGCTTGCTCTGAATGTCAGTTTGCTGGTCATGTTTGTCTGCATTTTTACTAATTTCCAAATCCTTTGTTGCAAAACAAATAAAACACATCAGACATATGATAAATTTATGGACAATCTATGGAAGGTTATTTCTGACTTAGCAAACCAAATAAGACATACCGAGGTTGTTTTTGATCAAGCAGAGCTTCATTTTCTAATTTTTTTTTTTTGTTCAATACCTGCGTTCTTACTTTTTATTGGTTAGTTGCACAATTACCTTGCTACATTTCAGAATTTAATGGACTACCTACTCATATTAATGATACCAAGGCATGTGATCTTAATAATTCTAGACAAATGGACAATCTTTTGCTTTATTATTCTATAGCCAAAATGGATTGAGTTAGAGTTTGGTAGCTTCATGGCTAATTTCTGGCTGTTTTATTATGGTGTTTATGATATGACTTCAGTAGCAGATTGTTCTGTCACTTGTGCTTTTTTTTTTCGTGGCCTATGCATGGACCAAGGCAAAGTGGTTTCGAGATATTAACAAAGCCATTGCTTGGCAGCTCAAGCATTTGGAATGACATAAGTCCTTAAAATTTTGATAAAGCCTCTTTGAAATAGTTTGACAGTTTGACCATTGCTGATTTGCTTTTCATATTTCTAATGTAATAAAATGTTTGGCTCAATTCAAGTGGGCTTGTGCTTGTGCATTGTCTATAGTCAGTGCAACTCATTATTTTGCTCCTACAATGTATGTTCTCATTACAGTCACTGCAACTCGAGAGGCTAAACTCTTTATCATGATTCCAACAGCCTTCTTGGGAGATAGATCAAATGTGGGAGGACATTAGTCCAACATGAAAGGATTGAAGTTTATTTTAGCTAGATTTTGACCTGTGTGTTGCGCGGATTTATTCTTGGTGCAAACAGTGAACTTACAAATTAAAGCTACTCACATTGCATGGAATGCAAAAACAAAATTTATTGAGACAGATAATTATGGCAGCTTATAAGCCAAATGTGAAGTCTTTGAAAACTTATCCGAGTCATTTGGTATATAAGGCTAATGTCTGCCTGGTCTCTAACTTAAGTGAGCATAGGGAGTGCTGTGGTTTGATACAAGGTTGTCATATTGTTCACTATTTTTGTGAATTAAGCAGAATTTGGATTTATAATACTCTGACTAGTTGACCTTCGAGGTTCCCACTAAAAACATTTTTGACCCTCCTTAAAATGTTCATAAACATAATTGTATGATGATTGGGATGCAGGTTTTTACACAGTACTGTGTCCTATATTTTTATTATAAGCATATATTTAGATATATTAGATGGTGAATTGCGAGTGTGCAATTGGTGGCTAGCTTCTCTTATAAGCATATAATATATGGCTACTTAAATTCTTAAAATCATGCAAAATGGATATCCATCATTCATCAAAATTCGGAGAGGATTGTAGTTATGCTTTTATCAATTAAACCGAATTTTGAGTTTTTTTTAAAGTACTTGTGACACTTGGAATTCCTAAGTGAAAAATCAAAATTGTACCAGAGGATTGCTGCCATGACACTTAATTAGCCCTGGCTGTTCAAAAACAATCTTTGTTCGTTTACAAAATTACATTGCAAGTATAAAATTTCCCAATGTTATTATTTTGATGAGCAGCTCAACTTATCCTTTGTTTTCTGTTACTTGATCTTTCATTCGCAACTTTTCTCTTATTATACAACTATTTCCTCACTAATCAATAAAAGCTTGAATGAGAGGAAAAGGGAAACTTTGCTAGAGAAAGAAGAAACACTTATGAATGTTATGTAATGAAGATGTGCCACATTATATTGTCCTGCATTATCCATTTTGGGCCTTGGATCTTATGGGATTCTTGGGGGACAAGGTGGATAAAACTGATTGCATGGTTTGTCTTTGTTGGAAGATATGTTAAATCATATCTGCACCTTTTCTTCCCTGAGACAAAAGACACGATTTCCATGTCAGCCATGCTTTGTTTGCTCTGTGAAGGGCAGGGCAAAAGGCTTATGATAGGGACCCTCATGTTCTAGTGAATATATCACTTTGTATAATTTTGTGGTCACAATTTTGCCCTTTATGTGCCAAGAAATTTGATGGCCTTGAGCACTTGAGAATTACAATTTATCATTTCTCCCCTAAACTATAAATTTCTACAATGGGGAATATTGCCAAAGTGATTTAATGCACTTAGCTTCAAAAAGATGCTAGAAGAAAGCAAGAGGGGCATCTCTTACTGTAGTTGCATCTAGATTTTGTGCTTTTTAAAGGGACCACTAAGCCATAGAGATTTCCCAAAGTCAAACTCATGTTCCGACTATCAACATATCCGTAAAGAAAGATAATGGTGAAGTGTGCTTAAAAATTATGATTAGGGAGTCTCATGACTAAAAATACTCCAAATTATGTCTCTAGAAATTTGAGATACTATATAAAAATGCTAAAGATTATATTAGTTGATGATGGTTAAAGTAGATAATTAAAAAACTCCCTAATGGCTTACTTAGAGAATAAAGGAAACTGGACCCATATAAAGATTTCCTTAAACAACAAGATACTAACGTTAATTATTGTTAACATTTGATTGTGTTTATATGCACCTTATTAGTTCACTGAAACATGAGATGTCTCATCCAGGCTGCAACAAAGCCAATGGAAGTTTCAACTTTCGTAAATATCCCCCATTATCATATACCAGTGGAAAGACAAGACACAATCCAAAATTTTAAACTATAAAAATTTAATTTAAAATGCACTGTAATAATCAGAGGATATAACTAATTACTGCTTTACATATTCCACGTCGTTTAAAATGGGCTACAAGGAAATTAGATTCATATATTGTGTGGGTAGTAGTTTTTTTTTTCAGTCATGGACAGACAGTTAAAGATAAATATGCAGTTATTGAGATAAAATGGACAAAAAAATGTAAAAACAAGTTAAATGAAGTTAATGTCAAAGATTATAGATATAATCAATAAATTCTTTTGAAAAATTTTCATCTTGGGACCTTGAGGTACACAAGGTGAATATTTCTCTCTCAACATAATTTATTTCATACTAAGAGTCAATCATTATTTAAATCCTGAATCACTTAATTAAAGAAATCAAGTAGTTACCATTTGTGTGTGGTAGTAAATAAATCTCTTCTGAGACAGCTTAATTCCAAGATAGAATCATTGAGCGCTTGAGCTTTCCTCTTATCACCACACTAAGATTTAGACATCCTTTGTTTAAAATAAAGGTTTCATGGTCTTCAAAAACAGTCATAATGACAAGAAGAGAGGGGAAAAGAGGAAAACAAAATGGATTGGCGCCATTACGATCAATTTGGTTATCAATATCAACGGAACATATGTGACAACACTTCAAAGAAATCATGAAAGGTGAAAAAGAACAAGATATGACACAACATTTATGCAATTGCTCTCTTGCTTACATGCTAACACAATTAATATTGCACCTCTCATTTTCACACACATGGAACTAAAGTGGGAGAAACGAAATCAAGCATTTGGTATAGTGGAAGGTAATCAAGGTATATGTTGGGGACAAAAGGTTCACAAAATCGTCCAAAATGGGTCCCCCTCACTTTGAATTTGATACATGCATGCTTTCTCTGATTTCCAACTTTAGCTTTTATTAAGTCTCAAGTCAAAATAACCGAAAGAGAAAGCTGTTTTTTTCCTCCAACGGTCGAAGCACTGCCAGTCTTCATTTTGACCATCAAATAGGATACACTTTGTAGTTTATGAGCATAGAAGAGATCATGAAGAGTTGCTGCATATGCATCTGCTATTGTTCCCATTGTCCTATACACACCATGGAGTTTGTTAGTCAATAGTTTGATCCTTGAGAGAAAAAGGAAAATGGGAAATCATTGCTTCACCTAACTCACCTTCCTAATGCCTATGAATTTCTTTTGCTCCCTCTAAAGCTCAAAGGCTTGCAATCATTCCATTCTTCAAAAATTGATGGTAGGTTGCTTCAAAAAAGTAGCCCAACCTCCTCCTTTGAACAAAAGCATTGCATTATTCTCTTATTATTTTACAATAAAATACTGCTCTTTGAATTTTGTTAATGTCTTAAAAGGATAAATTAATAATTTGTTTTTCCTTTATGGTCTTCTTGCTACTAGCATATTTTCTCTGCTTTCATTATCCGGTAGTCACACCACTAACTTCAATTTCAACCTTCACAACAATATTCAGGACTATCATTACTAGCTTCTTATAGAACTGGTCAACAAAAACATATTGGTAAATGTGGATTTCTAGATAAAATGCTATAAGGACAATCAATTAGTGTGTAAAACATAGCTATTGAAATAAGTCAATTTTATAAACAGATCTATGTACTTGAGGGATTATTTTTTGACTCTAAACAGTAAAATATCCTGGATTAAAAAAAAACAATTACAAGACGGAATTTCTTCTAAACTTTTGTTTGTGTTTACTATCGAATTGCAAGACGTCTTTCCTTGTTTCTCTAAAAGCATATAATGTGCATAAGTATACTTAAAACTCAAAACTAACACTATCAAAGTGTACAGAGTAAAGAAGTAAAAAGAAAACATTCACTGTTATTTGGGGTGAAGTACTCCACTTAAATTAAGGATGAATTTCTTTCAATAAGTTTTAGCGAATGCTTGTGACACTTTGACATTAAAATGACACAAACATTTTGAATTGATAAGTTTTAGCTTATGCTCAAGACATGTCCTGACATTAGAACAAGATAAATGCCCTCTCTCTAAACTTTTCTCACCTATTTGTTTTATTTCGATTAATTATCATATGGTAAAATGACTGGTTGGCCGGGGATAGCTTTTGGGGCCAAACTCGATTCTCGAAGCAGAATTAAGATGGTGTTTTTTTGTTTGTATACCATTTCCACCCATTTGTCACTTGTCACTTTTTTCAAAGTGGAAGTGATAGAAATCTAACACAAACATACTATATGTCAATGAGAATTAACAAATTTATAAAAACTTAATGAATTCGTTTGAGTATTTTTTTTTGCAAAAATTATATACTACTATCATTTTAAAATGTCTTCTGTTAGCTATTGCTGTCTCCTTTTAGGGTTTATGTCCCTTTAAAACAGTGGCGAAACCTATGTCAGTGCCCCTAAAACATAGTCATTGACTAACTACCAGTAGACCCCAGAGTTGACTGAAAATAATTATTGGGGTTCATAAACTCAAAGATCTTGACAATGAACATATCATTATCATGTGCTTCTATTTGTGATGGTAGGTATAGGCGTGTAGCAAAGAGTTTAAAATTTCTGCATTCAATACATAAATGTATAAATTTCATAGTGGATTTCATCCATATAATTTAATGTTATTAACAATAACATAAGAAAAGAAAATTAACAATGCTCGTTATTAAAATAATGAAACTAATAATAAAAATAAGAATTTAATGACTATACACAACTGATAATATAAAATATGTGTATTAAATCATAAATTATTATTTAAATTATTTTAAAATTTAATAAATTCATCTTATATAATGAGTTATAATTAAACGATCGTGTACCATATTTTACAAACATAATTTTTTTTTCTCTGAAAATAATGATGTCTTGGAGCTAAAAATTGAAAGTGTGTCTCTGAGATCATATTGCATGTGCTTGTTATTTTTGCAAAATAAAAAAAAATATAATCCTTTTAATTAACCCTACAAGCAAGAGGGGAGTGCTTGCAGCAACACTAATTAAAGGTATAACTATTCCTTTAATTAAGAAAATATGCATCCTCTTTATAATATATTGCGACTTACGATCAAACACAAAGGTGGCACGTTACTTTCTTTTGTCGTAACTAATTAGTGATTTTGGTGAAGTGGACAACCAATTAGTATGTATTTGAATTACTTTATTCTACATTTAAAATACTTTACAATAAAATTTTAATATTAAAAATAGTTATTTTTTACTGAATATTAAAAATAATTATAACAAGCAATTATTTATCAACAGATAATTAAAACTTAGCATATACTTAATCTTAATTATAGAGTAGAGAAATAAATTCCTTCAAATGGAACATATGATACATTTTGTAAACAAAGGATTAAAAAAGAGACTTTATCTTTTAGAAACTAAAAAAATATTATTTTATTTCGAGAAGTAATTACAAACATATTTAATTTTTAGTTTATTTCTATTTTGATTTAATCTATTCAAGTTTTAGGTGAGGCCTGCATCTGATTATAAATCTCTGACCTACATGTAATAATTGATCATTGATTAATTCGTCACCGTTAACGTGTAACTTTTTATAATAATAAAAAGTTAAAATATAATTTTTATTTCTTTATTCTCTTAAATTTTTACTTTTATCATTTCATTTTTCAATTGAGATATTTTATTTTTCACTTTTAAAAAATTTATGATTTTAGTCTATTTCATTTTTCATTTTTTAATTGAACCATTTCATCTTTCATCTTTTAAAAATTTATCATTTTAATCATTATAACTAATTTCAAAAATTGATATATATATATATATATATATATATATATATATATTTATTTATTGTAAATATTGACTGACAAATATTTATTTATTATATATGATAAATATTTTTTAAAATTATTTAATTTTTAACAAGTTTAATTTATTAAAAAAATAATTAATAAAATATACCATTAATAAGTTTGAAATTGATCTAGAAGATTAAAATTACATATTTTTTAAAATAGAGAAAATATCTCAATTAAAAATAGAAGACTAAAATTAAGGATTTTTAAAAAGTGAAAGATAAAATATTTCAATTAAAAAATAGTAAAACTAAAATAAAAAATTTAAGAAAATAAGAAAACCATAATTATATTTTAGAAAAAAGAAAAATAATATATATATAACTTTCATTGCTTAAAAATCATTACTCTATTGTGACGTAGTGGTGCCCCTCCACTATTTTCCCTTTGACGTTTTGGCCTTACCTTATAATAATAATAATAACAACAATTATATAATATGCTTGCCACTCATCTCTCCCACATGCCTCTCACTTTTGTTAACTTTCCAAAGTATTTTTAATCTTCCGTTCACCATTGTCCATTGCCTTACTAACTGGGAATATATCTTTAATTTGTCATGTCTTAATAGCCATTTTCTTTTGTACCGACACTCCTTTTCCCTCTCTTTATACTTTGTAAAGAGAAGGTTAAAAAAGAAAAGGGTTAATTAGTGTAGTACTACACCCCTCTTATTCAAGCTTAGAATTGATGAAGGAAGGTGGTGGTAGAAAGCACGGTGCAGCCTCACCTTGTGCTGCATGCAAGCTTCTGAGGAGAAGGTGTGCTCAGGATTGTGTTTTTGCTCCATATTTCCCAGCAGATGAACCACAAAAGTTTGCAAATGTGCACAAGGTGTTTGGTGCTAGCAATGTCAACAAGATGCTTCAGGTTCACCTTTTTTTATTATTATTTATTCCAACTATTTCTCTTGTTTTACTCTTCCCTAATTTCACTAGATATAAATGGTTTTTCATTGGACTTTGCCCCTCATTTCCCTCCGAATGTATACACAAATCCTAATTATCTTTCACAAAAGAGTCTAAATTTATATATGAAACACAAAACTTACAAGGTATAGGCTTAAAAAAATATGAGATAGCTTATGTTACATATAAACATCATGAACAATTTTTTAACAAAATAAAACATACTATATTGTCCTCTTTATTGCTTAAATTTTTTGTTAAAATAGAACTTGTTGGCAGCTTTGTTATTTGGGATTTTGAATTTTTAAAGTAAAATCAGAACTTATTCGATTTTGAGATGAATATGTCACGATCTATTAATAGAAACATTTTTCTTGTCATATAAAAGATTTAAACTAACGGTCTTAACCTACCTAATTAGTTCAATCATGATTTTATATATAGTGACTCTAACACGTTCGAACTTTTACTTTTTTTACTAAAAGTAAAAATTCAACACAAAATTTTGATTTACTTACATTTATTTTATATATGTACAAAATAAAACTAACTAAATTAAAAAAATCAACGATTGAAAATCACTAAATTGTATAGTCATTATATAGTAACTTTGAGGATTTATTAATTATATTAAACTACTATTTTTGGTAATATACTTTCAACAATCAAAATGAAAATCTCCAAAACATCATAAAGTCAACAATAAATACTCACTTTAATTATTTTTTCCTCTCCAAACAATTCAGCCAAACAATATACCACTACGTTTGGGTGGGGCTTAATTTGTGCAAATATTTAAGTGGTTTTTAATGTATTATTAGAGTTAGAATATATATGAGTACTATACACCTTGTGTCTAGAAATATAGGCTTTGTCACAACTCACATGTATAGAACTTTCCTTTACAAATATCTTAAAATCTTTAGTGTTTTTTAATTCTATTTTTTTTTAACAACCATAATTTATCTTATTTTCCAAGTTATAAGATTTGTTTAATTGTTAACAGAGTTTTCAAGATTTATATATAAACATTAAGAGAGTTTTGGATTCTCTTGATTAATTTCTAATACATATGTTCGGTATATTAAAAACGAGTGTGGGTGTAACGTTATTCCTTCTTCCAGATAAAACAAAAAGTTTCCTACTTTAACTTTTTATACTTTTGATTGAATTGTTTTTTGAGGGGTACTTTTGATTCAATTTAAGACAGAGATTTATGTGAAATTGTTCATAAGTCACTACTAATTTCAATCTTTTGCCCCTTCTACTTGGCGTTAGGACGTTGAAAACTTTTCACTCTTTTGAGCATCATGGAAAGACATGCACCTCTACTAAAATCTTGGGGCACGCCAAATGAAGGAGATCTTCAAATTATTCGGATGTAAACACTGTCGAACCATAATTAATTGGTCTTTTGAACTAATTTTTTAAAACCTGGATTTCGTTTTTTAAATGGTTCAAAGTTTACATGTGTAAATTGTAATTTTTAAGTAATCAAAAAATAAAAGTATCATAAGTGCTTTAAAGTTTAAAGTTAAACCCCCATCACATCTTGAGCAAAAAATTCTACACGCAAAAACCCCACCGCATAAGTGTTTTTATTTTCTAATATTAATAATTAATTACCCTCAATGTCATATACGTTTAAATAAATAAACTACAGTTTATAGTTAAATTAAATTGAATGATTAAATTTGAATTTGTTAAAATTAATTTTAATCAACTTTAAAATAAACAAAATGCTAGTCGATCTTTCAGTAATTGTCACTCTTTACTCCTCAGTCCTCATCTTGTCTTCAGCTTAATGTTTTTTGGTTTGCTCGACCATGAGAAGACGTTCTTTGTTCAAAATAGTCGGGAAAAAAATAAAAATAAAAAGTTGAGCAACTTCTGAATGAATTATATATATATATATATAAATAAAAACATGATAAATTTTTAGAACACTGCATCATTCCATCGTAAAATGTTTTATGAGTATATTAAATTTTTGCGGTGAATGATTAACAGTTTTGTTTGCTTGAGTACTGTTTCATTTTACTTTCTTTTTTTAAAACTGAATTAGAGTCATACGCGTAAAGGTCTATATATAGTGATTGCTTAGTATTTAAATTTTAAAGCAGATTAACTTGTTTAATTATTTCAAAAATTAACCTTTTCTTTCATTATCATTTTGGCTATACCGGGGGAGCCAATTGGAGCTTGCGAACGTGATGTTGGCACCCAAAGTCAAGCAGCGCATTTATAAAACAGAAATTATAGTTTTACTACCTATTTATATATTCTTTTCATATAATAAAAAAGGAAATAAAAAAAAACGTTTTAGTAACTTGATTGATGATATAAAAAAATAACAAAATAATTATATAAATAATATAAATTTTTGTAAAACCACACTTGAGAATAGGATATTGCTAACCGTTGCACAGGACCTTCAATTTCCACACACAATAAAAAAATATTTTAAGTGAACGTTCTGCTTCTTCTGAACCACGTGAACCTGTCTTTTGAAATTATTTTTTAATCAGAAGTAAACAGTAATATGTGAATAATAAAATAATGATTATTCATAGTCAATAATAAAATTTTACATTGTTAACCAGTTAGAAATCATCCACGATTAACTTATATGTTCGATGATTTATAATTAAATAATATTATAAAGTTATTTTATATTATAAATACATAATTTATATTCTCCTAATAAAACCACTAATTTTCTTGTATTTTTATTTTGATGAAAGCATAATAACCGTGAATTTTTCAGGACCTACCGATGCATCAACGAGGGGATGCAGTGAGTAGCATGGTGTATGAGGCCAATGCCAGAGTCCGAGACCCTGTTTATGGGTGTGTTGGGGCCATATCTTCGCTTCAGCAACAGATCGATATGTTACAGACCCAATTGGCCTTGGCCCAGGCCGAGGTGGCCCATCTTCGGGTGAGACAAAACAGATGCTTTTCCAATCATGGCCTTAGGCCCACTAGCCCAACCAATAGTGGGTTTCCATCATCCAAGACCTTGGACTCACATGCCAAGCCTATTTTTGACATAGACATGGTGGACCAGGCCAGCTATGGTGGTTCAATGTGGTCATGACCTGGAAATTATTTCCTGCACCTCCCAGTTGCGTTCTGCACCTATTTCAGAAAATAAATTTTTTACATTCTAGAGAGACAATTTCAGAATATAATTTTGTATTTTGGATTAGGTGTTCTGAAAGCTTAAGAGCAGTGCTTCCTGGCGGTGGCCAGGGTACTGCATGGTGGTGGAGGAGCTGTGGTGGAGGCGTTCGCCCGCTTAATTAATTTAATTTTGGTTTTTGGGGAAATGTTTTTCATTGAAGGTTAGGTGTAAATATATTGTTGTTACTTTGTATGAGGACAAGTTTATGGCCTGATATTTGGACTCTTTATGGCAAATGTGAAGTAATGGAGGATTGGGAATTCTGTTGTTGTGTTAATTAGGATTATTATGATTGGCTTTTTGCAACATCAAGAATGAACCAAGAGGCTTTTACATGAATTTTGATAGGCAAGGGTTCTTTCTATTGTTGGAATATTCAGTATTTCAGTATATAACTTATAAGTACTATTATGGACATGTTCTCTCTTTTATATCTCTTCCTCTGATTTTTTTTTTAAAAAAATATAGCTGAATATTTATCTTTAAATGTGAGTTTTCATAAGAGTTATTTTATTTCTCATTACGACTCATCCTGTCCAATGTATTCAACATTTAACTTTTTTTTATCTTATTTTATTTTATCTCTTCCAAATATATTTATTAATTTTAAATTTAATTTGATGATTATCGTTACTATTTTTTTACAAGGTGATTATATATCATTACTATTATTATATTTATTTTATGAAAATACTTATTATATGTTCATTTCTTCTTCCATCTTACTTCTATATCCTATTCTATTTTATCATTTCACCGGTTACTTTTATCATTTTCTCTTTGTATCTTTTCTTTTCTCCTTCTTTTTCTTATTTTCAACTTAATCTACCCTAAAATCGGATTAATGAATATCAATACTCTTATTATATTAACCATATATATATATATATATATATATATATATATATATATATATATATATATAAGTATTAATTTATATCAGAGTTATTCTTTTTTATAAAATTTAATGGTTTTAATAAATTACTAACCTTATAAGTTAGATTTCATTAGATTCTGATACCATATATCAAAGATAAAAAGAAATAAGAAGACTAGGGAAAATATAAGATGAAATAAATGGCATGACAAAGAATAAAAAAAATGAACCTATAAATAATTTTAAATAATTTTTTCACAACATTAAAACATTACTCATTTTTTAATATCAGGTATAGTTCGCGTTACTTTTCTTGGAAGACATCTTCAGAACTTTATTCATTATTTTCCTTCTCTTTTTTGGTATTCGCTCCATAATTCATACAACACCTCTAGGTTCAAAATCTAATTTTTATTAAATCTTCTAATAAATGAGTTAAATAGATCATCAACATAAATAATGAGTTCAAGAATCCAACTATTTGTATAATATTTAAAATATTAATAATTTTATTTTTTTCTCTCTCCTTAAAATATCAAAATAAAATCTATTATTAAAAAATATATACAAGAGAGATTTTAAAAAATCTTATAACCTACATAATATTATGGATCTATTAAAAAAATATTCAATCTATAGATATTTTTATATTACTTACACCCTCCCTTCAAAATGCAAAGAACATTCAAAAGGGTGAGACACCGGTAAGTGTTGAAATCACAAGTGACAGAAAATATCTCAAGGCGAATATACCTAGAAGACTACGAGACCAATTTCAACAACACCCACACCAGCAACACGCATGATTTAGAAACCTCAATAAAAAAAGTTCCAGGAATATTACAACCTAAACGTGTCGGAACCTCAGGTTCGGATCTCTTTTTCTTTTTTGATCGACAAATATAAATTGATAGTCTTTGTTAGAATCTGCCTAAGAGTAATTCAAATCCAGGGTGTCTCTCCCCTGGCCTTTCTGAGGATGAATTTAGAGGGGACAAACAAGTCTTGCCCCCTTCCCTCAAGATTATTTATCTACTTGTATGAGAAAAATAAAATAAAAAATATTTACAGAAAAAATAAATAAGTAAAATAGGATAGTGATTTAATATTTGCTTTTAAGTTCTTTCTAGTAGTGGTCTTATTTCTAATTTTACACATAAATTTAATAACAAAATATTTTTATAAAACTCATTTTTTATTAAAAAATTATATATTTAAAATATTATGCAAAATAAAATTCAACCTTCCTTTGATATATTCATGGATCCGTTCTTACTTCTTCCTCCACCAAGTTCATCTTATTATTATTTCAGGTTCGCATCTCTAGACAAGTTTGGACCGGTTTTGGCGCATGCTTCTCAACCACCCGATGGAAGGTTGCATGTTGATGCAGATAAGCCGTGGAGTGTTGAAGTTCCGATGGTGCAGTAAAAAAAAGACACTTTTCTTTGGTAATTCACTTGCTATTTAATGGCTCTTTACACAAGCTATGTCCCATTGTTATTTTCTTTTCAAAGTTGTTGTTCTAGAGCGTTACTCGCAGATACAAGAATTACATATATCGTGGCCGAACCTGTGCTTAGCATCGTCAATTCTTTCATCTAATACTAGTACTGTCTGATTTTAATGAGGATTAGAAATAGCAATCAAATTGATTGTTTGTAGTTATATTAATTGTTGGCAAAATTGTGACCTCTAATTATTATGATATATTGAAATATTTATCGATCACCTTTCTTGTCAATATTAAAAATGTCGGCCAACTTAAATATTCGTTTATTTCATATATATGTACTGTTTTTAGCTGAACTTTTAAATTTAGTAGGCCCTAACTGTGACATTCAAAGCAAATTAACACCAAGAAGGTCAGCAGGTGAAGAATCTAATTCACAAGCACAAAGAAAAACTTTGTACTAGTACTGTGTAGTGTGTACCTAAACCTTTTAATTCGACAATCGAAATAAATCCTACAAACGTCATCATTTAATTTTATTAAGTGTGCGTAATAGATGAATTGCATGAGAATATGTGTGTAAAAAAGTGTAGCGTGTATTTTGTTGCATGGCTGCAAACCATTTCTTAATTCTTGATTTGGTTTGGCTTCTTAGCCAGATGCTTAAGCAGTTAAGGTTGGCAACCCCAAGAATCGATCTTCCAAAGTAATGGGAGAGGTGCACGCAAACTATTTGGTTTCTCCTTTTGAATTCTGTGGATTTGGCTTTTTCTTAATTCAAATATAGCATTTAGGCTCCTGTTGACGTATGTTTATATCTTATTATGCCAGAAAGTTTTTAAATTTTACATGAATTTAAATACCACTGCTGAATCGTATGTTGAATTTTTCAAGAATTTCTCAAATTGTTACAACTAGGTATGAAGTTCCACCTACCAAAAAAGTACCAAGTGCGTATTATATAAAGCGGTTTATAGAGAGTGGACCTGTTATTTTGGGAGAATATTTATAGAGGGTGATAGTGGGCATGAACATAATTTTAGACTTTAATTTGCAACGGCTTGTTCCTAATATAAATAGAAATTACTGACAAACATTTAATTATGTACGGATGGTGGGGTGTATTAAGTGAGAGAAGCGTTTATTTTTATTTTTTTTTGAACTCAAGAGAAGTGTCTATAATTATCACACAATCACTTAAAAAAGTCATATCACTTTTTCTAATTATTCATACATATATAGAGAGAGAGATTTACTCACTCACTTCTATACAAACACAGAAATACTCCTCTCACTTGATATGCTTTCATCTATGGATGAATAAATACCTTATGAATTACTTAATCAACAACATAAAATTCATATTTTATTTTATTTTATTTATCTTTGATTGTTTTTTTTTTTATTTTTCTCTTCATTTCTCATTATATCAATTATTATGTCTAATACTTTTTTTCTGTTACTTTTCCTTTCTTATCTCTGTATTCTTTTTACTTTAAACCACCCCATCTTGGGATGTCCATTTATTATTTCCTACTTTACGAGTGATTATAAGTACACAAATACAAGTTTAATTAAATTGTAAGTATAAATAATAAAATACATGTTCTGTATTGTCCAGGTAAATTTATGCGCAATCAATCTGTATAAAAGAAAAAAAAATCATCAGGAAAGATTTAATTGGTATAGGTTCGATTTAAAATCTTGGTATGCATAAATTTACTTGCATTCTTTGAAAGTTGTTCTCCTAGCTAGCTAGCTAGAGCTTTACAAAGATTAGCTACAGAAGTTTTCAACATACCGTGGCCGGCCTGAACGATGCTATAGCATCATTTAATTCTTCCACCAAACTATACGATATTAATGACATCTCGAAACTGATCGAATTGGTTGGAAAAATCATAACATCTAATTATTACGAGGTGTAACATTTTTCGTCCACGCGTAATGCGTGAAGTAACTTGAGTAGGTCTCTGACTGTGACACTGAAAGCAAAACAACGTAAGGAAAACTCAGCTGCTAAGAATTTTTAACTCAAGTTACATGATCAATATACCAGGAAAGAACTTACTCAAGTATTGTTGTTTACATCTGTATGGAGTAGTTTTTAATTTGAAAGCAGAAAATATGAGGAACTTACATGTTTATTTGATGTATATGTTAGTGCCTAAATTGCATGAAAATCCGAAAATCCAGTGAAAACAAATTGCATATTGATATCAGTATGAACAGAAAAGTTAATATATGACGCTATAAAAATTTTAAATTTAATTAATTAATGAGTGTAGAAATTATATTAAAGATAATTTTATTCTTTTATAAAAAAATGTATATGTGGACAAAAGTATTATAATCTGAAACCAAAAAAAAACAAAAAGATTGTCTTCATAGTGCACTCCAGTTTCTCTCTATATATTCTATATATTCTATATCTATATCCCTTTGTATATTTTCTTCAAACTGCAAGCTAATTAAACATTCATGATCATGAACCCTTTGGATCCACAAGAATTCAGGAGGCAAGGGCACATGATCATTGACTTCCTTGCTGATTATTACCAGAACATTGCCAACTATCCAGTGTTGAGCCAAGTAGAACCAGGTTATCTTAGAGAACTCATGCCATCTTTTGCACCTCTCAACCCTGAAACAATTGAAACCATCCTTCAAGATTTGCAGCAGCACATAGTCCCTGGCATAACACACTGGCAAAGCCCTAATTACTTTGCTTACTTTCCCTCCAGTGGTAGCACAGCAGGGTTTCTTGGTGAGATGCTGAGCACAGGGTTCAACTTGGTAGGGTTCAATTGGGTGTCTTCACCAGCAGCAACAGAATTAGAAAGCACTGTCATGGATTGGCTAGGTCAGGTTCTGAAGCTCCCAAAGGCTTTTCTATTTTCAGGTAGTGGTGGAGGTGTGTTGCTAGGTACAACATGTGAGGCCATTTTGGTCACACTAGTTGCTGCTAGGGATAAAGTACTTAGCCAAATTGGTAGAGAAAATATTTGCAAGCTTGTTGTTTATGTCTCTGATCAAACACATTGTACTGTACAGAAAGCAGCTCATATAATAGGAATTCACCCCAAAAATATTAGGGTTGTCAAGACTATGAAGTCAACTGCATTCACTTTGTTGGCAGAGTCACTGGTATCTTCCATTCACACAGATGTTCAAAAAGGGTTGGTTCCTTGTTATCTTTGTGCCACTGTGGGAACAACTTCAACCACTGCAATTGATCCACTAGGACCACTGTGCAAGGTGGCAAAAGAATATGGTATGTGGGTCCATGTTGATGCTGCTTATGCTGGAAGTGCATGCATTTGTCCTGAGTTCAGACACTTGATTGATGGAGTTGAGGATGCAAACTCTTTCAGTCTCAATGCTCACAAGTGGTTTCTCACTAACTTAGATTGTTGCTGTCTTTGGGTGAAGGATCCAGCTTCTGTGATTAAGTCCCTATCAACAAATTCAGTGTACTTAGAAAACAGTGCTTCTGATTCAAATCAAGTGGTGGACTACAAGGACTGGCAGATAACCTTGAGCAGAAGATTCCGTGCACTCAAAATTTGGCTTGTTCTGAGAAGCTATGGTGTTGCTAATCTCAGAAACTTCCTCAGAAGCCACGTTGAAATGGCTAAGACTTTTGAAGGGTTGGTAAGAATGGACAAGAGGTTTGAGATTTTTGTGCCTAGAAATCTTGCTGTGGTTTGCTTTAGGATTTTACCTTGTGCAGTTGCAAGGATTGGTAATGGTAGGGTTCAAAATGGAGATCTTACAACTGAGCATGTTGCAAATGAAATCAACCGCAAATTGCTTGATTCAATAAATGGTTCAGGATTTGTGTACATGACTCATGCAATTGTTGGAGGGGCTTTCGTTATTAGGTGTGCCATAGGAGCAACTTTAACTGAGAAAACACATGTCATCATGGCCTGGAAAGTGGTGCAGGAACATGCAGATGCAATTTTAAACCATTAAGCTAAACCTGAATTTTACAGAAAAAGGGAGTTTTTCTTTTTCTTTTTCTTTTTTTATTAGTAGAGTTCAATTGTTCAGAAACTGTATTGGTTACAGTGGTTGCAAAATTAAAGTTTCTTTCAAAGTGTTTTCTTGGTCAGTTGAGCATAAGTATCATTTGTCTATTGTTTAATACAGTGGTTGGAAAATTAAATTTGCTTTCAAAGTGTTTTCTTGGTCAGTTGAGCATAAGTATTCTTTGTCAATTATTTTTATCTTGCAGATAAATTATTGCACTTGTTTATTATTATTGTTATCCGTCATTTCTACTTCACTGTCCTACATTTAATAATTGGGGCCATTATGTTCAGTGACATACTTGGACATTTAACAATTGATTTAAACTATCATCTAAAAAAACACCATTGATTTAAACTAGATTCAGACAGCAGTCCCGTATACGGGTTTGCATTTTTTAGTTTTATAATATTTATTATTTACAATTTATAAATAATAATATTAGTTAAATTGATAAATTAGGGACCAAAGATTTTTCTGCACCAAAATTGTACAAAGGAGACTAAAACTAATTAACTAGGAAAGTTTGTGGTTTTTATTTATTTATTTAACTCAAGACCCATTTTTTAATTAAGAGACTTAAAACTGAAATTTCATTGAAGTTAAAAACTGAAAATAAGAAATGAAGACAAGAAGGCTTTGCAATGGCTCTCAATAATAACTTGACACCATATATGTCACCATGCTTTAGCTCAAGCCAATTTAACCCGCCCCTACAATAAAAATTTGTTTCCTGAATATTGTAATAGGGGGTTGCGAAATAAAGCTATAACATTTGAGAAAACCTCCATTGCTACAACTAGCTCATTAAGCGTATTTTGAGAAAACGTACAGTTCCTACATTATATACCAAATGGCAAATACATCAAGCTAGTGAGCTACAATTAATCATGAACCAACTCATTAATTAATTGAGAAGAAAAACTTTTTGGACCTCAACATGTCAATCAGACTTTTTTGGACCTCAACATGTCAAAACAAATTAAGAGCTTGTTTAAATACAAAATTAAAAATCCATATTTTCAGAGTTTATTTATTAGAAAAAATTTTATATTTTCAGTAGAGTAATTCTCAGAATCACTCATCCCTTATATTTAAAACGGCCCTATATTACAAAGAAATATGGACTAGGATCGATCAGTGACTTTTAAGCTCAATAAATTCTAAATCTCCTAGGCACGGCCATAGTACCAAAAGTACGTGCAAAAGGTTTTATTCTTTAGTTTATGAGAAAGAACTAATAATACTTGTATAGTTTCGAATCACCAAATAATTTTTTCCATAAGAAACGATAGATATTAATTACCTTCTTATGCAACAAAATTCTTTTGGTAGGTAGAAATTTATGAAGGACTTCTCACCAAAATATTTTATTTTTATGGAATAACCTTCGGCTTGCACAGCTACTTCCACATACCTCTGTGTGGCACTTGCCGAAGTAGACCCTTCTGTTGGGTGATAAAATCTCCACTCCATTTGTAATGTAATAGGCTGTTTTGACAGAAAAAACACTTTTCTGGTGACAGTGATACTATCAAATTAATTAACAATTTCACCCGCTACAATATGACTACTGATTGGTATACTAATACCCTTTGAGTCTCCCATCTAAAATATTTCTTAAAGTGAAGCTAGGGATTGTTCCTCATATCCTCTGTTGTGCTTCCAGAAAAGAACAGGGTGGGAATATTTTGTTTTTAGGACTAAAATTGGTTATTATTGACGATAGACACAAAACCAAGTTCCCAATATTTTTCATTAATTAAACCACTCAAATTTGAAAATTTTGAAAAATTGCATGGATTAAAGTCAATAAGAAGAATCAAATTTAAAGCAGATGTGGGAAAATTGAGTAATTTAAAAAAACTATATTCACTCTTATTCATAAATCTTTAAAGTTTATAGCCAGTATATACATGTATTTTTAAATTCAAGCACTTATATTTTTCAAGAATATATCACATGTACCAAGAAATATTTTGTGTAAAATATATAAATACTTATAACCATGGATTTGTATAATAAGTCAAATAAAAACAAACAAAAAAAAAAGTCAACTTTTGAGCATTTTCCGTTTTCTATTAATTAAGAGATGAAAACAGAGAGTGGAAAAAAATAAAAAATGAAGGATGTTTCATTGATCTGAAAGAGATTATGCATGAGATGAAAAATTTAAACTAAAATGATTTCATAGGTAAAAAAATTATATAAAATAAAAATGTATTTGGAATTCTTATTAAATTAATAATAATAATAATAATAATAATAATAATAATAATAATAATAATAATAATAATCTCCATTAGGGTGCCTTTAGAATTCATTCTTTAGCAAAAACATATGGTCATAATTGATTATATATAACATAATTTATTATGGCATGTGTGAGGTATGTCATCAGTGTAAAAAATGTTTTGGCAGACTATTTTCAAACACACATGCTGTTACACTAATTTCATCCAATATCTAATTTCATCCAATATTAGCTGTAATCACTTTCAGCCTTCTTTCACCCTTTTAAACCAAACATTACCTTTTTAGTCAAATATATGTTTTTCGTAAAACTTTCAAGTCTCCACTTTGATCTCATTCAATTTAGATATGGCAACGGGGAGGGGCGGAGGCGGGTATTGCATTCCCCGACCCCGACTAAAAAATCGCTCTCCGACCCCGTCCCCGATTCCTGTCGGGTTTTAAAACCCACACCCCATCCTCGCCTCGCTGGAGGTCTGGTTTTTCCCTACTGTTACGGATAGGCCCATTCAAATATTTAAACTTGACAACCACCAAAAGATAGAAGATAAAACAAAAGATATAATCATAACCAATGTCGTTCATATATTAGATAATCTGAATATCTTTACAAAAGATAATGGGCCTCAACAATATCTATCCAGGATCCAGGTATCATTTTATAAATACAGCTTCATTCATGGTGAAAGGTACACAACAATCCTAACTCTCTCTTTTCCATTCACACTGCACACACAGCACACCACTTGTGTTGTTTCCAGCAGTGATCATCTTCCTGGGGGTGCTTCATCTCCATAGGCATCTTCAGAGAGGGAGAGTTTGATCCTATAGCAAATCCCAGCAAACCTTGCTGGGTACATTCTGTTTCTCGTAAACGGAACAGTGGCGCCGTCACGAGAAGAGCAAATAGGCTCATCCGGACAGGGAGCACAAATTTTAAAACCCTCTTGAATTCCAATGGGAATTGTGGCAACACTTTCAGAGTCTAAGACCGAAGTAGTATGTAACACCTCATGAGTTACCCAGGGATACTTATTGGACAGACTAGTAGAAATGGTTTGAGATTGAGACCTAGCAGAAGATTCCTCAATAACTTCCAAAGGAGATGAGTCCATGATTACCTACGAAAGTAAAAAAGGAAAATGACAATTAGTAAAGTACCTGAGAAATTGAACTCTAGAGAGCTAATATTTGATGAAGTCTGGACCGACACCGGGGTATTGCTAGAAATCGGCACCTCGGTCCCTAAATTTGATTCACTTGGAGTCAAGGGGATAGCTCTTTGAGAAGGAAGTTTGGGGACAACAATAGGGTTATGCCGGCAGTTGTCAAGAACAACATCGGCCTGATGATTGTGATCAATGCTAGCGAAATAGAAAAAAATCATCAAGACATTTCGAACAGGGTTCGAATCGAGTTTCAAAGTGTTGTTCAGATACATTATCTTTTCTGGAAATACCTAAAGGAATATTGCTTGAAAATATGGGGGTCTGAACAGAAGCCCTACGTTCAGTTTGGGATAAACTAGGAGACAACCCTAATATGGAAGGATCAAGGGGTTTAGGAATATTGGTTCTAGAACTATTAGAACCAAATGGGTCTCGCAGAATGGCTTTTTCCTTCTCCTCATCAGGAATAGGGGGACCGAAAAACCAAAATGCTGAACGTGGAGGGACAGTTTTACGGATATGTGCCTCTTCTTCCGTAGAATATTTCATGGAGAAGGAGTATGAGAGTAAGGATGCAAAGAAAGGGGAAAAGAGAATGAAGAACCAAAGGAAACCACAGACGAAAAAAATATGTGCATAAACTAAAATAGCAGATAAAAATAATAGCAAAGAGACGAGTGTGAAAGAAGGAAATTGAAAGTACCTAGAATAGAAGGAAGATTGGTGAAATGTTGAACAAAGCAAGGGAAGTCACAAAGCAAGAAAGTAGGCTGCGGAAATAGCAAAGACCAGAGAAAAAGATGAAGGACTGAAAAAAGATGAGTGAAAATGCGTATAAGCCCTAAGAAAAACCGCCAAGATCAAAAAACGTTTTAGTATGCGAACACGAAAGAACGTGCAGGGGCAAAAATGTCACTATCAAAGTCAGAAATGATTACAGCGTGAAAAGAAATAACTGCATTAAATGAACGGGACATGCGTCATTTATGAAAAAGGAGGCGTTTCATTTTCGATGGTTATAATTACTTTAAGCTGCTACTGAAGAGACAAGATACAACTCGGCACTGACTGGAAACGTGTCGAACAAGTTGAGATCTTATTTCGGCAAGGGACGAGCATAAGAAATTTATCTCGACAACAAATAGCTCGGTAGTAGATTGAAACGCTTCTCATAAGCTTCTTGAAACCGAGCTACTTATGCTGGCATGAGGCAATAATAGTAACCTACGACGGCATGAAGATCTTGGATTCAATATAGCTCGGACCTATCCATTTAATACATCCCAGTCATCCAGAGTGCTAGATAACCGGGCTGTGGGGCATCTGTTACGGATAGGCCCATTCAAATATTTAAACTTGACAACCACCAAAAGATAGAAGATAGAACAGAAGATATAATCATAACCAATGTCGTTCATATATTAGATAATCTGAATATCTTTACAAAAGATAATGGGCCTCAACAATATCTATCCAGGATCCAGGTATCATTTTATAAATACAATTTCATTCATGGTGAAAGGTACACAACAATCCTAACTCTCTCTTTTCCATTCACACTGCACACACAGCACACCACTTGTGTTGTTTCCGGCAGTGATCATCTTCCTGGGGGTGCTTCATCTCCATAGGCATCTTCAGAGAGGGAGAGTTTGATCCCATAGCAAATCCCAGCAAACCTTGCTGGGTACATTCTGTTTCTCGTAAACGGAACACCTGCCCCACCCCCGCTTTTGACTAAAATTAAAAAATAATATTACTTTTTTTATTGAAAAAATGGGTGAAAAGGATGATTACGTACAAAAAAAAAACAATAACAAATCAACATTCAAGATATGATATCATAATTTAAAAATTACAAAACAAAATCACGATAGAGTTAAAGAGTATAAATTTTTGTGGCAGGCATACTAAGTCAAAGACAAACATAACCACTAATACCAGATATTCAAAGAATAGAAACATTTAGTTTCCACGCACTAGTAGCGCCTGTAGCGGGAAGAGAAAGAGACAAAATAAAAACTGTTTTTGTATAGTGTGTGCCAATAACGTGCTGGAAAAGAGAGGAGAGAAACATTTATTTAATTCCTTCAGTATAACTAAACAATTGTCTTCATTACACATCAAAATTAGGTATCAAAACTCTTTGACATACTTTCTATAGTGATACTTTCTAGCTGGATTCCTAATCACAACCCCTCTACTATATATGTATTTTTCTTAATTACTAGGTAATGGAAATTTCTATGGCACTGGGAATTCAGTCAATTCACTTTTAGTCCATACATTTTTACCTTAGTAATGACATATTAAGCACTATTGGACTCTATTCACTTTGGGAGAGCATCACAGGGAATTGGTTACCAGCTTGCAGCTATTGGGTGATTATGAGAATTTACTCACTCCTCCTCAATCTGTTATTTGGGGAGCAAATCAGGCTGCTGCCAAGGCTACCTTGTTTGTATCAGGACATAGTGGATACTTGCAACATACGAATGTGAATGACTTGCCCACAAACTGTTGTAAGTAATTGCTTTTATAATATGAATCTCTAATGGTGTTGAGTTTTAGAAAGAACTCTAAGTTAGAGGTCCTAAAATAAAAATAAATAGGCAGTTTTAAGAACAATTAAAAACACTTGTGTCCAATTGTATCTTCATACAATTATAACTAAAATATACAAAAATTTCATGATAAGAAAAAAAATTGACAATATGGTCCATAATAAGAGCTTGCTTTCGTTTTTCATCAGTCCAAAACACAGATTCTTTGTCCAATTCTTACTGACTGGGGACTTCTCACCCAAGTAGACATCCCATTAGTTGCAGAGTATTCATGCTATCTTAAAAAAATTATATATCAGAATCATGGCATGATTAATAATATAACTCACAGGTAAAGCTTGAAGAACAACTAATGCATGTGTAAGAAAAATAGCATCCAAGCTCGATGGCCTACATAAACAGAATAAAGCATGTGAATACATTGCCAAGAGTTCAAAGTCAAAATATATTGAAAGCATATAAAGTTGTAAAATGGTACCATCCATTGAACAACAAAATCATAATTGAAAGCATATTGTCAAAATTAAAGAAATATATTAAATTGTTTTTCTCAAGTCTCAACTACAGAATTAAAGAAAAGAGAGGGTTAGGTATAAAAAAATGCACTGTCATACTTTATGCTATTTGGTCAAGAAATTTGGAGGTTCACATGCTACATAATTGAATATCACATCATGTACATTACCTACTGTCAATCAGATCTTCCAAGCCGAACTTTTACCCTTCCAGCCTTCCTGCATTATTTTAGGAGGTGAAAAGTAAAAAGCTTATAAATTAATTGATTAAATTAAAATGCAATGAGATAAACAACAACATTTCTTAATATTCTCACATGATGCAAACCATTTTTTTAGACCCCTCTGTTGATTATTAAAATTGCCAATTGATATATCTTCTTTACGTATGTGATCAATTTCATAGATATTCACAAGGTAGGAGAAAATGAATAAAGACTCCAAATAACAAGATAATAAATTAATATGGGGTAATATGAACATAACTCTAAAACTCCACAGATCTCGCCGTGATGAGGAAGCAACTCTCAGAAACCAATAGGGGAATATGAATGAACAATTGGTGGGAACTTAGGTCTAGAGATATTATAATTTATTTTCAGATGAAGATGGTCCAAAATTTAAAAGAGTCAATCAGAAAAGACAACAAGAATTAGAACTTTTTGTTTGTTGTCCTGTTTTACATACAATTAGAGCATGCAAATTAGAACTCTCCACCACACCCACATGGCTGAATGATTTTATTGAGAGTCTTGATTCAAAAAAAGCCATTGACACCTTACATCAAAGCACGCAAAGAAGCTCCTAGTTTATTGAACCATTCAGGTGAATAGAGACAGGGAAAGAACATAACACAAATATACAAAAATGTGAAAGAGAAATACCATTAAAGAGCACAATAAAGATAGAGAACAGAGTGTAAAACCAACCAAGGTGCAGACGAAGGTGGTGGTGTGAGTGGTAGAGAACGACTAAAGGCTAGTTGCGGCACATGAGCGGCGACGGGAGTAACGGCGCACGAGCGATGGACGAACGTGCGGTAGCGGTAGCGATAATTCCAAAACCGAAAAGTGCAGAAAATCAAAAGCGAAGTTAGGGTTTAATATATATACAGGGGTATTTCTGTATTTTAAAAATAGGTGCAGGGGCATGGGCGGGACAGATATCATCAATATCAAACCCGCCCCCGCCCACGAATTTACGAAGCGGGAAAAACTCGAATCCGACAAATTCGGTTTTCCCCATCGAAATGGAAGCGGGTTCAGACGGGTATCCACGGGTACGGGTCTTGTTGCCATGCCTAATTCAATTGTTATAGCAAGATTTTTTATCTTCAATTTGTTTGCTCTCTAAAAGAAACCTTTCAATTTGTTAATTAATCTTCTTGATCAGCTAATATGTATGCCGCAAAATCAAATATTATTAATTAGGGGGTAATTAATGAATTAATTAATAACCCATTATTCTCTCTCGTTATTCTTAGTTGCCATTCCATTTCATTGTCTATTTCCTTCTCGAGTTTCTTGATGTGGATGCTTGTCGCCATACCACCAAATTTTGTGTAGTAAACACCAAATTTTTAGGAACACCAACCGTTCAAAAAATGGAATGCACAAATTAAGTCTTGTACGTAGCTTTTTATGTCAAATAATATTGATCAAACCCTATAAGTATAACTACTAGACATTTTTCTAAGTTTATCCCACATTTTGTATGGAAACCCGGTTTCCATGCACATGCAATTCTTATAAAACCCCAACTCCCTCTCCTCATTCCAACACAAGGCTACATACGTCACCTCACATTCCATTTGTCTCTGATCTTCCAACACCTTCCTCAGAGAAGAGACAAAATGGATCACCATTTCACTTCCGAAACCTCTCTCATTATTCTTCTCCTCATCATATCCCTCTCCTCCCTTGCCACCGCCACCTCCACGCGCAACATCCACATCGTCCGCCATGAACTCCAATCCGACATCACCGAATTCTGCAAGAAGACCACCAACCCCGCCGTCTGTGCCAAAACCATCCAGCCCCACTTCCTCAAGAACAGAATCGAGCCCTTCAAGGCGCTCGACATAGCAGTGGACGCCACCCTGGCGAAGGCCAAAAAAAACCCTAGCCGACATTAAAATCCTTGAATCCAAAACCGTCACCACCAAATCGTCCAAGGACTCGTTCGACATTTGCAAGGACCAGTACAACAGCATGCTCGACGCCATCAAGGAAACCAAAGCCGCAATTGCTAATAAGGACATCATCACGGCTAAGTTCAAGTTCAGTGCTGTTTTGTCGTTCCAAGGGGCGTGCACGGACGCGTTTGAAGGTGGGAAAATCCCGTTCCTTGAAGATTCCGACGCGGTTTATGACCTCGGAGGGAATTGCTTGGATATTATCGCTGATATGGAGAAAGCTCAGGGTCCTCAGAAAATGCCACCGGTGCAACAAAGTGCCCCTTCTGCATTTAGCAACGTCATCGGAACCGTCTCATAAATTTTTGGTGACTTTGTTTTAACCGACCGTGAATGATGATGGAATTGTCGAGTGCAGTATTGTGTCATTTTTTTTTTTGTTTTTTTTTAGTAAAATGAATGTTTTGGTGTAGGGGAGAATGGAGACTGATTCTTCCTCCCATGTAAAATGTTACTGTCTTGGCGAATTATATATATATATATATATATATATATATATATATATATATATATATATTTTTTTTTTTTTTTTTTTAATTTATCTTTATACGGCCTATCATGAATACTTTCATTTTATTAGATTTGCCGTCATTTTACCGATTTAGCTCCATTGGTATTAGAGTTAATTCTGTGTTCATATTTCTGGTGTTCGTAGTTTTTTAATTCTTTTTTTACAATCGGCGTTCATATTTTTTATTTTCAAATCAATATATTGCGTTAAGTGTGTAGTAGCGCAGGGTGTTTAGGTTTTGGTCAACTTCCAGATCTAGTGCTTCTCATAATAAAACTCAGGAGGATAATAAATTTGTTGGTCAATTGATCGAGGTGGTCCTGTTATATAAAACATATAGAGAGAGAGAGAGAGAGAGAAAAGATGACTAGAGATTTTTAAGAATAATACTGTAATCTTAACATACAAGATAGAAATAAAATAAAAAATAGTAGTAAGATAACCTCAAAACATCGTAGCTTCAACATTTCATAATAATGAAGACAATAAAAAGAAAGGACTAAAAACAGAAAACTCTTTTTTTATGATTGGTGAATATTTATAGTTAAAAAAAAGTGCAGTATATGAACAACATAAAATATGGAATTTTTCTCAAGAGCAAATACATATATTAGAATAAGTTATCCAGGAAAAAGGAATAAAATATTTATTAATATATTAGAACAAAAAACACTGAATGATTATATTAAATAAGGATACAATAATTAATTTCATTTAGGAATAATATAAGTAGTAGCAATAATTGCATAAAAAAGTAGTTTTTAGCCAGAACAAATCACTAGTTAAAAAATTATCTGAAAACATAAGCTTTAAGATTGTCACAAAAAAGATGAAATTAACAATATTAGTGGAAGTAAATCTGAAAAAATCTTTGGTACAAATACCAAAAAGGTTAAGCCACAATGAAACAGAAAGAAGGATACAGTAAAATTGTTTGATGGAAGATATAAGGTCAGAAGAAAAAAGGTAAACAAAGAGAAACAATACAAAAAAAAGTAAATAGTTGAGTTTAATTAGGAAAATTTTCTGACAGAAAAAAGCTCAATATATTTGGTTAAGTTTATTTTCAGAAATAGTGTCCTTTTTCTGAAAGAAATAATAGTCCTTTTTTGTTAATGAATAATTAACAGTCCTTGTAATATATAAATGTATATTGTTTTTACTGAATTATGTGAACCCACAGTAACAACAAAATTAAAATATCACGGAATAATAAATAAAGAAATAAATCAAATCTCTTCGTTTCCGCTCTCCATGAGGATTAGTATCACATTATTCACGTAACATTGCATCTCCAAACCCACACAAAGCACCGAGACGACAGTTACAAACCAATAAGAGAAAACGAAAAAAGAAAAAAAAAAAAAAAGATAATAATAATAATAATAATAATCTCTCCTCGTTAAGCAGCATCACGGGCCTTGAGTATATTATTGGGCCTAACTAAGTGCAAAGGCCAATTTGTCCATGGCATGGGCTAGGGGCTTATGGGCTTGTAACCGCGCCACTACCACGATGGCGACGACTCTCTCTATCTTGAATGGCTTTCATGATGTCCAAGCAGTTTCCGGCGAGGTCGAACACGTCCTGCGCCTCCTTAACGATCGGAGAGGTCCCGTCGGTGAACGAATCATCGCAACTGTCGTGGTTCGATATAACGGAGCTGAACTTGAAACGCGCCTCTATGACGTTGCGCTGAGCCACTTGATTTTTTCGCCTCCGCGATCGAGTCCATGATGTTGCCGTACTGCTCCTTGCAAATCTGGAGTGAGTCGCCGAGATCCTTCAAGTTGCCGGGCCTCGCCAGGAGCACGCTTATCAACTTCGAGGTTTTCTCAACCTGCAAGTCACCAGGTTCAGTTTTTTTTTTTTTTTAAAATAGCTATTAGAATCAAGGGACACAGGGTTTCAAATATACAAAAATTATAAGTAATTTTTAAGAAGTGAGTGAGAGATGCACTTGTACTGCCAACCTGTTTCTGGGTCGCGAGTATCTCCACCTCGAGGGCCTTGTAGTAGTTGAAGTGGGCCAGGCCCACCACCTCCGGGAGGATGGTCATGTAGCACAGCCCAACATTGGTGGTGGGCTTGCAGAGGCTGTAGAGGCGGGCCTGGACGGTGCGGGGGCGGCGGGCCGCGTGGGTTTGGAGGAGGAGGGAGGAGAGGGAGACCAAGAGAATTAGGGTTTTGGTGAAAGCCATTGTGTATATTATTTTTGTTATACCTTCTCCCCCTAATAGGAAAGAGGGTTAGGAGAAGGAAAAGAGAGATAAGGAGAGGCGCTGGTTGGAATGCGAGGGGTTTGGGGGGTATTTGAATTGGCGGGGTTTCTGCATGGAAACCGGGCTTCTATACCGGAATATACTGAGAATAGAGGTTTTGGGGGTGTAGCTGGTTTTTTGGGCTAGATTTGGAACGGGTTTTAGTTATGGAGGGATCTATATTTGACTTTCACACGCAGTGTACGTATGCATCTATCATCTATGTATATTCATTGTTATCTAGATTTTGTTTTCTTCCCCTCATATTTTGGTGTTTAAGACGCATGGCGTGGCCACTTCAAGAGTCCGGAAATTAAGCCCCTTGTTTCATTGTGTGGCGGGAAGACAAAAAATCACGAACTAAATGTGAAAATAAAGTATCAATAATATCAAGGGGTGTATTTTTTGTTGTTACCATCTTATTAATACTAATCTCCTTAGGAAAAAATCTGACTAATCAAGTTTAGTAAGGTTGTTTCTTTTTAATTTTATTTTTTTATTTATAAGATTTGAATTTTATACTTTTTATTAAAATGACTTAATTCAATACCACTAGAATCAACAATTTATTAAGAGAGGTGTTTAATTATAATTCCATTGACTCTTATAATTTTAATTATTTTTTGAAAATTTATGAAATCTTATAAATCTGTAATTTTTTTAAAATTTCTTAATCCGATACATTAGATTAATTGAATTATTTAAACATGTTATTAAGAGTTTAAATTCTTACTCATACTTGTATAGAGAAAACCTCATAATTAAGAGAGAACAACTCACCTATGAATTGTGTTACGGATAGGCCCATTCAAATATTTAAACTTGACAACCACCAAAAGATAGAAGATAAAACTGAAGATATAATCATAACTAATGCTATTCATATATTAGATAATCTGAATATCTTTACAAAAGATAATGGGCCTCAACAACATCTTTCTAGGATCCAGGTATCCTCTTATAAATACAGTTTCATTCATGGTGAAAGGTACACAACAATCCTAACTCTCTCTTTTCCATTCACACTGCACACACAGCACACCACTTGTGTTGTTTCTGGCAGTGATCATCTTCCTGGGGATGTTTCATCTCCATAGGCATCTTCAGAGAGGGAGAGTTTGATCCCATAGCAAATCTCAGCAAACCCTGCTGGGTACATTCTGTTTCTCACGAGCAGAACAGTGGCGCCGTCTGTGGGGACGATAAATTTCGAATCCCACCAATTCACAATGGTCAACACCAGAAGCCATCAGATCGCTGGACACGACGCACCACCACCCCGGAGCGCGCATTTAAAGAATGTAGTAGCGGAGGATGTGGTATCCCGCACCGCTTCCTCTCCAGCGATACCACCAAATCGCATACCACCAGCTCGTATTCCACCCACAAACGTCGAGGTAGAATTAGACAACAATCAACGTGTTATACACAATGCGCTGAATTCTATTCTATCTCGGCTAGAGAACTTGGAGAAACGTTATGAGCTTCAACGACAGGAGGATGCTCAGAACTCGTCCAAACGGCCGGGTTCTAATATTGAGCGACCAACGACAACGCACCATGAACCACCGAATCCAGCAGAAAGGCATGAAACCAATAACTCGGCACCCACAGCTGAGGCTGGTAACAGGGAAACGGCAAGTCAATCCGGACGGGTCAGACACCACTTACACAAGGAAGGACCTCGGTTCGCTCAATCAGCCCGAATCCCAGAACACGCCGTCGTCGACAGGACAAGGGAAATTGTACGTCGGCCCAGACAAGAAGAGACGTATCAAAGGAAATACCGCCGAGGTCATCAGAATAATAGTCCATTCATCGACGGGATAGTAGAAGCCCACTTCTCGGAGGACTTTGACAGTTCGTTCTTATCCAAGTACGATGGGAGCCAAGATCCTCGGGTACATATAGACGAATTCGATATGCAAATGTGTGTCCGAGGTATTGACGAACCTGTAATTTCTCAGATTTTTGCTACCACCTTGACTGGAGCCGCTCAAGCGTGGTTTTATACACTGTCGCCGCAGTCTATCCGAAATTTTGAAGATTTCGGACAAAGGTTCTTGTTGAATTTTGCAACAAGCAAGAAACAGCCCAAGTCTGAATTCATATTGGGAAAAATACGTCAGCAACATGGAGAAACATTACAAAATTATTTGGACCGATTCAAAGAGGCCGCTCTGCAAGTACGGGGTTTGGAAGAAAAGGTCCACGTGCACCTCATCTCAGCCGGGCTCAATGGATCATCCCGTCTCGCCAAATCCATTTATAAAAATCCAGTGAAGACCCTAAATGAATTCATGAGTCGCTCCGAAAAGTATTTGGAATTGGAACAGATGGAGATAGCTAACTCGGCCCCAAGAGGGCATAAGAAACCTACATCGCCGAGGAACCGACATCATGAGAATACACAATCAAATCGACCACCTTCAAACTTTCCTGGTAACCGACCTCCCAGAAACTTTCAGGACTCGAATGCCAGGTCCAAAAAATTCGAGTGGAAATTTGACAAATACGCTCCATTAAACGCTCCACGAGCTCAGATATGGAAGGAAGTTGCATTCACCGAGATGAGGAAAGTAGAACGCTCTCGACCGATAATAAAAAAGGAGGGGTTAGACTATTCCCGATATTGTGATTTCCACAAAGGGCCGGGTCATACGACTGATCAGTGCCGAGAACTCCGGGATGCGATAGAACAATTCATTCGTGAAGGTAAACTTCGACAATATGTTATCAGGACTCAAGGGCACCAAGGGAAAAGGAAAAGCCAGCAGGAGAGTAAAGACCGAGATGAAAAGAAAAAGAAAGATGAATTCCTGGAACCCGAGTTCGAATGTAACGTGATCTCGGGAGGCATGGGAGGCGGAGGCGACACAGCCAGTCAGCGAAAGAAATATCTTAAGGAAGTTATGTCGATAAGAGATCAACCCAAATTCAAAGAAAGCAAGAAATCCGCACCACCGCTAATCTATTTCACAGAGGATGATATGAAAGGCATAGTGCCCGGACACGAAGACGGTCTGGTTATAACCGGAACCGTTGCAAATTTCCGAGTAAAGAGAATATTTGTTGATAATGGCAGCTCGGCCGATATTCTCAACTTAAGTGTATTTAAAAAGATGAATCTGAATGAAGATGACTTGAAACCGTGTAAGACTATGTTAATTGGTTTCAATGGAGGAGGCACCGGTCTAAAAGGCGCAATTGACCTCCAGCTCACATTGGGAACAAAAGAAGGATTCCGAACTGGCCGAGTCACATTTACTGTAGGTGAGTTCAGTTCACCATACAGTATCATATTAGGCAGACCGACACTTCATAAATGGGATATATTGATGTCCACCAAGCACCAGAAGATGAAAATGATTGGACATCTTGGCCGAGTTATCACCATTTGTGGTGACCAAAAGGAGTCCAGACAATGTTACTTCAATACAATCCGAGAAATCGAAGGAGGCCCATCTTCTCCGCCTCGGATTTGACAGGGAGATCCGTCAGACAAAAGGATGGAGAGATCGGCACCCCGCAAACCAGTCAATCTTGTGGAATTGGATATACGAGGAGTGGAAGAATGGCGACCGGAACCAGTAGATGAATTGGAAGATGTTCAGATCGGAGGATCCCCGGAGCAAATTACGAAAATAGGTGCACAGAATAATTCAGAAACCAAAGACAAGCTAATTCAATGCCTTACAGAAAACCAGGACGTGTTCGCTTGGAAAGCATCAGAAATTCCAGGAATTGATCCCACATTCTGCTGTCATAAACTAGCCATGTACCCTGACTCCAAACCAGTGGCACAGAAAAACAGGAAGCTCGGCCCGGAGAGGAGACAGGCATTAGAGAAACACATCAAGGAATTGCTAGAGGCCGGATTCATAAAAGAAATTCAATACACCACTTGGCTCTCTAATGTGGTTATGGTGAAGAAGTCTAATGGGAAATGGCGAGTCTGTGTTGATTACACAGATTTGAACAAGTTCTGTCCAAAGGATTCCTACCCAATGCCGAGCATTGACCAGCTAGTAGATAATTCTGCCGGTTTCCAGTCGTTATCTTTCATGGACGCTTACTCCGGATATAATCAGATACCAATGTACCCGGGAGATCGAGAAAAAATAGCTTTCCGAGGTACTGAAGCAAATTACTATTATGAGGTAATGCCATTCGGATTGAAAAATGCAGGAGCCACTTATCAACGAATGATGAACAAAGTCTTCACTGATCAACTCGGACGCAATATCGAAGTGTACATCGACGACATGATTGTTAAAACAGGTGAAGGAGACCATATCCAAGATCTAGAGGAAACATTCTGCAAACTAAGACAGCACAGTATCCGCTTGAATCCTCTGAAATGCGCTTTTGGAGTAAAGGCCGGGAAATTCTTAGGGTTCATGCTAACACACCGAGGAATAAAGGCAAACCCGGATAAATGCAAAGCCGTACTCGACATGCAATTCCCTACAGATAAACGGGAGATCCAACAATTAACAGGAAGAATGGCGGCTTTGACACGGTTCCTTCCAAAAGCCGCTGAAAAGGCCCTACCATTCTTCAAGCTATTAAAAAAGGAAGCCCAGATAGGGTGGAATCAGGCATGCGAGGAAGCATTTCAGGAAATTAAAAGATGTTTGGCTTCACTCCCAGTCCTCTCGAAGCCAGAGCATGGAGAGATTCTCATCCTGTACCTCGCAGTAGGGGAAGAAGCCATAAGCGCAGTTTTGGTCCGAGAAGTGGATAAGTGTCAGCTGCCAATATATTTTGTAAGCCGAGCTCTAAAGAACTCGGAGCTGCGTTACTAGAAGCTTGAGAAGGTAGCTTTCGCTTTACTTACCACGGCTAAGAGACTTCGTCCATATTTCCAAAGCCACACCATAGTGGTAAGAACAAATCAGCCTATTCGACAGGTATTACACAAGCCAGACTTAGCCGGAAGGATGATGAATTGGGCCATTCAGTTATCCGAATTCGACATCAAGTATGAAGCTCGCAAAGCAATCAAATCTCAAGCTTTGGCCGACTTCATAGTAGAATTAACCCCGGCATTTTTCGCCCAGTCAACAGATAATGTGTGGAAAGTGTATGTTGATAGATCATCCAACTCTAAAGGAACTGGAGCCGGGATCATTGTTGAAAATCCCGAGGGAACATCACTCGAGCAATCACTACAGCTCAATTTTCCGACGTCTAACAATCAAGCAGAGTATGAAGCACTGATCGCCGGGTTAAACCAAGCCAGAGAACAGGGAGCGCTAAAGGTAAATGTCTATACTGATTCACAGTTGGTCTCAGCACAAATTGAAGGACGATATCAAGCCAAGGGCCCGCTGTTAGCAAAATATCTCGCCAAAGTTAAAGAAATAATAGCCGAATTTGATGAATTCAGCATAGCCCATATTCCGAGAGAGGAAAATACGCGAGCTGATATATTATCGAAGCTGGCAAGTACGAAAGGAACAGGCAATCACAGAACAGTTATCCAACAGGAGCTCGCACAGCCTGCCTGCATCATGGTGGTCCTAATAGCCAACGATTGGCGGAGGCCGATCATAAATTACTTGGAACAGGGGATATTACCGGATGACAAAATAGAAGCCAAAAGGCTAACCCGAGATGCTTCAATGTATACAATCGTTGATGGCGAGCTATACCGACGAGGCCTCCACACCCCATTACTATTATGCCTAAGCTCTGACCAAACTGAGTATATACTTGCCGAGATACACGAAGGTATCAATGGCCAGCATATGGGAGCAAAGGCTTTGGCGTTAAAAGCCCTTCGAGCCGGATACTTTTGGCCGACGATGAAAGCAGACGCAGCCGAGCACGTTAAGAAATGTGACACGTGTCAAAAACATGCACGTATATTATGGCTTCCTCCATCCGAGCTAAAATTAATCACAGCACCATGGCCTTTCTTCAAATGGGGAATGGACCTTTTAGGACCATTTAAAGCAACGGAAGGCCAAATGAAATGGCTAATAGTAGCCGTGGATTACTTTACTAAATGGATTGAGGCCGAGCCTTTGGCTACCATCACCTCGGCCCGTATCCAAAAGTTCGTTGAACGCAGTATCATAGCAAGATTTGGAATCCGGGCAGAGATAGTCACTGATAACGGAACGCAATTTACGGATAAGAAATTCCAGAAAATAATGGCTGGACTCCATATAAAACACCATTTCGCATCAGTTGAACACCCACAGTCCAACGGTCAGGCAGAAGCAGCAAACAAAGTCATCCTGGACGGGTTGAAGAAATAAATGCAAGAGGCTGGCCCGAATTGGGTTGAGCAACTTTATTGTGTTCTATGGGCATACAGAACCACGGCTCAAACATCTACTCGGGAGACCCCATTCAAGATGACTTATGGTTGCGAAGCCATGATACCTGTAGAGATCGGTCAACCATCTTGGAGGAGGCAGAAGTCACATACAGACAATGATAAGGCACTAGCTGCCGAGCTAGACATGATAGAAGAAGTCCGAACTGCAGCACATCGCCGAGATTTACACATGAAGAACATCTCGGCTCAAAAATTTAATAAAAGGGTGAAACCAAGATCCTTTGAGAAGGACGATCTCGTACTACGACGTGCGGACATCGGCAACAAAAATGCTCAGAAAGGGAAGTTAGCACCCAATTGGGAAGGACCATATCGGGTCACCCAAAACTTGGGGCAAGGAGCCTACGTGCTAGAGACTTTGGAAGGTAAGGATATCAAGCGCACATGGAATGCCGACAAGCTAAAGAGATACTATAGCTAAAACCACGGCAAGAAGTCCGAGATTACGTAAATCGTGATCTATGTATTCATAAATTTCTCATTAGTCAAATAAGCCGAGGAATATAAACCCGGCATAAATTTTTCATATATTCAAGTGTTTCTCATTGGTTAAATAAGCCGAGGAATGTAAACCCGGCATAAAATTTTCCATTGATACCACGAATTTTTCATGTATTCACGAGTTTCTCATTGGTTAAATAAGCTGAGGAATGTAAACCCGGCATAAAATTTTCCATTGATACCACGAATTTTCCATATAATTCACGAGTTTCTCATTGGACAAACAAGCCGAGGAATATAAACCCGGCATAGTTTCCCATTGATACCACGAATTTTAAACAATCTTCGAAGAAATAAAATCCTATCAAGGATATAAACATTGTGCACAAATTTGAAAGCCTAGTCATTGTTGTGTATTAACTCGGTCTTGATCAAACCGACGTAATTATTTAATTAGGTAAATCATCGATTATATCGAAAGAATTATACCATTAATTGGATATTACGTAATACATAACAGTTGCTAGGACCAAAAACAGTATCCGAAATATCGGATCAAGTAAAACATGGCCATTAGAGTCAAAGCAATATTCGAGTTGGCAATAGTAAACATCTTCAAGGCAAAATGCATTAACAAATTGTTCGAGTCAGGAGCGAACCAAAAGCAGAAATTAAAATTGTTCAGAGCAACAAAAAATTACATAAAAAACCGGCATCCCGGCCCTTTAAGAATCACCCTGGTCAGCATCCTCATCAGGTAAGTCGGCTGCGCTCAGTTCTTCTTCGCTGTCTGAAATAGTCAGAAGTTTGTCACCATCGACATAAGCTTTAAAGTGCATACCTGAGGTGTTCAATTCAAGACCAGGGTTCAAGAAACGAATTTGTTCCAAGGCATTGTTAAAAGAAGCCTCAGTGGATTGACGTAATTGCGACCTAACAAAGATGAGCTCGTCCAATGCTTCATTTAATTCTCTGGCCTTCTTAGCTTCAAGAGCAATTAATTGCTTACCTCGAGCGTGAGCAGTTTCGACCTTTTTATGACAAGAAAGCTCAAACTCCACCCGACGAGATTCAGCTTCAACCTGGAAAGCCTTGAACTCAGCTCGAGAAGTCTCAAGATCAGAGGTTACCTTGGCCAATGATTCTTGAGCCTCCTTTGCAGCGGCTTGAGAGGACTCAAGATCAGAGGTCGCCTTGGCCAAAGCCTCTTGAGCCTCCTTGGCAGCAGCTCGAGAATTTTCCAAATCGGTCTGAAGGGTTTCTAATTCCTGGACTGAAGCCTCTAAGGCGACCATCTTCGTGTTGGCTTGGTCAAGCTTCTGTTGAAGTTGCAAATTATCATTCCGGGAAGCCTCGAGGTCAGCATTTACTCGGCTAGCTTTCTTATTCAAAGTAAATAAGCTCTCGACCAAAGTACCACTCTTCAGAGATGCTAATTCAATCATACTCAATTCCTCCATCTCCGCCGCATTGAAAGGAATCAGTTCAGAATATCTTCTCGGTGCTCGGGCAACCTTAAAGAATTCTTGCGTGACACCCTTGTCCCAAAGAGTTTGGGGTGCCATCTTAACAAGTTCCTCGACAACATCGGGAAGAGGAACAGAAACATCGGCAGTCTGAGGCTCCGATACCTCGACAACATTGGGAAGAGGAGCAGAAACGTCGGCAGTATGAGGCTCTGATACCTCGGCAGCAGGGGGTTCAGAAACCACATCGACCGGAGATGTTTCAAGATCAACGACCGAAACCTCTGATGCAGGAAGAGTTGGAGCAGGAGCATCCAAGGTAATCGTCACCTCGGCTGACTTGGCTTTATCTTTCCCTCCTGTAACCTTCCGTTTCTTACGTGAATGGAAGGCTACGAGGTGGCTAGGCCTCTTGATGGGAGCGGGATCCATTTCAACAGCTACAAAGAATGTTTATAAGCAAAGTTAGACGAGACGATAATTATTCATATAATATTCAAAAGAAATCCAAACTGACCACGTTGGATATAATGAGTTATCGAAGGAAGTTTCTTCGACTCCTTAAGAGACATTATACGAGCCGCAGAAGACAAATCAGAATCCGACATCTGGGCTTCGTCGGTTCGGTAATGAGAGGGAGGAAAATCATAATGGACGGAAGACCAATAAGGAGGAAATTTCCAACTAAATGGATTAGAGTTGTGAAGGAAAAAGGGGTGATGACCGGGATCAGCAATGACTTTAAAAAACTTATTTTTAAAGCCCTTGAATGACTCGGCAAATAAAGAAAAAAGCCTACGGTCAGCATGACCTCGGTCATTACGACCTCGGAAAGAAACTCATCCCTTCCTATTGGCAGGTTCCTTACCAGATCGGCTAAATTGAACGGTAAAGAAATAAAAGAACAAAGGATGGGAACATTGTATTTCTAATTCTCGACATAAAAACTCAAAATCCTGCAGAAACGCCCAACTATTAGGATGAAGTTGAGAGGGGGCAACGCGCAGATAATCTAACACTTGCATCTGAAATTCAGTAAGAGGGAACCAAACTCCTAAACGGGTGACTACATCTTTATGAAAGAAAAAGAAATCAAGACCATTCCCCTCACGAGAAGAGCAAATGGGCTCGTCTGAACGGGGAGCACAAATTGTAAACCCTTCTTGAAGTCCGATAGGGATGTTGGCAACACTCTCAGAGTCTAAGACCGAGGTAGTACGTAACACCTCATGGGTCACCCAGGGATATTTATCGGACAAAGTAAGAGGGATAGCTTGAAATCGAGATCCGGTCGAGGGTTCCTCAACAACTTCCAATGGAGACGAATTCATGGTTACCTACGAAAATAAAAAGAAAAGATTAGTAAAGATACCTGGAGGAGTGGGCGGAAGACGAAAAGGAGAAGAGATGGCCAAGACCGAATTTGTGTGAGAGATCGGTTTAGCAACCCCGATGTTCGGTAAAAAGGTCTTGAGAACTCTAGTCGAGATAGATACTCGGATGGGGTTATGCCGACATGCGTCAAGTATGTCCTCGGCTCGCTTGTCTTGGTTAACACCAGCATAATACAAAAACTCATCTAAACACTTGGAACAAGGTTCGAATCGAGTTTCAAAATGTCCAAGTTTACTTTCCTCTCTAATCAAGTTAGAGGGAACAACACTAACAATGTTTGAAGATGGAGAAACATCGGAGGATATTTTGGGTTTGACTGGAGGTGTCTTATTTTTCTGGGATGAAGATGAGCCTACTATAGGAGGATTACAAGGTCTAGGAAGATTGGCTTTGAAATTCCTAGAACCTGATTTGGTTTGCAACAAATCTTTTTTCTTTTCCTTGTCAGACGTTGGGATACCCCAAAGCCAAAATGCAGTTTTGGGAGGAACATGGTTGCGCACAAAAGCTTCTTCTTCAGGGGCAATCCCCATTATCAAGAAGGACACAGGGAAACCCTAATATGATATGAATAAAGAAGAGAGAACACCCTAAAGCAGAACCCCTAAAGACAGATAATTAGAGGAATAGAATTACAAAAGGGATTGCGAAAATGCAAATGAAAAAGAGAAGAATGTGATCAAAAAGGAGGAACGTAGTAAATACCTGGGAAAACTTCGAAAGGACGAAAATTTCAAGAAAAGGCAACTTCAGAGAATGTTGATGCAGAGAAGACAGTAGTGAAAGGGAATGACAAGGGATGAAGGAGAAGATAAAAGGGAACAAAAGGAAGTTGAAATAGTGGTAACCGCAAAAAAAAAAAAAACCTCTCACGAAACGTTTCAAAAAACGTGGTCTGCAAGATGTGATCAGACACAGGGGCATCAATGACATTTCCCAACCTATACCAGAGGCAAATTGGGAAAACATCTCCAAGCTCATGATGGAAGCGTGATAAACAGAAACGGCGCATTAAATGTTTGGTAAGAAATGTCGCCAAAGGAAAGGTGAAAAGACAACCCCTCGCCTTTCAGATAAAGGCTCCAGAACAGACTAGAAAGCCGAGTTTATGGTCACGGTCATGATTTCATAATGGAACTCGGAAAGGAAACGCTCGAATTGCAGAAATAAATAGTTCGGATAAGGATTGAAAGATCGGATCACATTAATAGACCCCGGCAAAAGAACATGCAACAATATCTCGGCAAAAGATAAGCAGAATCAAACTTAGCGAAGAAAGGTAATTCGGTATTAGTTGAAAATGTTATATTTCGAAATGGAATTGATTCAGATCGGCTTGGGGTAGCAATAATTACCTACGACGGTATGGAGACCTTGGATTTAATATAGCTCGGACCTATCCATTTGATACATCCCAGTCATCCAGAATGCTAGATAACCGGGCTGTGAGGCATCTGTTACGGATAGGCCCATTCAAATATTTAAACTTGACAACCACCAAAAGATAGAAGATAAAACAGAAGATATAATCATAACTAATGTTGTTCATATATTAGATAATCTGAATATCTTTACAAAAGATAATGGGCCTCAACAATATCTTTCTAGGATCCAGGTATCCTCTTATAAATACAGCTTCATTCATAGTGAAAGGTACACAACAATCCTAACTCTCTCTTTTCCATTCACACTGCACACACAACACACCACTTGTGTTGTTTCCGGCAGTGATCATCTTCCTGGGGATGCTTCATCTCCATAGGCATCTTCAGAGAGGGAGAGTTTGATCCCATAGCAAATCTCAGCAAACCCTGCTAGGTACATTCTGTTTCTCACGAGCAGAACAAATTGAATTCTAACAAGTCTCTTGAAAGAAATTAGAAATCTTGATCAACAGAAATCATGTGTGTGTGTGTGTGGCCGCCCGGGGGGGGGTAAGGAATGGCTGAATTAAATTTCAAGGGGGCAATTAAATAATTTATATAACATGTTCATAATTTGTATTTTTTAAATGATTTAAGAATATATAATTGAAATAATATTTATAAAGAAGAAAATAAAACATTAAAAAAAACTACAACACATGCTATCAAAATTCAAGTTATCAATCATTTTAATAAGTTTGTCCCATTAACAAAGGTTCATATATAATTTTAATTTATAAATCCGTTTCAATAAAATCAATATAAAGCGAAAACTAATAATGTTATTTGATTGCAAGTACAGTCATTTATAGCCTTTAAAACAGGCATAATGAATGATAAAAGAAAAAAAAATTCAAAAATGAAAACTAAATGATATTCAAATATTTTTTTTAAATTGAGAATAAAAATGTAATATCTCTACTATAAAGATTATATCAAGGGAAATATTTATCTAAACAAATAATGTCATTATCTTTACAATCATACTATAAAAAGATAATTAATTATTTAATTGAAAATTAAAAATAATTAAATATCTTTATTCCTACAATCAAGCTTTTAAATAAAAATAACTATCTTAATTTTTAAAATATCATATATATTAAAAAAAACTAAAATTCTAAAAAAAAAGTTAGGAAGGTCAAGGCCACTTTGCAGTCTGCGTATGTGTGTAACTTGACGAAAAATAAGTTTTTTTACTCTGAATGTAAAACATTAATCTTCTTTACTTCACTATATCTTGCACCTCCAAATATGCTTTGAGACTAGTACTATGGTCTATGGGTTACGATGTTGAGGCTTGAGGATGACTAATAACTATATTGAATATCTATGGACATTTATTCTCGATGTAGACATCAAAAGAAAAAAGAAATAAATAATTAATATTTTTTTTTTACATATGGTACATAAACAACGACAAAATTAAGAGGTGTAATTTAATTGATTGAACAAAGTGTGTAAATATTATAATTTTTTTGATATCAAGTTCAATTCATACAAATAAAAAAATTGACGACAAAGAGAAAAATATAAACAAGTAAAATAAAATAAAGAATAGACTACATCCTCCTAGGATAGGAAGTCACTGGAGCAAAAGCAGAAGGAAGATGAGAATAATTCTTTGCTTATTAGCAGATTTGGTTGAATAAAGATTTGATATGACTGTTAACATGATTAGATTCAAGAGAAAGGCAAAAAAAATGAAAATTGTTAATTGATTAAGTGTTTAGACTATTTAATTCTCCATAAATTAACATGCATCAACATTTTATACCTTTTCCAGTTTTATTTGTCCTTGTATAATAATCCTTTTCAATGCTTACCCCAGGCCTTTAGGTTTTATGCTTATTGTCGAATGTCTAGCTTGCTATAGAAAAACATTTATATCTGTTATATGCGATGTACATAACATACACATAAAAATTGTTATAACAATTTCTAACTACTTTATGTTGTATATTTGGTCTAAATACATAACAAAAAACTAGTCTTTATGAAGGGTATTTTTGTCAAATTATACAAAACTTGCAGACAATCCGAAGAGAAGAAAAGGTAATGCTAATAGTAAACCCTAAACTTTCAGTTCAGAAAAATCGGGCTAATATAGCTCGATCAATTCAATTGAGTTGGATATAACAGGCTTGCGACTCGTAGCTCTTAATATAAACCGGCTGAAATTACTTAATGTACTCAATTTGTTGCTTCATGCACCTCTATTTTCTTTATATCATATATCCCATTTTTATTCTTCTTCTCCCAAGCAAAACCCTAGCTTCCTCTTTACCAAACCTCCATGGAAGACTCACTGCACCTCCACGGCTCCACCCACCACCACTGCACGCAAACACAACCACCCAAAGCCTCCACACCACACCACCGCACTCCCACCCCCACCGCCATCACCACATGCATCATTGTGAGCCATAAACCTTGATGTTGTTCCAAACTCAACGTTACTTAACACCGCCATAATTGTATTATGGATTGAGTGGAGGTCATGTGCCGTGGTAGTGGAGGTTTAGGGGAGAGATATTGCTTGAGAGAAGAAGGATAAGAAGGAGATATTAAAAAATATGGGATGCATCAAGTAAAAAAATGGATTACATTAAGTAATTTCCTAAACTGGCCACGTCCAAATCACAGTACACACACCCACCTGAATCCTAAATCCTAATTCACCATATGACGAAAAAAAAAAAAAAACAGACGTACACAACTCGGATCCATGTAAAGTTCCGAATGCAGGCATAGCTCTCACCCCAAAAATCAAGATTCAATGCTCACTTATATGATTAAATAATCGAAGTTGAAAAAGTCAATGTATCTCAAATTCTTATACAGCTTTACATTCTCATCCCAAAAAATAAAATAGCCGAATGTCTTACTTTTTCCACTAGAGTATCGAGTGCATTTGTACATATATTAACTTTTCACTTTGCCTAATCACTACTTTAGCAAACCCCCAAGGGTTAACTCAGGGTTACCATAGTTACCACTAGAAAACGGAAACAGATCAATTTTTCAATCAACTAATTAATTGTGTATTTGCTAACAGATATCCAGCTTGCATAACACACACACTGGAAAATGTGGAGGACAAAAAGTTTTGGCTGAAACTTACAAATGTATGATTGCTTCTCACAATCAAGTACGTTTCTTACAGAGGCTTCTCTGTGTTGAAGGATATTGGATCTATTTGTTTAAACTTATTTGTGAAAATAAGTATTATTTTTAATAATTTTTTGTTTTGTTTTATGATACAATTTTTTTTAAAAAGCCAATTATATTTGATTCTTAAAAAAATATTTTAAAGTATTATTTTATAATATTTTTTTAAAATTTAAACGAAAGGGTCCATTATTATCAGCTATCAATGATCAAACCGTCCCCCAACTTCTCCCAAAATATAAACAAATAAAACTTTAATTTAATTTAATTTTTATACATTGTCATTTTCCATTAACTGATTAACAAATTTATTGAATAAAATTTAAGATAATTATTAAAAAATCAACAAATTTATCACATAAATATTAACTTATGCAACCAATAAATCAGGTGTAAGATATTGTTGTTATGATTAAAAAATTAACTTTCCTTTTAGGAGACAATTACACTGAAATTAATTCAACTATTAAACAAAAGTTTCCTCATAATTTATTGGCACGAATCAAAATCAGAGGTTAATTATACTATCTTATATAGCTCAAATACAAAATATGTTTTTATTATGAATTATACAATTTATATAATGCCAACACTTGTGATGTACAGTTATGAAAACATTATCCACTGTTTAGGAGACAACACATCCGAAATTATTATGTCAACTTGGGGAGAGAAAGAAGAAGAAGCAGATCCTAGTCCTTTCCTTTTAAAAAATTCACTATGAGATTTTCGTTGAAGTTTCCCCTTCAATGCAACGTAATCTGCACCAAGATTCACCAGCCCACCACATAGCTATCAATATTTGCATTACCATGGTATCTCCCATCCCATGCCAACCCCATTAGTGAAAGTGTCGGTATGGAATCTCCCACCAGACCCTTGTCTTTCTGGTGGCCCGCATTCTATAGCCTATACCTGTGGTACATGTATCTCAGCCTTACATTTTTGTTGCCCCAACCAAACTACACAGCAATAGAAAATCACAACATTCATATAAAATTATAAAAATACCAACACCTCCTAAGATTCAGTGAAATTGAATTTGGACACTATCAATTTGAATTTTGTAAAAGAAAAATGTGATTGAAAAAAAAATTAATTAAAAAGTAATCAGTCAAATTTTTCAATAAAAACTAATTATCAGTAAAATTATCTACTAATCAATATTTTACATTAATATTATGGTGAGCCAAAATTATTTTAAAATAAATTAACCTTATTTCATATTTTATATTTTATGTATTCTTGTTGTGTGCTGGTTGAGAAAGGTTCTTCAGCCCAAGAATGTCACCTTCCCCCCCTATTTTGGTCTTTCTCGGAATCATGTCTTATTTGGCTTTCTCCTCCTCACACGTGTAGTTTTTTTTTATTCATATCTAGAAGGTATTTGTGTGTGTACAATGTCATTTAATATTCAACACATTTTGTTCCGTATAAGATGTGTGCAAGATAAGAACGATGCAATGCAATAATGCCATGGGTATATGGTTATGATGAAATGCATATAGTATTCCCATTTTTGCATCTTGTGCTGAACCATCCGACATGTGAGACTATTTAAACCATATTTAACCTGGCTTTTTATCCCACATAAAACACATAATATTTGTTTATGGCCAGTTTAGGTAAACTTCTCTAGAAGCACTTTTAGAAGAAGAAAATAAGAGCAAAAAGATGAGATGAGTTTCTTCATAAATAAAAATAAGCTCTCCATTAGTTAATTTGTAGAAGCTCACCAATGTAACTTCTCTAAAAGATGAGATGACATCTACAAATTAGCTAATTGAATATTTATTTTAACTTATGGAAAAACTCATTTTATTTTTTTCTTCTTACTTTTCTCTTCTAGAAGTGCTTCTAGAGAAGCTAATATCCAAACAGGCCCTATATATGAATCTTGTCTGTTGCACCTCCCATAGCGTAGGTTGTGTGTTCCTCTAGAACAAAATTTTGAAGCAAAATATTTGATTATTACTTGTTTCTTCAGCTTCTACGTAAACAAGTTTGTGATTGATAATTTTTAAAATTCAATGCTGACATACTTAAAGGGACCATTTGCTTTGGTCGCTTTCTGTTCTTGATTATGCATGGTTTATTCGTTAGGTAAGAAAAGTAATCAGTAATAGATGGTGACCTAAACATAAATAAATAAATAAATAAAAAGTTGATTTAAGTAGTTCTGCAACGCTATGCTCATGAGGATTGGAAGGAGCAAAACAACAGCCAGAGTATTTTTTATTTTGACTTTAAAAGAACATGTTTTCAGATTTTTTTCTATTTTTTTGGTAGGCTATTAATATTTTCTATCTATTTCCTAATTTATATATATATATAATAACATGGACAATATTATTCATATATCATAGCGATAGATTGAAGATATAAAATGACCCAAATAGGGTGAAATTAAAATAACTAAAAAATAAAGGGATTGATCTATGGACGGCTGGGAGTTGTTTACTTGTTGTCGTGTTCTTTTCTCTTTGTTTTGAATGATCACATTCCATATATTATGGGTTTTGGCTCTCATGTGAGCCTTCAAAGTTTTGTCCTTAAATGAAAAGTTGAGATTTAATTAGAGATCAGTTTGTTTCTTTGTTAGGCTCATTATGTTTAAAGGTATTGCTTATTTTGAGACTTATGTGAAACTTCACAGTTTTATTCTTAAAAGATCGATATTTCAACGAAGTTAAGGAAAAAATGTATTTATAAATTATTGTTGACCTTTATTTCTAAGTATGTATAGAACTTTTTGGGATATCAAAATTGTTTTTAACTTTTGTTATTTCTCTTTTAATTCATTGAAGTAATATAATTTGTTAAATTGTGTCATTATATATATTTTTACAATTGATGAAGTTTATTTCAACACTATAAACTTATCAACCAAAAAAATTATCTATCTGAGAATCTGATTCAAGTTCTAGATTTACCATCAAATCAAAATATTGGTGGCAAAAAGCATGGTCGAACAACATGCAATATAATTAGGAAAAATAGACAGAAATCAGGAAGAATTTGTGAAGATTAGTCAAAGTATATAACTGTCAAACAAGTTGGTGCATAATAAATTAATAAGAATCATATTGGTATATATAACAAGTTGATGTATAATTATTTAAGAAGAATCATATTGGTGTATATATAACTAAAGTGTATATAGGGGCTTAATTTTGTTTTTTTTAGATCATATATACATTTTTAATTGAGTTGGAAAGATCTATAAATATAGTAAAACTAACTCTTCTGACAGTTATGTTTTTTGGTTTAATTACTCAATTTGTCTCTACATTTATTCATACATTGCATTTTAGTTCTTGTATCTAAAAAAATATGTTTTAGTTCTCATACTTCTATTTTTTAAATATGTGTTTTTAGTTATCATGCAAGTAACTCTATCAATTTTAGCCCACCATAAAACTTGTATAAAACTGCCACAAAAACCCATGAACTTTTTTAATTGGCAGAAAATTCAAAAGCACTTTTACATTGCTAGTTTCTATTTTATGACAATTTTAAAGAACCTATCTAACAACAGAGCTACTTGAATTGATACCTAAAGACAAAAACTAGAACATAAAAATTATTTGTCCATATAAAAACTAAAACCTAAAATTTTTAAGTATAAAAACTAAAATGTACAATGTAGGGACCAAATAAGCAATTAAACATTTTGTTTATACATAAAATTTAAACATAAAAATTTACTTTGAGAAAAATTCAATATGTAATTACTTGAATCAATTACTTTGTTAGTTGTAAACTGATTTATCTGAGAGTTGAAGTATCCCTTCTACTTAAAATTTTCTTTGGATTATTAAAAAAAATACAATTGTTGTCATAGTTATATATATTTTGCTATCACACAACTGTAAATACTAGTGAAAGTAGCAGCAACACGAAACAAGTGCTGAATATCATACGGACAGTTACAAGATGATAGCAACTGCGACCATTTAACGGCAAGGATAATGACATTAAAGTTTGACTGATCACACGGAACTGTAGCAAACAACGCATAATGAAAATAAAAAATATGGTAAATAGTTATTTTTGCCTATTAATATATAGAGTATTGATAAATTCGTTCTTGAAACATGAAAATTTAAATTTTTGTTCCAAAAAAAAAGTGCGATAAATTCATTTATCTGTTAACTTTTGTTCATTACCGTTAATTAAAAGAGCTTATATGACATATTCAAAGACGAATTTGTCAGCGCTCTACTTATTTATGGACGGATTTGCAGAGTTTTATCTAAAATATAATTTAATATTCATCTTCTTCCTTTTTTAATCATTTCAAGTATAAAGTTATAATAAACACTTAAAAAATTAAAAAAAAAAAAACAAGTATTTGTTAGAACAAATATAATAATAGACATAATATTAATTAATAAGCATAATATATCTGTTGCTTTAAAATTTCTATTATGACAACCTTAGGTAATGACAAAAGCAAGTTAAGTCTCATTTTTTTGTAAGGATTAAATTAATGAGTATGCATTTTAATTTGTTTGAGTCTTATATTTTTGGTAAGGTATTGTCTCATATTTTTTCTTTGAAATTTGTACTATAACAGTACCTTATTCAAAATATGAGACTCGAACAAAAATGCATAGTCATTAAGTTAACCCTTATAAAAAAAATGAGACTCAACTTGATTTTGTCATTACCTAATGTTGTTACAATAGAAATTTTAGAACAACAAACATATTATATTTATTAATCAATATTATGTTTGTTATAACTTATGTTTGCTTTCCTAATTTTTATATGTTTATTGAAATTTTATGTTTGCAATGATTAAAAAAAGAAAAAAAAATGAAGATTAAATTATATTTTGAGTAGAACAGTAATAAATTCATCCCTGAATATATAGAGTGCAAATTCGTCATTAAATGTGCCCGTAGGTTTTTCAATTAAAGGTAACTGACGGAAGGAAGTTAACGGATGAATGAATTTGTCGTACTTTTTTCACTTTCGGTGACAAAAATTTGAATTTTCATCTTTCGGTGATGAATTTGTCAGCGCTTTATATATTCAAAGACGAAAATAATTATTTACCCTAGAAAATACTACTTAAATTGGTAGTAGTGCCTTTTTTTTAAAAATAAAATAGTAACTAATTAATGTCACTCTAATTTTGTCCAGGAAAATGACATCCTAAGATTCTAAAGAAGCAGCAGGTAGAAAGGCCCATTCAAAGAAATATGGATGTAACTCAAGAGATCTCCTAGAAAAATGTTGATCACCAACTTAAAAAAAAAAATCCAATACCATTATATTAAACTGTATGGCCAACCCAACACATTGATAAACCTAAAAAGAATTTTGAAATAGAGTTTTTTTTTACAAAAAAATGGGACTTTTTCTAAATTAATAAAATATTTAATAAAATTATTCATATTTTATTTAAAATTAATTTTTTCGACTTTTTGGGACACAAAATCATTTACTAAAAATATTTGAAGTCTTCCGTGCCATGCAGGATGTCACGCATAGTAGCACGAAGTGTTGCAATTGAGTCGCGGTCAGTGATAGCACATATACTTAATATACATATATTAATAAGTAAAAAATTTATTTTTTGTGACCTAAAACAAGGGCTTGAGTCGCCTTACCCTTGAATCGACCTTGTTTGGCTAACTATAATTAAGTGTTTTGTACTATAAATAAACTGCATGGTCTACAATTGTTTTTAAATTTATTATTTATAATTTTTGTCAATTTTTTATAGTAATTTTTACTCCTAAAACTAAATTCATTATATGAAAGAATAATAAATATAAATATAAACGGATAAATCTATTAGTTTTAAACTTTTAGGATATTAACTGCACAAAGAGTATTCATTTTGCAAGTGTACATTGTAAAGGTTCGAAATAAACACATCCAAGAAAATTCCAATAGTACGTAGGACTTTTTAGTATATGAATTTAAGATTTCCAATGGTTGTACTATATATAGTTGTTATTTGTTAAGCTCTTTAAAAGTTTGTTTATAAAATTCGGGAATTTTATTATTATTATCGAATCATATGTAATCAAATTGTTAAAAAATTGAGTGTAAGAAAAATTACATGAGAGAAGAAAATGTTAATGATATGAAAATTCATAACAAAATGGTAGTGTACAATTTGAGTAAAAATTAAGTTCAATGTTATAAGTTACCCATATATACCCAATTCAATCCTTAGTTTCTTACAGCAAACAGTAAACCCAATTAAGAAAGACATGACTAATACAATTGTGCATGTTCCCCCGAGTCAAAGATTTGGATATTTCAAGGGACAAGAAAAAGCATGGTCCCCATGGAATGTGTACACATACAAGCGTGTGGGCAAGGCCAATTTCTCCCGCTATTAATACACTTTATTCAGGCTCACATATTTTAAGTCTAACAAACCTCAATGATTAAAGGTCTAAGCCCATAATCAGCGACCCTTAAACAAACCCATTTTGTCTGGTGAGAAAGAAGCGTGATCTTAATTAATTAGATTATGGATGATTGTGGCCCCCGACAACACTTGGTGGCGACAATGTTGGCTTCTAATTAAGTTTGACATGCACATGCACAAAATTCTATTTTCATTTCTCACCTAACGCCTTTGCTTGCTTTGGCGGTGTCCCTACCCACATACATGGCCAAAATTGTGAGATATCCGTTGTTGTTGGTTCATGCCAATGTCCTTAGCAACGTTTTCAATTTTTTTCTTTTCTTTTTTCCAAGACCATTGCACTTGGCCGTCGGTGACTGTACGAGGAAATCGTTAGGAAAGTAACCGATTTTTATTTTACCAATTAAACATGACATATGCTCTATTCGTCCTCAAAACAAGTGTAGTTATTTAACACATACAAAAAAAATTAATAAATATATAATTTAAAAAAAAAACTAACTTTATTAAATAAATAAAAGAGAGTAGTATTAATATTATATTAAAAAATTAGAGTAAAAACTATTAGGATCATTAATAAAAAAAATAATTAATATTTCATTAAAAAGTTAACATAACACTTATTTTTGGATTTTTTTTTTAAAATACGATATGGACCCATTATTGGGAGTGTAATTAAAGTATTAAACATAGATATATATAATTAATTATGTGAAAAGCAAGGCAAGGTACGTACGATACTGTGCGTAACAATATATGTTATGATTTTTTTTGACCCCGCTATCTAAGGAACGATGAAAAGCGAAACATTTCACCCTCGAGTAGTTTCATGTTTCTCTTTTAAGTTATTAGTGAGCTTTTGGATTATGATTTTGCTGTCACATTGGAGGACCCATTGAGTTCGTTCAATCACTCCCGGGAATCCTTGTTAATTCCGGCAGTAATTGTGTGACGACAACTTGAAAACGATGGATGGTGAAATGTGATTGCAAGTTATTCAACTTAATTTTGCGATCACTATGATTTAACATGTTTAAGTGCAATAGATAAAGGTTTGACCTGAAGCAAGAATTGGGCTCCAACCAGGGCAAAACTTACATGCCCAGAGATAGTGACTTATTTTTATTAGATCGTTCAATGAATTTTAAATTATGGTTAAAACTTGAAGAAAAGTATTCAGTTAATTTGTTGGAAATAGAAAGGTCTATTGATATATTGGTTCACACTTCAAACATGTTCAGCTAGCATGGTTATATAATATATCTACCAAATTAAGGGGAAAAAAATGGAAGGTCTGACTTTTTGATGGCAGAGCATGAGTCAACTCTTACTTTTTGGCTCTTTGACATTTAAAAGTCAACCATAAAAATTATTTTTGCCATTAGTTCCCCCATTATACATATTTTGAAATATCCAATAATAATTTCAACACGCCCACGTAGCTCCAGAGCATTATGAAAGGGATCCAGAATAAAATGAACTAGCAAGTAGCAACCCTCTCTAGTGACTTAGGATTAATGAACAAATATAGAATAAAATGAACTATATTATTTCCCATAACATTCAAATATTTTCAAGGTGCTTGAAAGTCCCATTTGGTCTAATTCGTCAGATCATACAAATATACTAGCTACCAAAAAGTAATTAATGCACAATATAATTCATGTGCCGCCGACAGAGTGAAAACAGTTCACCTTTCATTCCTTTGATAGCTCTTGCTAATTTATCACCACGGCTGGCTCATACAGCTCTTAAATTGTGACCTTCGTCCTTCAATTGACCCCATTAAGTATTTGACTACTTGTCATTCTCCCTAACAAGTACACATCTATAATTTCCATCTCAAAAGTATCGAAGCCCATCAAATATCAATTCCATCACCAACCAAATCGTAAATGCTAATGTACCAACAAAACCGTGTGATTTCAATCTCTTTTGGCCTCTTTCTCTTTTATTTTCTCTGATTTTTTTTTTCATTCCTCATATTAGTAATTTGAGATGATATAATCAATATAATGTGATATAATTGAAAAAATATATATCTAATAAATATGTGATCAGAAATGTAATCTCTGATATTATGTATAAAAAAATATGTTGAGAGAGATGAATTTTTTAAATAAAATTTCAAACTTTAAAGGATTAATCTTTAATCATCGACAGAAGAAATTATATGCAAAAGAAAAAATCAATATGATATATGTGATTTTTCTATGATTTTGGGGTGATAGAAGAGGTAGCATGAGTCTGTTCACCACAGCTAAGCACTTGGCAGTTGGTACACTGGTACACGTTCATGGACTCATGTGGTACGGTTTGTGAGGAGTACTGTCACTGAGACTGTATTTTAGAGAGAGGGGAGGGGGCTGGGTCAACTATTAAAACTAGAAATAGATATATCGTTTTCTGAAAATATCAACAGAAAATTCGGGAAAATGAATGCAAGAAAAAGGAAGAGAGGGTTAGAATCACGTCTTTATGATTGAGCTGTAAGAACCTTCAATAGTTTGTTCGGCAATGCCAATAGATCCAAATGGAAATATACGGTTCATGAACAGTGGGACTTATAGGCATGGCTTAATTTGTATTAGGGTAATCTTGGTATATTGTTTGTTTTCTTTTTTTGTCATAAAGGACAAGAACATCAGAAAGTTTAGAAGTCTTCAATTAATAGTCCCACGTCTAGGTGTGATCATAGGTCTCAGCATGAATATGATGAATTCGAGCCGATTTAAACAAAACAAATTAATAATTGAATTTATACCATATATATGTACATATTCTTGTACAATAAAAAGAAAAATAGAAAAAGTTGTGATATGATGTTTGATGTAACGAAGAGATATAGGAAAAAAACAATATATTATAAAGAATGAAAATTTGAATTTATACAATTTTTCTGGACAAATTTTTGTACAATAAGTTAAAAAATAGAAAAAGTTGTGATATGATGTTTGATGTAATGAACAGATATTAGAAGAAAATAATATTGTAAGAATAATGTTGTGTGAACGATATAACAGTTAATACAAATACTTATATTGGTCCGGATTAAAAAGTGTTAATCATTTGAATTAAAATATCAGTTCAACAACAATGTTAGACCACAATTCTACCTCTTATTTAATTTTTTTAAAAAAATATCTTTCTTCTAAATTATTTTAATTTTTTAAAGTATTATTGATTACAAATCTAAATATAACTTAAAGGGTTGACACAATAATATAATATTCAATTATGTTTACATTAATGAGAATAATTTATTTAATAAAAATTTATATTTAATTCTAATTGTATGTAAAAAAAATTTAAAATTAACGATAATTACATATTACAAATAAAATTATTATTTTTCATTTCTCAAGTTATATATATAATTTTCTCTACAAAAACATATATACTGATAGAGTGTTTAATAGAACATAATGAAATAAAAAAAAGTGAATTAAGATTAAAATAATTAAGTTAAAATAGACTATTAAAATAAGTTTTACCTTATTTTATTATATTTTAGTTATCTTTTTCACTGCAAACAAACAACAACTAAGATATAAAAGTGATGTAGGAGTAGAATAGGACATGCGGTTACATATAAGAATAATGACTTTAATCTATAGGGTATAACACATGATTTAATTTTTCTTATGTATCTTAAGTTTTTACAAAATCACTGATTTACAAAAAATATAGTGTATATATTTGACTAAATTGTAACTTACTAAAATACTTAAATTTTTGTTATTCTATTAATGTATTTATTTAATTTAATCAAAAAGTAGACCTATGAGCATATGAGAATAATTTTGAAAAAAAAAGTAAAGATTATATTATTCTTTTTTAGTTTTGCGAAAGATGGAATGAAATAAGACTTATCTTTGAAAATGACAAAATATTCTAAAATGAACATGCAGATACAAAAAAGCATAACTAATTTAATTTGCTGACACAACCTACATTATAGGAACCTAATTCGTATAAGAATCTTTCTAGATCATAGATCTAAAACCGATTAACGATTAAACCAAAGTAGGGATTGCAGAAAAGCAGACAAGGAGTAGTATGGAAAAAAGTGGAGAGAAAAGAAAATATTTGGCCGCAGCTGAATGTCGGTACGACCGTACAATGCATGGAAGAACACTTTTTGATAGAGAGAGAGGGGAAGACAACAGGCTGTATAGGGAAAGGCAGAGAGAGAAACCTACATAGTTATTGGTAAGATCTCAGGCTCAGACCACATCTTTGTGAGAGGCCCTACTCAGATTTTCCCTCTGACCCTCACAGTAGTGTATGAAACCAAGGGCAATACGTTGAGCAAGACGTGTCATATGGGCTCGTGATAGCGAATCTCATCCTCAACATTAATGTCCAAAATATCAAACAAAAAACTTTTTGTTAAATAACTTTAAAAAAAAATTTGTTTGAATCGAATAAGATTAATATTTTAAATATTTGTCGGGATTGCATGATGATTTTGTCGTATTTATTGATATTATGATAAATTATGAATAAATATAATCGATATATAATTATGAACAAATAACTTAAAAATTACTAATTAATTTAAAACAATTTCACATTATTGATTCATGGGTTCAATGGTTAAGGGTTAAGGACTGCTAACGCCTTTTCTTTCTTTCTGTTTGTTTGGTGTTAGCTGGGAGCTGGATTTTAATGCCACGAACCAAATTATTAGATTTGTACGTAGGAAAACAAAGATAACAAACGAATAGTGAGAGATCGAGGAATGTAAGGTAACACTACTCCGGATTTTGCATCAAATGTTGGGATTCTTACTCTCGGGAATAAAAATTAATACTATTAGCCACCACTAGCTAGCTATATGTGTGTCTTGACAGCTTTCCTAGTAGCCATTCATTGAAAATTGAAAGTACAAATTTCGTAGAGTGGATAAGAGGGTCATAAGTCATAACTCATAAGAGATTTTAATGTTACAAGATTCACCCCATTAATTTATTTATAGTACTAGTATATATGGCGCACGATCATAATTCTTTGTCTTGCAACTTGTAAGTGCACGTTCTCTCATTAATGCTTGTCTTCTATTTTTTTTTTCATATGCCGAAAGTTTTTTTTTCCCAAAATGAATGAAAGGGTTATCTCAGGTTTAACATTTACAAATATAGTTTAATTTTATATACTCCTATTATAAATATAATTTTTAACACTATCATTCAATTAAAAATAATCTTATATATGAAATTTTAAAATAATTTTACAAAAATCAACCATCTTATTCACAATTGACATGTAAAAGTTTTGTACATTATCAGTTCATTGATCTAATTAATTTTTTACAAATATATATTAGTATTATACTATTGATTAAGAAAAATAACTATAACCCACTAGAGTTTTTCTAATTATGAAAAAAATTTGACTAATTTACATGAGATTTTATAAGTTTGAATTTCATTATTCTCATTGTAAGAAAAGAAAAATAACTATGAATCTCACGCACAAAGATGGAAGATTTGATTAGAAAGGGGAAGATGGAAGATTTGATTAGAAAGTGGGAAAAAGAAAGGGAAAAAAAAACTTTTCAAAATATTTTGTTTGATTTAATTATTTGGAAAATATCAGGAGTCAAAATTCCTGTCCTTTACTATTTCAAAACGACCTTGGTGACTGTGCTTTCTCACAGAGTTTCCTCCTAACTTCAGTTGTGTGACATTCACCTGAGAAAGTTCAGTATTGAATAAAAAAAAGGGAACAAGTGGAAGGCGTGTGTGTATGCTTAATTTGCTAAAAAGTTTGCGTCACCAGAAGCTCATTCAAATTAAGGGTGTATATATATGCTTTGTTTTTGTGTAATCATAATTTCACAAATTTTTGCAAGACAATCTATGCTCCAAATCATAGATATTTTCACAAATTTAGCAACTACTACCACCTTTTGTGTAATAATATCCTTTTAATACTCCAACAATATTACTCATTTTGAATCAAAACTAATTTTATAAAACTAAAATCATCTAAAATTAATTTTACAAATACACACCAAACAACACACACAAGATCAGTGTCTTTGGCTTTGCTCCCATTATTTCTTCACCAACAATTGGTTTTTGTACGTCCATGTTTGGTTGTGAAGAAGGACCTAATTAATATGCATTTAAATCTCGACATCATAAGCAGTGTTGATAAATTTTTGGGCCAATATTTTTTTAATACAATGACATTAATGAAATTCGAACATAAATCTTCATATGTAAATTACTCAGAAATATTCCTCACCATTAAACAGAACTCGCTAATATTTTCACCCTTGAATAATTATACGAGTAGTAGCATGGGTATTTAATTGGTTGCACTGGTAGTCGTGTTTTTCAATTGGAGATCAACGTCATGAAATATAATTGAATAAACCTCCTTTCCCGCATTGATTTAGAATATATTGGATAAAATTAATTCAAAAATATTGAAATTTTTTAAATTAATTTATTAAATTATAAGTGTTTAATAAAATTAATTATTAAAATAATTAAAAAATATAAAATAATATATTTAAAAAGATAATAAGAAAATTGAATAAATATTCTGAAAATATAAAATAAATAAAATATAAAAAATTAGAAGATAATTTTTAAAAAACATTATTTCAAGTAATATTTTAAAAAATGTTAAAAATTATTTTAAAAAAATATTTACTAAACAGTTAAATAAATTTTTTAATTAGTAAAAAAAAAGTGAAACTTAATGTGAATGGCAATGATAGCAGTAGCCTCTAGCCACTAGCCAGAGACTTGAAACAGTCCAAGAAAGGAAAACGTAGAAACTATGAGCCAAGGAACAGTGGCGATACGACCTTGGGCTAGTAGCCGCAAGGGACCGGACCTGGTGGCTAGAGTGTCCAAAATATGTCTACATACACACGTGTGAGCAGGACTAGTTGCGAAATATTAGTTCTAAAGCCAATTAAAAGAAATAGATAATAAACAGGATAGATGAAATTAGGGAAGAAAGAAATAGAAGAACAAAATTAAGTGTAAAATAGAATAAATTTAGAGGTATTTAATTTAAGAAAAATAAAGATAAGGATTAAAAAGTAAGTTTAACTTATCTGATCAGTCTAATTAATCTTTCAACTTTATGAGTTGAAGACGAGATATGTTAATCCACTTAATTCACTTCCTAACCTTTCATTATTATATATATATATATATATATATATATAAACATATTCATACTTTTATATAATTAGAAAATAAGTGATAGATGTACATAAAATATAAAATAAAATGAGTAGTGTTAAAAGAAAATAAGTTTACATTTTTAGTATTTTTTATAGATTTCTATTTTATTTTGATTTTTTGAAACTATAACGAGTCAACTCATCAATGTGTTATTTCATGATCTATCTATTAATTTATCTATTTTATTTTTTGGTAGGTCAATCTATCAACCCATCTCTAAACAAAATAAGTTATATTTTCTTATTTAATTTTCATCAATAAATCAATCCACCCTGTCTTGTATTGATAACAAGGTAAATTGGTCAGTTTTGTCACTCTAAAATAGAGATGTGATAGTCTCAAAGTGAGAAAATTAATAAAGTGAATGTGTTTCTATGTTTTTAGGGAAATGTACATATTAGGTCAAAATAAGTGACTTAATCGAATTGTGAGTTCATTTAATGTATAGGATGCAAGTGGATGTCAACTAGTAGCTCAGTACATATTAGCTCGGTACATATTGCGTATTCAAGAATTGGAAATTGATCAAAATCTATTTCAAGTTGTAAAAACTGATTAAGTAGAGTCATTCTACAATTTATTTCCATTTTGCATGATAATAATTCGAGTGGAACCATTACTTTTTTTATTATTTATTTCTACCTTAATGCGTATATATTAAACAAACTCAGTTTTTTTGCTCCATTCTATTTATGTCTCCCCCCTCCCTCTTTCCTTCTATTTTTTGTCATCTCTTTACCACCAAACACAAGATCAGAGAATGTTATGGTCAATTTGGATAACCTTTTATTATAGATAGTACTCGTAGGAGAGAGAAAAAAAATATAATTAGCTAAAACAACTTATACACCTTAAAAAGTTAAATGAAAAGAGTTTTTATAAAAAATTAAGTGTTCAAAAGTTGATTTTAATTGATGGAGAAACTCAATATATTTTCTCTTCTTATTTTTTTACTTATAAGTACTCTCCGAAAAATTATATAAACCATCTCACATATGTCTAAATTAATAAATCTAATAATGTTATTAAAGAAATAGCTTCTGGGCCATTTTAATCTATTTTTCATAAAAATTATTGACTTTTTGTCATAAAATTATTGATATACACACATTTTTAATGTAAAAGCAACTCATTAGAATAAAATATGTGTAAATTGGTTAGATTCATGAATATTTACTCAAATTCATGTTTACTTGACACTAAATAAGGATTTGGAATCTTAAAAGGACTTTTTTAGGAATTGGATTGTTAGTAGGTTTAGGGTTTAGAAACACAATTTATAGTGTGTTTGATTTCACATTTTGAAATGTGATTTTTCATGTTTTAAATGTGATGTTTGAAAGCTAATAGTTTTAACTTAAATATCTTCTTATCCCTCTGATCCCCCTCCCCCGAAAAAAACACTTTTATTTAAATAATGGGAATCACAATATGATAGTTATCAAACAATAGAATAAGAAGAACAGAGTTCCGTAACACCATGACATTCCCCCCACTAAGTTTTAAAATTTATAATATGAATTGAAAGCAACTGGAATAAAGCAACAGCACGGAAGAAAAGGGTGCAACACAAAAAGGAGAGACTAACGAAAGAGAAAGACTGTACCCACCAGCAAAATTTTAAATTCATTCATACTATAAAGTCGTTGAATTGCAACTTTGTTTGTGGTCTCGTAATTTTACTTTCCTTTCAACGGATCTTCCCCATATATTAGTTCCACCCATCTCAAATACAATTCCCTCCATCACTCCTTCCATCTTTTAAAACACTCAATATTGGGAATTCAGTTACTTTTTTTTTGTCTTCTTTAACTAGAATTAGAGTGTTGGTAATTTGCATAATGCAAATATGTGTAACAATTAATATAACTTACCCAAGTCGGATGAAGATCACCTACAAATAAGAAAGAAAGCCGTACAGTCATGCAGTTTTAATAAAACGGTTTAATTTTTTTCAACTTACATTTATTGTATAATTTAATGTATAAAATCTATTTTTAATGATGGAGATTTATCCACTTCAAAAATGAACTGTGCAAAAAATCCTATACTATGGAAGTGGTACTTTGATTCTGATTTGAAAGTAATATCACAAGTAACTGAACAATGAGTAAATGTCATTCAACCACAAATTTAATTATTAAAATTTTTAAAACAAACATGAAATTGTTGGTTTACTTTTTTAATCTCTTATTAAAGTACCATCAGTTTCATCCATCTCAAAAACAATTCCCTCCCTCACTCCTTCCCAATATTAAAGTCAGAAAAAAGAAGAAAAAAACACAGAAATCGCGTGGCGATTAATCGCCCACCATAGGAATGTTCTTCGATCGTCGCATTCACTCACTCTCTTTCCTCACTATATAAACCCACCCTTCCACTCCTTTCTTCGTCATTACAATTCCTCAACAACACAAACACAAACACAAAATCTCCGTCAAAACCTTTCTCTCTCTAAACTCTCTCTCCCTAAAGCAAAAACAAAAAGCTTCTTCACTCGAGTTGCAGGAAATGGCAACAATGTCCGCATCTCCAATGAACCTTAACATGATTGACTCTAACTTCGAAGTGGACAAGCTCACCTACGAAATCTTCTCCATTTTGGAGAACAATTTCCTTTTCGGCTACGGCGACACCGAAAATCGCACCAATTTGGTTAATTTTCCGGTGAAAGACGCGAAACCGGCGAAACACGCCGCCGGCAAGGTCCGCATCCTCTGCATTGACGGCGCCGGCGCCACTGACGGCATCCTCGCCGCGAAGTCCCTCGCGCACCTCGAGGCTTGCCTCCGCCGCAAGTCCGGCGACGCGAACGCTCGCGTCGCCGACTTCTTCGACGCCGCTGCCGGCTCCGGCGTTGGCGGTGTCCTCGCCGCACTGCTCTTCACTCGCGGCAAGGACGGCCGTCCGCTGTGCACCGCCGAGGAGGCGATGCGGTTCCTCACCGACAACCGCCGTAGGATCTCGCGGCGGTCGGGGATTCTCCGTCGTGTGCTCCGGCCGGCGGAGAAGGCGGAGAAGCTCTTCCGCAAGACGTTTGGAGAGTGCACGCTGAAGGACACGGTGAAGCCCGTGCTGATCCCGTGCTACGACCTCGTCACGCGCGCGCCATTCGTTTTCTCGCGCGCCGACGCGCTGGAAGTGGACGGCTACGATTTCAAGATGCGCGACGTGTGCGCCGCCACGTCAGCTGACCCCTCCTCTGCGGGCCCCACCGAGATGCGGTCCGTCGACGGCAAGACCAGGATCGTGGCCGTCGATGGAGGCGTCGCCATGAACAATCCAACGGCTGCCGCCATCACGCACGTGCTCAATAACAAACACGAGTTCCCGTTCTGTAACGGCGTTTCCGACCTCCTCGTACTCTCCCTCGGTAATGGAGAGTCAGACTTTAACGCCGTTAAGTCAACCTCTGGCTTCGTAAGGATCGCTGGCGAAGGAGCTTCCGATATGGTAAGAAACCAAAAAGAATTACCAAATTCAGTTATTCTCCTCTTTTTATGTGCATTCTTATTCTATAAATTCAAATGGATAATTTGAAGTTTTTGCATTTTTAATTATATTATACATTACACATTACAATACATAATTTGTTTTAAAATTAAATTTCAATATTTTTATTTATAATTAAAAATAACATTATATGCTACAATGGTAGTTAGGCAGGCTGAGAGTAATAAATATTAACTACCTAACAAACACATGCGACATATTTCACAATAAAAAAGAAATTGTATGAGTTGGTTTACTTTAATTATTGGTTAAGATATTGATTCTAATGGGAATGAAAATAAAATAATGCAGGTTGATCAAGCCGTATCGATGGCATTTGGTGAGTGTCGGATGAGCAATTATGTGAGAATTCAGTCAAACGGGATCATGGCAAACAAGGGCACACATGCCAAGTCCAGCAAAACGGCGTCGGATTTGTTATCCATTTCGGAGGAGATTTTGGCACAGAAGAACGTTGAGTCCGTTTTGTTCAAGGGGAAGAAGGTGGCGGAGAACACCAACATGGACAAGTTGGAGTTGTTTGGGGGAGAATTAATTAAGGAACAAGAGAGAAGAAAAACTAGCATTTTACCAACGGTGGTGTTGAAGAACACTAATGCCTCACCTTCCCCCAGCAGAACTTCCTCTGCCACTACCTTGTCCACTTTGTCTTCGAGTAGTTAAAACCAGAAACAAACAAGGGAGATTAGAGGGAAGAAATCCAAAGTTAGATTTTTCATTGTGGGGTTTGAATTTTTATGCGAGTTTTTTTTTTTTTTTAAGTTTGTGGTGTTGGGGTAGCTGCCGCTTGGGACCAAATTGAGACTGAGCTGTGCAGAGCCGAATCCTTAATTCTGCTACTACTATTACTACCTACATTATATTTATTTATTTATTTTCATTTTTTTTTTGGTATATATTACATGTATGTAATGATAGTGATTTGTGTCAATGGTTATTGTCACGGCATGATTTTTTATTAAGGTTAGAGCTGTGGTTGATTTGTGAGAGAGAATTGTACTGTTCGGTAAGAACATCATTATCTGATAGTTAAATAGTGTTGAGACTGAATGCAGAACTCTAATTCTGGAAATTGATAGACTTCAGAGATGTTTTGGATCGTTTGCACCTTTAAATTCTTTACAATAGGAACAAAGAATTAGAAGTAGAATTGAAATCAGAGTTTGAAATGAAACGAAGCTGTTCCACTTCACCATTAGTAATTATTATACCAATTTAAAGATATAAATTATTAACTCATTCGAAACTATTTTAGTTGCAGACTTGCAGGCATGAATACTATAGCACGATTAATAAGTGCGCATGACAATGTATTGACGTTTTGTGTAGGGAATGTATCCCAAAGAAGGCTCTAGTATTTTGAAATCAAGTGGTCACTAAGCACCACGTTAAAATTGAGTATGCAGTTATACAAATAAAAAAAAAATGAATGCTTGAAATTTACGAAAAGATTTTTCGTACAGGACCACCATTGGTACGGGACAAGCAGTGCAAAAATAACAAATATATACCTCACTTTTTATTTATTGTGGCGTTTAAAAAAACCAATATTCGTATCTTTTTAATAAAAAATATGCGTTTTAATGTAAAATTATGACTGAAATTAATTTCAACATACATCTAATTATATTCAACAATTCAAAATAATTTTATTAAAATTATTTACATTTAACTTAATTAATTAAATAAATAAACCCTTTGCACAATTTGAATGCATTATATAGTACATGGTGGGTTTGCAAGTGCCACTTGAACTCTTTTGGTCGGTGGAGTCTATCAATGTTGAAAGGGTCATTGATTCATTGTGGGTGTTGTGGGGATGCATTTGCACAAGTTTTGTCGCTCAAGTTAGTTTGGCATAATAACGATATTATGAGTAGAATCAAGCATACCTAGTAAAGGTAACGATGGAGATATTTATAGGAATGGGATAGGTGTTTGGTGGTTTAACATCATTCTCTTCTCATGTCTAGTGAGGAGATCAATTATGAATTACATTAAGTGTCTTTTATACTCATAATGCATAATCCGGTAGTATGATTTCAGAAATTAAATGCTAAGTAATCGTTAAATAAGATGGTCAAACTTAAGAAAACGAGCCAACTATTGAGTTAATATTGAAGAATCGATGTGATCAAATGACCAGTCCTTGAAAACTGTTATTAAGTATGATATCATTTTAGAAAAAAAAAATGAAAGATAATTTTAAATATAATCTTAACATATTTCTTTTATATTTTTAGTATAATTATAATTGTTTTCACTCATAATTATTAATATATTTTATTTTCAGCAAGAAGCCAAAATTATATTCTCTAAATATTATAAAATTTCTTTAGTAACAATTTTAGTGAAGAAAGATAAATAAATAAATAAATTTATGTTTAGAGAGTGAAAAAATTTAAATTTAATCATTTAAAATTAAGTTAGTATTAATTTAATACATTCTGAAACTTTAATTCTAGGAATTTAAATTATCCATTATAAGATATGTTTAATGAATAGTTAATGGAAAAAATATGAGTGAGATGGTCATTTAAATTATCTTGAGGAGATTAATCATTGATAAAGTGAAAAGATATTTCGTACTAATATGATTTAACAAAAAATAACCGAGTTTGATTTGATATTGAAATTGTAAGTCCATTTATTTTTAAAGAAATTGTAATATTAATTTCATATCTCTCTCTAGAATGTTGTTATGTTATTGAGCTTGTTTTCTTTTTTTTAGTTTAAATATATTTGTGGTTCCTACAATTTAACATTTTTTTTATCTTTGTATTTTTTTTTCATTTTAATCCTTATAAATTGTGTTTATTTTATTTTTCGTCTTTAAAGTATTTTAGACAGTATTTTTATCCTATTTAAAGCATTTTTTTAATTTTCAAAATGCTATCTAAAATACTTTAAGGAATAAAAATAAAATAAATGCATTTTATAAAGATCAAAATGATTTTTTTACATGAGCAAAAATGAAAAAATGTTAAATTACATGGACCAAAATATATTCAAGCCTTTTTTTTAACTTTATCTTTATTCTTTAGATGTTATTGTAGATGATAAATTGACTTAGGGTCTGTTTGCATAGAAGTCACAAGTATTTTTGAGAATTTTTTTTATTAAAATATATATTTTTTTAATAAAAAAAGTTTCAAAAATACTTCTAATCTTATCTACATATATGTTCTATTTTCAGCTAATAAAAAAATATATCCCAAGATTGAATTGGAGTTGTTTTTCCATTCCATGGCCAAAGTCACGTATTCAACCCATATTTTACTTTCCTCATGAACGGGAGATAGTATGCTTAGGCAGGGAGTTGGATCTGCAAATTATGTGGATGTTATTGTTAGCCCAAAGTGGGAATCACCCTTTGGGCCAATGAATAGAAATACCTCTCTCATTGTTTGTTCTGGATTATATGTTTCATAATTACTTTTTAATATATTATAGAATGAGTATTTCACAAGTATGATATCTTGGTTACAAGATAGGTGTTATGTAAAAACAAAACCTATTTCACAAGGTGTTTCAAAATATATCTTGTGTAATTATTATTTAATGTATTACAGGTTAAGCATCATGAAAGTATCATATTTTGGTTAATGAATAGGTATTCCAAAAGTACAAGTATATGCAAGATGTCCTACAATATCAATTATGTAACTATTTTTTATATCTTGTTTACGAAATAGGTGTTTGGTGTCCATGATACCACTTTCATAACATATTTAAAATATTATTACCAAATATAAATTTCTATATAAATTTCTATGTTTGTGATTTCTTATCATTTATCATTATAATATTGATGTAAAATATTTACTAATTTCATTGATGATTAATATTCGTCAAAAAACATAAATATTTACATTAATGTTTATGAAAATGTCTCATAATTTTATTTGTTCTAGATTATTTTATGACGATGTTTAATTATTATTCTTAAAATGAATTGTTATGAATGTAAGATATTAATTATGTTAGTGTGAAACTAACCTAGAACAATAAATTTGACTCATTTTTTAAAACTTAAAAACACTAAATATAAAAATAAAAATTACTAAAACAGAGTTAAAATATATTTTAACCTTAAAAATACCAAAACTAAAATTTCATTTTTATTTTTTATATTATTCACTTTGTTCCATTAAAAATTATTCCAAAATAATAGTTATTTTAGTTTTTTAGTGTAATATTAATTATTATTATTTATTTATATCTTTTATAATATTAATGGTAGACAAAAAATCTATAAATTAATTAATGATGATATAAGATTAATTTTGTAAAATTACTATTATATTTGATCTATTCATTGTTTTTTTTCTTGATCTATGTAAAATAACTTAAAATGACTATTATTTTGAGATGAAAGGAGTACTATATAAGAGCATCTTTAATAAGAATTCATAAGCTAAAAATTCATGTTCATGTTATCTACTATTATTCTTGCTCAAGAGTTATCTATGTTGGATGTTGGGTTTCAAGGAAAGAATTCTCAAAACTCCATTTTTTTTTAAAAATATTCTTTTTTAATGTGGTTTGATAGAAAAGAGAGATTTTTTTTATTTGCAAGTAAAATTCAAGAACCATATTGGATTCTACCACTAGAAAAAAAGTTATTACATCTTATGTGGTATCATGAGACTCACAAAAAGTAATCAAGAATCCAAAATTAAGGAGTGTATTAAATTATGATTTTAGAAGACTATTTTAGCATAAAAAAGTCTAGTAAATTTTGGGGATTATGTAGAAATGTTATGACTTATCAGATTTTTTACAAGACATTTATGATTGCTTGAATTTTAATAAATTTATAGTATAATAATTTAAAGGATTTAAAAGTACTTTATAAAATTTTAAGATTTAAAAGAACTCTGAATTTTTTAAGACACGTTCAACTTTACAAAAGTTAGGTGAAAAAAGTAATAAGAAATGATGAGATTTGGATTAAAAAAAAGTATAACTAATATAATTGTTTTTATTCTTTTAATAACTAAATTGGTTCTAGCTTTAAGTCTTTTTATACTAATCCTTCTTGCAATAATATCTTTTCATTTTTGTTTTTGGATTTGAGCAATATATATAAAATTATATATTGTTTTTCTGATTTTTTTCAATTTCTATAATTATTTAATGATAAATTCAATGACATAATTTAAATGAGGTGCATTAATAACCATATATTTAAAAATTTGTAGAAGAGTTATTGAGTTACGAAGAAGACAAAATTAAAGATGACCGTCACAAAAACATTGTGTCGGACAAGTGATGAGCATAAAAATATAATGAAAATATGATTAGTCTTGACATATAAGACAAACATTAATTTAATTTAGAAAATAAATAGAAAAGTGCAAATGGAAGGAATATATTTGACATTTTTTCCCCAACAAAATAAGAGAAACATATACAATACACATCTTGGAGAATATTATTTATTAGCACTTGTTTGATACTTCTTTCAATTGAGTAAATCTCATTTTTATTTTTGTGTTGAGTATTAAAGAGAGAAGAAAATATGTGTAATGAGATAAAATAAAGTATGGTAACCAATAGAAAATAGTTAAACAAAATCTAAAGAGTTTGAGAAAAATTGTTTAATAGATATTTTACAATAAAAAATCAAACGAAATTCATCTTAAAAAATAATTCATCAAAATTTATATATTTTTAAATATTCAAAAACTTCTTTTAAATTATAGAAAATTATAATTTAATACCAAAAATTTTGTTATACTTCTTAAAAAATTCTTAAATTTTTAATTCAATATCACAAGACCTAATTATAGTATTTAAAAATCTGAATCAAATGTTGCTGACACTATTTTATAAAAAAAAAAGTATTTTCTTTCAAATTCTCATCAAATACGTACCCTTGTTATTATTATTCCCTTGGAAACGCAACCAAAGATGCTTCAAGGTTGTGGTTAAGACTTAAGACAACCCGAAGAAGCAAACGCAGCAGCGTAGAGGGAGAGACAGGCAAAGGAAGAGTGCTTAAGAAAGATCGTTCTCGATGGCAGAAGAGAACGGTGACAAAACTCTGCGAAAGATCGCAGAAGCATTCAAGGACCTTGCAAACGTTGTCACCGATTCTCAGAGCGCAGAGGTTAAGGTTGCCCCCTTCTCACATGCCTGCTCTCTCGTCTCCCCTCTCTTTGGTTGCTTGGGCGTCGCCTTCAAGTTCGCCGAAATGGATTACGTCGCAAAGGTATTCTACTAACAAACTAGGAATTAACATTTGCCGATCAAATAAAAACAAAAAAACTCTAATCCTTCCTTGATTTAAAGTTGTTTTGGATTGATGACATTTGTTATGATTATTTGGAAAATGGTAGGTTAATGATCTGGCAGAGGCGTCTAAGTGTGTTCAGAATTTGCAGTCTCTGATTGAGCTGGATGTGCAAGCTAACACTGTTAGGAAGGGAGGCAGCCATACGCGGAATCTGCTCAGAGTGAAGCGCGGACTTGACATGGTCAGAGTGCTCTTTGAGCACATTCTTGTTACAGAGTATGTATATCACTCACTGATTTATGTTTTACTTTTTTGCTAAGTAAGTTCTTTTTATCTAAATGTTGCTACATTATGATTTGAACAATTTAACTAAGATACCAAAGAGCAAGATTGCTGATATTATCGAAAATTGTGGTTGCAATTGCGGTTGTGATGCGGTTGCTGAGACCTCTAAAACCTTGATGTAGAATGTGTTCTTCCCTTTAAAAATAATATAGTTGAACAATATGTTCATTTGTGGTTGTTCTTCATACCTTGTTATTGTCGATGTTCATTCCATAAAAAATATGAACAATCCACAATCTGTTATGGTTGGTAACTGCTCCAATTATCTTTCCTTCTTTGTTACCTTTATAACTAGCAACTAGTGACCAGTGACTGTAAGCATAGTAGCATACTCCAGTACTCTCATCAACCAATTGGTTCAGGTTCAATCTTCTGATCAGTTTCATGAAACAGAAAAATTAGTAGGAATTGATAATTGGAGAATATTCTCCCTTTAATTTTTGCTTATGTCCACAGCCTTATTGTGCTGAGGTGGGTTGCATTATTGATAAATATTTAAATCAACAATGGTTTGTTTCTCAAATACATCTATGTGTAAGAAACACATGGTGTTAGATCTGATAGTAAATAAGCTGAGTTACTGTATGTCTTTTTGGCAGGGGCAATTCCCTTAGGGATCCAGCTTCCAAAGCTTACGAACAGGTGTTTGCACCTCACCATGGTTGGGCAATCAGGAAGGCTGTTTCCGTGGGAATGTATGTCCTTCCTACAAAGGAACAGCTTCTGAAGAAACTTAATGAGGATGGTAAGTGTAGGATTAAGTTTGCTTGAACTTTTTATTGAACTTTTAAGTCCTGAAAAAAGATTACTCGAAAGTCTAGTTGGTTCTAGAGCTTGAGCAGGGTGGCAGACAGGGAGAGAGATGATTTATGTGAAACCTATTTATGATGAACGTGGAATGGTTAATACTTTATCATTTTTTCCTTACTTTTCTAAGTTAGCAGTTGCATCTCTGGTTTAACCTTGAAGTTTGGGGCATAGTAATCTTAATCTGCTACCCACATTTGAATCTATGTCCTTAACAGCTCGTAGAAGCATAAAACACTAAAACCTACATGATATGAAATTCCTTGTCTGTGTGTCCTTTGCACACTGTTCAAATATAGAGAGAAAATCAAATCTATTATGTTTAATCATATTGTTTCTTGCTATTATTCTTTTTACCATTTTTCTCAAAGTTAAACCAAGACAGTGTAGAAGAATAGGAAAAGGGAAAGTTATTATCATAGATTATTTTATTCAAACTTGTATCGTAAATTGAAGTTCATGTAATTGTGATGTTCATTTTTCTTATCTTTTTTATTTGTTGTTGGCATCTTTGCTTCAGAGGTGTCAGCAAAAGACCACATGCAAAGTTATGTCACTGCTTCCGTGCCTCTAATCCAATACATTGACAAACTCTTTGTTTCTAGAGACTTGGGAATAGATTGGTGAACCATGGATTGTGGAGTATTTCAGATTGTACAATGTAATTTGCTATTATTAAATTATATGACATAATTAATGTATTTATGATTACTAAGTATTCATTTGTTTATATTGCAATAGATGTTAGTGATAATTTACAGGCTGTTGAGATGCTACGTGCAATGTGTTACTGAATGGTAATGATGGGTTAAGACTTAAGAGTAAGATTTTCTTGCAGTCTTTGGAGGATTACATATTTGCCAATTTTATCTTTCTGCTTCAAACTTTTGGCGTAGTTTTTGAATCCTTTGATATTTTATTTACTTCAGTCTAATGTATAACGATACAACAACTGGAAAGTCTTATCTATCCACCAAGGGAAGATTAGTTATATGGATCATACGGTGTCATTTGACGGATTAAAAACCTTGGCTTCAGAAATACCAATATTAGATTCAATACCAAGTGATTTTATTGTGCCAGATACCATATTATAATACATATTGTCCATGAAACAACATCAATGCATCGTGATAAACATGTGACAGAAGTGATAACAGACCTGAAATACAATTTTGGGCGTCCATATCAATTTGGTGCATTCTATGCGGGAAGCTTTGACGGGTTCAATTGATAATGACATTTTCTTTAATTAAAGTAAATAAAATATTTAGAAGAATGCTATCAACATACTTTTTTAAGACACTCCACTATCAGTTATAATTTATTAAAAATTACAAAATTAACAAAAACATATTAAATGAGAAGTGAGATCACAAAAATGTGATTTTAATAAATTTTAGTCAATCTTAATGAGTGCGTTTAAAAGAATATAGTAGAATGTGTTGCTGTTAAAGGTTTATGTTAAAAAATGAATTTGTTTCAAACCGGGTTTTGGTGATTGAAAAACATCTCAGACATCTATTCCTAAGGATAATAAGATTATGTTTATTCTTGATTAAGGTCAACAACTTATAGTATGACTATAAACCATTTGACCAGCCTACTTCAATGCACAATAGAAGAAAAAAAAAGTATTAATTGCAATGATGGGGTAGTGTCTTGTTAGAAAGTTCCATGCTTCTATCACTTTAATTGTGTCTTGTTAGAAAGTTTACCCCTTATAAAACTTATATTCACTTTAGTTGATGTAATAAGAATAAACATAATGTTAAAGTTTTAAACTTGTATTCACACCTTGTTCACAAACTTTTATAAGTTTCATTTCTTATACAACAAGGTGAATTCATAATTTTAAATTTTTTACTGTAATATTTCTTTTACTAATAACAAAAGGTGTGCTAAATATATGGTACAAACACTTTTCACATTGTACCTAAAAATATATGCTAAAAAGTAGGGGTGTTCGCGGTCTGGATCGGTTTTAAAGCAAAAAATCATCCGATCCAATCCATTCGGTTTGGTCATTTGATCATCCATTCGATTTGAAATTTTTTTCAAATCCGATCCAATCCAATCCATTTTTTTTCGGTTTGGATTAGATTGATTTTCGGTTTTTTAAAAAGTCTAAAAATAAAACTTATGAGACATATTTTTATCAAAATAAAGAGTATCTAGTAGAAACAAACACATTCATTGGACAAAAACAAACATCATTTTCTAATTTTCAAACTGACATAACTTATATATAAAGACCTAAGTAGGTAAATGGTAAGATAATGTTTATAATTGGATCCATTTGGATTGGATCGATTTTCACCGGCCAAACCGAAAATCGATCCAATCCAATGAAGATTTCAATTTTTTTTTGTTTTCGATTTTTCGATTTGGTCATCGCAGTTTGCATCGGTTTGGATCGGTTGATGAACACCCCTACTAAAAAGTGTCCAAAATATATGCTATTATATAATTGAATTCTTTGAACATGCTAATAATAATTTAATATTCTAATCATTTTTATGTTAAAAGAGTGAAAAGATTAGTCTCATGACTAAACATCGATTTTTCAAAGTGTAAAATCTAAAATGTGTGATTTGATCATGTAAAAATATAATCACTGGCTCATTGCATCTGTAAATTAAACTCTTATATTTGTTAAGGAATCTAAATTCAATTTATTTATGTGTCTTTAATTCTGACTAATAAAAAAAATAAATTAAAGTCTTATAATTAAACCTAAAAACAAAAGAAACAAAAACCCAAGTGCCTCCTACAAAACCACGAACAAGCAAGCGAGTCCTTCTGTTTGGTCTCTTTGCAATTTGCGTTTCTTGATTCTTCCCCTACACTGAGTCACTCTTCGAATGCATCATATTCATATTTCCCCGTCAAATTCCTAATCCGCTTCAAATCCACTCTCCAATCCCAATGGAGGATTCTGAGGGAGTCCTCAGCTTCGATTTCGAGGGCGGCCTAGACGCCGCCCCATCCTCCGCCGCCGCCGCCCCCTCCGGTCCCCTCGTCCCGCACGACTCCTCCGCGGCCGCCTCCGCCGTGTCTAACGGAGGCCCCGCAGCCCCCACTCCGTCCGCGGTGGACCCCGTGGGCGGCGGCAACGTCCCCGGGCGACGGAGCTTCCGGCAGACGGTGTGCCGGCACTGGTTGCGCAGCCTGTGCATGAAGGGTGACGCGTGCGGGTTTCTGCATCAGTACGACAAGGCAAGGATGCCGGTGTGCCGCTTCTTCAGGCTCTACGGAGAATGCCGGGAACAGGATTGCGTCTATAAACACACCAATGAAGACATCAAGGAGTGTAACATGTAAGTGTATCTGTCTATATATATGTGTGCCTTCGTTCTTATTTAGGTTGTGATGATTGATACTCAATTTTTTTCGTTTTTTGAATTTTGATTGTGTGTGATTGAATACTGTGTGTTTGAGTTGTTTCTTGTTTGGTGGTGAGTTTTTGGTGTAAATGGTTTTTTACTCTTAAGTTGTTTGGTTTAAAAACTTCTTTTGTGTGTACTATGCACTAGGAAAGTTTGATTAGCTGAGTTGAGTTGAGTGATACGTTGATATAGGTTTTTAGATTGATTTGATGGAGTATTGGAAAGTGGTGAATGTGCTAAGACATCAAATTTTATGTACTTTTGTTCTTCTTTCTTTGATTGAACATTTTAACTTTGAGTTTGTACTTCAATTATGCATTGCATTCTAACTGCTGGACCGTTTGGCATGATGACTTTGGCTTGTTTTCTGAGCGGTGGGTTGACTGGCCCATAATAGTTGAAGGGGCTTTGTGATTTCATTTCAGGGGTTGTGAGGGAAGAAAGATGGGTGAGATTCTGTGGAGTTGTGTAAGTGTTTGTGATAGTTTTGACTTTGGTGTATTTCACTGGAGGGAAATGAGTTTTTTCAAAGAAGTTTCCACCTTATTTGTTATGCATTACTAATTACTTCTTGGCATCATTGTGATGTTCTGATAATGAAGTTTTACATGGAAGGATTTATTTGTTTGTTGTTCTTGGATTATGTGGGCAATCCTCTCTATTTTGGCTTTCAGTTTGTCTGGAAGGATTTGCTATTCTTTGGTTCTTTCATTTGTTATTAACCCCCCTCTTTTATCAAAGAATTTTTTTTAATTCTGATTACTTCTATTGTGTCTGACTTTAACTTATTTACTCATGATAAGATTGTCAAATTGTATGCTTATATTTTAAAACTTTTGCATCTGCAGGTACAAGTTGGGGTTTTGTCCTAATGGGTCTGATTGTCGATATAGGCATGCTAAATCTCCTGGACCTCCGCCTCCTGTTGAAGAGGTGCTTCAAAAGATCCAACATTTATTTTCCTACAATTATAACTCATCCAACAAGTTTTTCCAACAAAGAGGTGCTAGTTATAATCAACAAGCTGAAAAACCCCAGCTTCCTCAAGGAAATAATTCTACAAACCAAGGGGTGACTGGAAACCCATTACCAGCAGAGTCGGGAAATGCCCAGCCACAGCAACAAGTTCAGCAGTCTCAGCAGCAGGTCAACCAGAGCCAAATGCAAAATGTTGCTAATGGCCAGCCTAATCAAGCAAATAGAACTGCAGCCCCTTTACCTCAAGGAGTATCTAGGTGTGTTCAGGGTCCTGTGTTTTTCAATTGAGCTATGTAAAATCTGTTAAGTATGATTACAGTTACATAAATACTATAAGCAAGGTACATATTTATGTATCTTTTGTTTGGGACATTATACAATTATTTGCCTTATGTTGCTAGTTTCTTTCAGTATTACTGCTACTTGGCAGTTAACACATGCATTTCATGCTGTACAATGTTGGCTGGTTACACACATATGTTTTAGTTTATTTCTTTCATTTTCTATTTTCTTTTACCACTAATTGACTTTGAACCATTTAATCTTAATTGGATGAATGTGCCCTAGTATTCCTATTTTTCTTTCTTTCTTTTTTTCTACCTTTCTCTTTGGTTCTATGTTGAGAAGAGAAAGCAATAGACATGACTGAATCCGTGCATGTGGTGAGAGGGCTGAAGGAGACAAATAAGTTGGGGTTAAAGTTGAGTTAGAAGTGTTTCCAATGTTGTCAAACTCGAGATTGGAAGAGCGAGGGGGGGGCGGGGGGTGTAAAAAGATCACAACTCTTTAGGATTGTAACTTAGATCTTAAGATCCTCTCTAAAATGAAAATTTATATTTATATACATATACACACATAAAAAGTAACATAAAAAAATTACTCAACTCGTAATATAAGTCATAAAGATTAAGAGCACAACATAGAAAATAGGCCCAAAATAGAAGAAGAGCCAATAGGACAACACCCGCCAAACACCTGCCACACCCCAGCCAACACCCACCACACACTAAAGTCCAAATAGCTCCAAGCACCTCAATGTGAAACAAAATAAAGTCTGTTGGTGTGAGCATGGACGCCAACTAATGACGGCATCAGCGACAACCAATGGCAATGGTAGTGTCGAAGGCAAACAATAGAGAGGAGGGATTTGTCACAGCGGAGGCCGGAGAGGAAAGCACAAGTGTTTGTTTTGCCATTTCTTCGAACCTGATGTGTGTTTTTTTCTTTTTTGAACTAGGTTGTGTGAGTATATTATTCAACTGATGTATTCAGTTAGGTAGTTAGTCTTATCCTGTAATAAGGACAACTAAGCATTAGCTATCAGCCTGTCACAACTGTCCCTAAGGCAGTTAGCTTTAAATATCTGTAACTGCTCTCTTTGGAGAGTTGACTGAATGAATGAAATTAGATATTTCTCAGATTGGTGCAATGGCGTGTTGATATGGCGGAATTTCAGCCTTCCACTATGTTCCGCCATTGATAACACTGGGTCTACATTGACTAGACAAGAGAAGCCGCCCACTTTGCCAGACTGAAAACTCATCGTCAATCAAACAATTTTTTCGTGTCAACTCGCGATCCACAAATTATCTGCACAAGTAACGAACCCTTGTGTGAGTTAGCACGACAAACCTCCAAAACTCGTAGTATTGTATGAGTTAGTGAGTTTACTCACGATTTTTACAACATTGTGTATAGGTTACTGAAACAAGAGAAGGAGGAAGGAAGGCAGAAATATACTCAGACTCCAAGGTGCAACCAAGAAAAGGAATAGAATCAAGTAAGGTAGCTTTCGTTGAGACTAGGTGACAACCAAGTGAAGGAGAATAACATTTATAACCCTTTTGAGACTAAGTAACCAAGGAAGACATACTTGTGAGAACAAATAGAAAGTTTACCAGGACTAGGACTAAAATTATGGACAAAACATGTTGACCCAAAGACACGAGGAGGTAAAGGGATTGTACAGGGAATCAAACAGGTTTGGGTTTGGGCTTAATATACACTATTTGGTTATATTACCAGTCAATGCGGGATCTCCAACATCTCCGCTCATGTCAAGGACTGGACATTCAAAACTCAGACTGGTTTCAGCAAAGTTTGGGACAGGTTGCTTTTTCTACCATTCATTTTGTGTTTGCAGAGAAATTTTCTGTTCTAAGGAGCTTAACTTCATTCATTTTAGTTTAATACGGTCCAGATTTTTAGTTGTGACACCTTGAAGGTGAGAAGGAAGTTTTTTTTAAAATTTTTTTATATAAAAAGGTTTGACATGTTAAAAGGAAAATTTATCAGAGCTCTCTGTTTTTTTACTTGTTATTGAGTAGTGTCTATTTCTGACATAAATAGTTATGGTATTGATCCTCTGTTTTTTTTAGTGTAAACTAGCATTACATGCTGCATGATTTTAATCAAGTGCCCATTACTAAACATGAGATTAATACATATGTACTGGTCCAGAAGTTAAAAGATGGATAAGTTTTCATGAGGGGTTTGCGTTCAAATTTTGAGTATTTAAACAAACCTATAAACTATAAAGTATTGCTTCAGTTGAATCTCTATTTTCTCACCTGTATGAATTGCTCTAATATACTTCTCAACCAAAACATTAGGTATTTTATTGTTAAAAGTTGCAATCGTGAAAATTTGGAGTTATCTGTACAACAAGGAGTTTGGGCAACTCAAAGGAGCAATGAATCCAAACTAAATGAAGCATTTGACTCTGTGGAAAATGTGATATTAATTTTCTCAGTCAACCGTACTAGACATTTCCAGGTATGTTTTGTATCAAGCCCCCCACTTGGCTAGATTTTAAATTTTATGGATTTAGGCCAAGACCTCTTTATTATCCAATTGACTGTGGAAATGAAAATATTCAGCTTTACAGGCTTACTACTGGCTCAATTTTTGGCTGAGAAATCCCTTGTCAATTTTAGTAACTAAAAAATAATCTGAGAAGATTTCATATTTAATATGGTGATTGAACCGTGCTACCTTTCTGGCACCCATGTTTTAAATCTTCAACCCAGCCTCTTAGTGTAAGATACTTCCATGAAAGTGTTGTTGGTACTGCTTTTAATGATTAGAAACCTAAAAAATTTGATGTTAATCACAGGTAGTTTAATATTGGATATTGTATACTGCTTTTGGCCTTTTTATCTCTAAATTTTCAGTGGCACATCAAGTTCTCTGCTGGTATCACATGCAATGCATAAAAAAGTATTGTCTTTTTGATTTGGAGACTTCTCTAAGTAAATCAATGATTGATTTTAGAAGCTGCTATCACTTATAATATTTTCTATATAAATCATGAGTATTTTATTTAGCTTACAAACCAACAATAAAAATCACAGCTCTTGCTCTATCTAACAGTTTTGTTTTTAGTAGTTTCTTTTGACATTTAATCAACCACAATGTTCGTGTAGAAGGTTTTTCTTATTTATCTATGTATTTGTTTATTTTTTAATCTCATAACAGTTCTGTATAAGAATCCAAAGTAACTTGCTAAAGTTGTCTTTAAATATCTGGGATAAGTTAATCGTACTGGATTAGTGGTAGAAATGGAGAGATAATTGATGCTTCTTTTGATTTTGGTGTGATGTTTAAATTTGATATTTTAGCTTCGTGTAGAAGGTTTTTTTTTTTCAATCTCCTTGTATTTATCATTGGGTTCATTTACCACTGACTCCAATTAGCTTGGGTTAAAGGTGTTGTTGATGTATGTTGATGTTTAAATTTGAGATTTTAGGCATGAAGAAATGCGTTAACCCAACTCATTTTATATTGTCGATTGCTTGTTAACTGGTCTTCCTGTTGATAATTTAATTCTACAAGAGGGATAGTCATATAATTTTCAATTTTGCATTATATTTACCCAATAGGTTACTTGAATTCAGTAACATAATCAAATGCTGTCTGTCAGAACTTAACTTTTTTTATTTATTATAAAATGAAAAAGAACCCTTAAATGGCTTTTCTGTGGCTATGGGCAAGCCCCTGAACCTGAAGCTATCTATGTTTTGGCAGGGTTGTGCAAAGATGACATCCAGAATTGGTGGTTCTGTTGCTGGGGGGAATTGGAAATATGCTCATGGAACTGCACATTATGGACGGAATTTCTCTGTTAAATGGTTGAAGGTATAAAATCTCTTCCAACAACTTCCTTGAGTTTATTTATCTGAGGGATAGCAGTAGTGTCAGAGGTGAAACCAAACACCCTGGAAGCATACTTAAATAGGACCATAGCTAAAGGGAAACTAAAATTACAAATGTTGGTGAAATTTATTACCTTTTTGTGTTTTTAGTTACAATACATTTTATAATATTTGGGGCGGTCCCTTTGTCCTTTATGGTGAGCAGTTGCTCATATAGTTTGGAGAGACTCCTGATGACTCTTTTTAAAGTTAAGGGTGCAAGATGTTAGATTGTGTGGAGCAATGGCATCTATGTTGGAATGGAATTCAAGAACTTACTTGAACCTGAATATTTTTATTGATGGAAGATGAATGATTTGAATACATACACACACACACATGAGAATGGGATCAATAACAGAATCAATTCCTAATTGGATTTGAATCAACAAATTAAGGAAACTATTTTTGAAAGTAGGAACCTAGCAAAGAATAAATGGATATTTCATATTTACACTATTTGAATTTTGAATAATCCCTAAGCTTATAGGGATTGGGGTCAACTAAGGAAATTAAGAAAAGATTAAAACAATATTACTCTTAGAATTGGGGCTTTGGGCCTAACTTAACCCCAAAAGTTTGTTCAAGATGTGTTGCCCCCCCACTTATTTACACTATTTTGGGCATATCATTAGTTGATGTGGGATTTCCAACACACCCCTTCAGACTAGGATTGAACATTTTGAGCATGAAGTTTGCAAGACTTGACATATGCGGGTGGTCTGGTAACAATCCGATAATGGGTGGGTTGATTATGCAGGACTAACATTTGCAAGACTGATTTTCTTTTTCATTGTTTGCTAGTGTTTCCTTTGTTAATGGTTTTGTGTCCTAGCTTCAGCTACTGGTAGAAATTTGTATACATGAACTAGTATTTGAAACTGTATATTGATATAAGGAAATCTTCTGAACATTAAATAATCTGTCTAATTACATTTCTTATTTGCAGTTATGTGAACTGTCATTCCACAAAACTCGCCATTTAAGGAATCCATACAATGAGAACTTACCAGTGAAGGTATTAAAGCTCAATGATAGTTGTTTTCTTGCTTTGCTACTCAATTATTTTTCGAGCGGTTCTAATATAAAAAAAGTTGTGTTTTGAAATCACTTCTTTCTTGAATATTTCAAGGATAGAATCCATCTGGCTGTTGATGTGATCCTTTATGAAAATGTTAGTTGGTCCACCTCTCCCTTAGCTATACTTTGAATTTTACCTTATTTTCTTGTTTAATTTTTTTATTTGCTACCTTGGTTCTTTTTAGTAGCCATTCTACATCAACACTTATCAGGGAATCCTAGATCTACCAAACATAATGGGTGAGTTTGTTTAAACTTAAAAAAAGCAACTTCAAAATAAGTGCTTTTTAAAAAAACATTTTTTTTAATAAGCAGATAGGATTTGCTTCTTAAAATAAGCAGAAAAGCAGAAACATTTTAGACAAACACACTAAAAATAAAGAAGCTGCTTATTTTATTAAAATAAGCGCTTATTTAACAAATAAGTTTAAACAAACTGCCCCAATACATAAATAGGTGCTTGTTTAACAAATAAGTTCAAACAAACTGCCCCAATATATAAATAGGTGCAGTCTTATGTCACTTTTGACCATTTTAGGATATCATTATTAACTGCTTGGGGCATTTAACAAATGAGGGTTGATTTATATCCGACCACAGCTGTCCGTCAGCAACATCAATCAGCTTCCTAATGATGAGACACAATGTCTATTTCTTGCTACACTGGATGCATGCTGATTGTGGAAACTAAAATTAGGTATTAATCTTTAGGTTAGATTTTTATGGTGCTGTATTACAGAAAGTGGTAATGATATGTAACAAGACCAAGAGAAACCATTTTTGACAGGTCTTATGGCTGCTCAAGGCTATTTGAATTTTATTTATGTGTAGATGTTGCATGTTACGTATTCTGAAAATGGGATGTTTTTTTAAATCATTGAGCCATGTGTGCCCACATATTTTAGCACTATACATATATTGGTTATTTTCCTTGTTCTTTGTTATGTTTATTCACCAAATTGTACCTCTAATTCACTTTATGAGCTTTCACCTAACAGTCGGAGAGTTTGTTTGTGACAAGTACTAAATATTCTGCATGTGTATGCAATTGCAGATAAGTAGAGATTGTCAGGAGCTGGAGCCCTCTATTGGAGAGCAGCTGGCATCCTTGCTTTATCTTGAGCCGGATAGTGAACTTATGGTATATTCTCCTTTGAGTCATCATCTTGTTTTTGTGAATAGAAACTGATAGGCAATAGTCATGATGTACATATGGGAGTAAAGCAAAATGTTTTGTTATTACATTTAGAAATTGAATCATCTTGTTTTTGTGAATAGAAACCAATAGGCAATAGTCATGATGTACAAATGGGAGAAAAGCAAAAAGTTCTGTTGTTACATTTAGAAATTGAGTGATTCTGAAATCTGGATTGGTATGATATTTTTACTTGATATAAAATGGAACTTTCTTGCTAAGAAAAAAATTTTAGAAATGATTATTGGTTGGTTTCGACAAACTTTAGTTAACAGTCCTTGAGAAGACTCATGATAACATCATCACTTAATTCTCTCTAACATGCTCATTAAGCCTGGTTCAAACATGCTAAAATCAACTGCTTAATATTTTGTTATTTACTAAGCAATTACTTATCTATCAATAGTTAGCTATTTTAGTGGATGGATGTGCGGAACATAAACTGCAGTATTAAGTTTTAAGAATTGGATTAATCCCAGTTCTCTTGTATTGACAGGCTATCTCGGTTGCAGCAGAGTCGAAACGTGAAGAAGAGAAAGCAAAGGGAGTGAATCCAGATAATGGAGGAGAAAATCCAGATATTGTACCATTTGAAGACAATGAAGAAGAGGAAGAGGAAGAGAGTGATGAAGAGGAGGAGAGCTTTGGTCATGGTGTTGGGCCAGCTGGCCAAGGCAGAGGTAGGGGACGAGGTATGATGTGGCCACCTCATATGCCTCTCGGGCGTGGAGCCCGGCCCATGCCTGGAATGCAGGGCTTTAACCCTGTAATGATGGGTGATGGGTTATCATTTGGGCCTGTTGGCCCTGATGGCTTTGGTATGCCAGATCTTTTTGGTGTGGGACCCCGTGGGTTTGCTCCATATGGTCCTAGGTTCTCTGGTGATTTTGGAGGCCCCCCAGCAGCCATGATGTTTCGAGGGCGACCCTCTCAACCTGGGATGTTTCCAGGTGGCGGGTTTGGAATGATGATGAATCCTGGACGCAGTCCTTTCATGGGTGGGATGGGGGTTGGAGGTGCAAATCCACCAAGAGGTGGTAGGCCAGTTAATATGCCTCCAATGTTTCCACCACCTCCACCGCTACCTCAGAATGCCAACCGTGCTGCCAAAAGAGATCAAAGAACTGCTGATCGGAATGATAAGTTTGGTGCAGGATCTGAGCAGGGTAAGAGTCAAGACATGCTCAGTAAAAGTGGTGGACCTGACGATGACACACAGTATCAGCAAGGATACAAAGGGAACCAGGATGATCATCCTGATGATAGTGAAAGTGAGGACGAGGCACCTAGGAGGTCAAGACATGGAGAGGGGAAAAAGAAACACAAAATATAGTCATTAGCTAGCTAATGCTTCCACCAAGCACTACATATTGATGATCCACTAACCAGAATTCCAGTTTCCAATGCTTTTTATTTTTGACAGATTGCTTTGTATGAGTTCTTTTCTCCCCCCCTCTTAGAGACCTGGGGACTGGGATGCTTCAGAAAAGATATAAAATTCTGTTCACCGATCATATACTTTTTACATATGGGTCATTGGACATTTAATGTTAATGTATCAGGATCAAGATGGTAGTTTAGTATGCTCGGTAAATGTACACCTATGTATTTGTAAAGGGATCGTAACATTTGCGTTCTGAATGAAAGAGGTAGGATGATTCATACCTTTCAAATTACAAAGCACTTAGTTTATGGCACCGGGTCACTGGTTAAAATTCAATGTGTCCGGACTCTGGATAAAGCAGTTGTCACCTGTTTTACCTCTTTATCTACACCTAAATTTTAGTATTTCAATATTTGACACTATATTTTAATAAAAAAAATATAAGGTTGAAATTTATGAATTTTCTTCTCACTTATATAATATTTAACTTTTTTCATTTTTATCCAATATAAGATTTTATTTCACATTTAAACTCCAGCAAAATTGTTCGTTCAAGTGTGCGTGTAATATAATAGGTTTAATATGTAAATGAAGATTGTGTGCGTGTGGATTAGAAGAAAATTATACTTTTATTCATATACATGTATTTTTTGTTATGCACCGTTACTTTTTATATATATAATTTTTGACAAAATTCATATAGGTTTAATATAATAGTTGAAAAAACTTGGCACAAAATAACTTTAAACAAAAATTCTCCTTGATGATAAAAAATAAATAAACAGATCATTTATTTTCCGGTAGCTCAATTAAATATGCATCCCTTCATCGCCTATTCTCCTGTACCATTAACACAAACAAACAATGTATTTGAGTGAGTTCAAAACATTAAAAAAAATAAGAATAATTATATACTCAAGTTATCAATCTCTCGGGCAAAGGAAATTGTGGGATCTTGTGTATGCTTAAAATTTTGGTGAATAAAATCTTTAAAACTAAGCTGTTCGTTGGCAATGCACCCACCTACCTCTACCTGTCTTCTCCTATTCCTCGTTTAATCTACCACTTTCACTACAAGTAGATTGGATCAATTGAATGTTAAATCAATTTAATTAGTACCTATTTGTTTTGCAGTGTGATCCAACCTATTAAATACTCCTTAGTCCTAACTACCCAGAGTTATCCTAGAATTTGAATTATAATGTATTTAATATGTTTGAACTTTTTATACCATTATCTAATCACAAATTATATATTAATAATAATATTTTTATTTTACTTTTATAATAATCATTTTTGGAGGACGAACTCTATCACAACATTAAAGTTGTATCTTGGTGACTTGTTGGTTATGAGTTCGAATTCAAAAATAGCATTTTTACCTATGAAACTGCGTACAATATTCCTTTATTTACCTGTGCATAGCGTGGAGTCTTCGGACAATGAGGTATGTAGTTTTTAATTTTTTTTATAATAATTATTTTTGACAATGCTTGAAAAATATTAAATGACCCTATAATGCTGGTTAAAATGTCATTGTTCCAAAACTTGATACAAGATCTTGGCAAGCAAGTATATATATATAAACTTTTAACACATCTTTACACAAGAGCTAGCATGTATATACATCCAATTTTAAACATGGAACTTTTTGTTTGTATTAGAAAAGTAATATTTTTTTTAAAATTTGTTGCTCGTGATTTCCAACCAAATCTGGCTAAGAGATTTTAGAAATTAATAACATTTCAAGAAGATAATATGATTCCTACCCTTGCCGATCCTACCATATTAATACAATAAATCCATTCATGAATCAAGAAGTAATAGTCCTTGAGAAATTATTAGGTAATTTAAGACTGCTCTACAACCTTTATATATATATATATATATATATAATACATTCAATTTTTTTTTAATTTACGAGAATATTCAAGATTAATTTTCAATTAAAAATTAATTACTTAATTATGTATATCGTGTATAGGTTAATAAGAATTATTGATAATCTTAAACTACTTACTAATTTATCGTCGTCATGGATATCATATCCTAAATTGATATTAATTTCTGTCAGTTCACTTTCTGAGAAATTATTTTCTTAAAAAAGTTAATACAAACATTTGCAACATGGCGATTTACGAGAAAGAAACCAACCAAATTCTTCTCTATAAATAAAGGACCGAGATGAGGTGTTAGCATACAAATTAACTCAGAATTCAAGAACAGTTGACATGCGTGTGGGTGTGCATTTATGATGCATGCAGGGTTTTATGCTGAGCTGAGTCCTACGTACTACAGCGAAACATGTCCACTTCTATACTATATTGTGTATGGAGTCATCTACGAGGTGCTTATAAAGAAGATTACTTTTCCCCAAAACTTTTCGTTTGTTTGAATTGGAAAAGAAATTAGAAAGAGATAGATCATGAAAATAGAAAAAAAAAACATTTTTTTTAAAGTTATTTAGTGTGAGAAGAATATGAGTTACAATTTTTTCAAAATACATCCAAAATGTTACTTACTAAAATGACCCTTATAAAAAAAATACATCTTGGCTTTTGTGACAGGGTTGTGATGGATCAAATTTGCTGAACAGCACTGCTACAATATATAAAGCGATCGAACAAGATGCAATTCCATATATATATATATATATATATATATATATATATATATATATATATATATATATATATATATATAAGTATTTGACGTTATTAGGTTTTAATCTAATTGGAGTCAGGTTGCAAGGGTCATATTTTTTAATACACTGATCTTAGTGTAAGTAGGGGAACGGATCAGGCAACTATCAAATAGGAGGCTGGAATTTTTTATATATATATTTTAATTATTTAAATATCTATTTTAACAAATAAATATTTAATAAATAATAATTTTTATAAAACTATTATTATGTTTTTATTTCAAATGATACAAGAAGAAAATACATTTGTTTATAACTTGTACAATTTTTTTAAGTTTTGAAAGATATTTTAGTTTTAGAAACACAATTATATTTGACTAGAATTCACAATAATAATCTCACAATAAAAAAATAAACAAACACATCAAATATAATAATAAATAATTAAAAATCATCAAATTTATATATATATAAAAGGGTTATTCCAAGAGTAACTCTTTCATTACCAATAATATTATTTTTTCAATCATATAAGATGATTATGAATTGAAAATAATGATATTGTTTTCTTTCAATTTTCCATTGCATTATACCCTCTTGAGCGTTACATCTTTCGAATTCAGAGCGATAAAGTTTTAGGATGTTTGGAAACACATCAAAATGTGATTTTTCATATCTGAATAAAATCTACGCGATTTCAAACACAAGCTTTCCTCCCAACAAACATCTCCGAAATTTGAGTGTTTATTCTATTAATACAATTCACAATCAAATTCAACTCTAGTATTTCGGCAAAAATGATTGAATTTGATAATACCCAAATCTACACAACCCCACTATTAAGACTTATAATAGTCAATTATTGAGGTATATGGGATAAACGTAGTTGCCTGTACAGCCTGTTTCGTGTAAAACGCTTATTCCGTAGCTTCTTTTTTGGAAAAATAATAAAATGAACTAAAAAGGAAAAGAGTAGCGCGCATAGTGTGACTTCTGTGTTAGAGAGAATTTCTTGGTCAATTGTTAATTACAATCCATACGCATAATATTTGTGCTATATTGAAAAAGTTATTATATATATATATATATATATATATATATATATATATATATATATATCAGAGGTATACTCAACTATATGGTATCCCAAAAACAGAAACTGTAGTTTTATTCCAGGCAAATAAATAACTTGAAATAACTTCAAATTTAATTTCTGTTTGCTAAAAATATCCACCATTTTTTTTGTGCGTTATATAAGATTTGATATCCACTTAAGGTCGTTCAATTTTATCTATTTACAAGGAGGAGGTCCTTAGTGGCAAAGCCAGCTTGTAATTTTAGATAATGCCAAATTTTAAATAATACCAAATTTTATTTTTTAGATAATGTCAAATTTTATTTTCAATCCTAATTAATTATATAAGCATATATAATTATAAAAAAAAATTCATTCCTCAATATAACTGTAAATTTAAATTTTTAGCTGGTGTCAAATGCCTTGCTGGTTCTAAGGTGGCTCTGCCACAGGAGGTCCTTCATGATCAGTTCAATTAGGAAGAAGGGATAGCTTAACAGCAAACACAGAACCCATGCAAATCTAAACCTTCGAGCACCCTCCTCCGCACTGGATGAACTTAAAGATTCATTTGCTGCTCAAGGTCTTAACACCACTGATTTAGTTACACTCTCATGTATACACCATCAAATTTATTTACTCTTAAAATTTGAGTTTCAACTTAATATTTAATCCCAAAAACTTTCCCTCCCTTGCTTTTGCATCCTTGCCTCGAATTGAAAAGCATGAAATGTACGTTGAACTTTAAGTTCAACAATTATCTAAACATACACTAATTCTTAAGATGATAACTAATATATTAATTTTCACTTATATATACTATTTTGATTATATCATTACTGAATGAGATTTCTGACATTTGTTAATTAATAGTAACTAGCATAATAAGTTCTTGATATATAGTATTAATTATGCAAAATCGTTACTAATAAACTTTTTGTGACTATAGTATTAATTATGAAAAAGCAATTTTTGTCATTAAATTTAGTCACCATTAATGCTTCCCTAGGTTTATTTCAAACCATTATTATGTGTATATACAGGTGCTCATATATACGTTGGGAAGAGCTCACTTTAGCACATTAATTGATCGATTATACAACTTCAACGACACTGAAAGTCCTGATCCAACTCTGAACACAACTTAGAAACATTGAGTCAGATATGCCCCCTGCAGGATGCAACTGAAGATAGTTAACCTAACCAATTTGGACCTTTCCACACCTAATCAATTTGATAAGAAATACTACTCTAATCTTCAAGACCTCAATGGCTTACTTCAAAGCGACCAAATTAAAGAATTGTTCTCCACTAATCTGATGCTGATACCATTGACCCTGTGAATAGCTTTAGTAGTGACCAAAGTGTTTTCTTTGCCAAATTTATAGTTTCAATGATAAAAATGGGTAATATTGGAGTGCTGGCTGGGGATGAAGGAGAAATTCGCATGCAATGTAATTTTGTGAATGGAGTTTCTTCTGGATTAGTTTGGTGTGGTATCTAAAGATTCTAAAGACAAGTTGGTAGCTCAATCCAAATAAGTTAATAATGCGGATGTGCTGTAAAGGCAAAAGGTTGTAAATGTCTTTTGCTTTGTTGAATAAACCAAAGGAGTGTGTGCATGGCAATTCGATTTTTCCATGTACCTCTTGGCATGTTATGTATTTACTTTGAATCACATCATTCCATCTCTTTCTCTCTAATTATTCGAGTAATATAAATTCTATACACTTTTTTGTTCAAATGCTACGTAAAAAACTAAAATTGAACTATATATATAAAAATTTAATTATTTACAAGATCTCATACATTTTATAGTTTGCTATTTTTTTATATTTTATTTTGAGAGGTTTCATGCATGAAATATTTATGTAGGAGATGTAAGGTGATTGGATGATTTAGAAATAAAGAAAACAGAGAGAAAGATAGTGGATTCAATCCCCTGCTAACAAAATTAATACTCTAATAAATTAATATTTATCAATAAAAATATATACATTTCTGTAAACATATAAATCAATTCATTTTTTTAATTGCGTTAAATGCTACAAATAAATGTGAAAGAAATTTCCTACAATTTGCCATGATTTAAAAGTGATGTTGGAAAAATCATAATGATAGAAATTATTCATTCGTGCGATAGAAATAATAACCTGTCTTCCGTAGAGAACATTGATAATATTCTGCATGCATTTGTAAAATTGCCAAGTTTCCTTTTAAGTGTCTCGAGATCTCTACATGGAGGAGTAAGCATCTATATATCTTTTGGTACGTTGAATTATTCTTTTAAAATTTGTCTTATAGATAAAAAAAAATGGGATATAATTTCTCAGATGTTGTTTATACTGTTTTTGTAATCAGAAATAAAATTCCTCTTTAATTATCGACATAATTGTTTATTAGTGGATATTATCGACATAATTATTCAATGCAAATTTTTGTTATACATAGAAGTGATACTTCAATTTTAATATTAGAGAACAGTACGTAAACATCAAAAAACTGTTATTAGAAAAAAAA
>CM023949.1:1927281-2031627 GCA_013407115.1 Glycine latifolia
TATATATATATATATATATATATATATATATATATATATAATACCTAACTATATATATGTACTATCACAGTATTAAGAATTATAATAGTCAAATATTGAAGTATATCGGGTAAATGTAGTTGCATGTGTGACCTGTTTCGTGTAAAATGCTTATTCTATATAGCTTTTTTTTATTGGAAAATAACAATGAACTAAAAACCAAAAGGGTTTCATTTAGTTTGACTTTTGTGTTAGAGAGAGACATCTTAATTTGGTCATATGTTAAATAATTAATTACAATGCATACACAAAATATTTGTGCCATATTTAAAAAATGATAAAATATCATAGGTATACTCAATTATATGGTATCCCCAAAACAGAAATTGTACTTTTCTCTAGCAGGCAAATAACTTAACATTTCTGTTAGCTAAAAACATCCACTTAAAGTGGTTCAATTTATGTATTAATTTACAGGGAGGAGGTCCAGGATGGCCAGTTCCATTAGGAAGAAGGGACAGCTTAACAGCAAACCGAACCCTTGCAAATCAAAACCTTCCAGCACCTTTCTTCAACCTCACTCAACTTAAAGCTTCCTTTGCTGTTCAAGGTCTCAACACCCTCGATTTAGTTACACTCTCAGGTATACATAATCAACTTCTTATTTGCTAATAGCTAGCAATAAAAAGCCTCTGGTACAGACATATTTAGATAAATTAATTTCTCCATAAACATATATATATAATAAAATAAAATGAATTAAACTTCTCCTACAAGATAAAATTAATCAACTAATGTACTTAAATATTATGGATTGAAGCTCTTTTCATCCGACTTTTTCTAAAGTTAAGGTACATAATTCGATTCTAAAAAGAAAATATACTATTATATATTGTATTTTTTTATAACAAACAAATGATAGTTGTAAAACACATTATCTCTTGTTTCTTATAAAAAGAGTGGAGGTAAGTTAAAGTCTACTTATAAATCATTAATATATGTATAGGTGGTCATACGTTTGGAAGAGCTCGGTGCAGTACATTCATAAACCGATTATACAACTTCAGCAACACTGGAAACCCTGATCCAACTCTAAACACAACATACTTAGAAGTATTGCGTGCAAGATGCCCCCAGAATGCAACTGGGGATAACCTCAACAATTTGGACCTGACCACACCTGATCAATTTGACAACAGATACTACTCCAATCTTCGGCAGCTCAATGGCTTACTTCAGAGTGACCAAGAACTTTTCTCCACTCCTGGTGCTGATACCATTCCCATTGTCAATAGCTTCAGCAATAACCAGAATACTTTCTTTTCCAACTTTAGAGTTTCAATGATAAAAATGGGTAATATTGGAGTGCTGACTGGCGATGAAGGAGAAATTCGCTTGCAATGTAATTTTGTGAATGGAGACTCGTTTGGATTAGCTAGTGTGGCGTCCAAAGATACTAAACAAAAGCTTGTAGCTCAATCTAAATAAACTAATAATTAATGGGGATGTGCATGCTAGCTAGCATGTAAAGGCAAATTAGGTTGTAAACCTCTTTGCTATATATTGAAATAAATATGTACCTCTTGGAATATTATGTAATAATTATTTGAATCTCTTTAAGGTAATTAATCATATAGTCCATTTGTTGGACGGCTAGAAATAAATGATATTTTCTTCACAACCCTTTCAATTAAGAAGTTAATCAAATTCAGATAATGACAGGATTCTGTTATCCCTTTTCATTTTGGTTACTTAATCTTGCAGGTCGTCCAAAATTTAGTTTTAGTTAGAATTACTGAAGCTAATATATAGTACTACATCATCTTGTTGCATTTTGTTTCCTTTTTATGGTGGGCTTTTTGATTATGGTGTTAGCTATGTTGTTTTTTGTTGATGTGGGCCAGCCTTTTTATTTCTTCTACCTGTGTTCAGTCTTTATGTTGGTGCCAAAACTTCTGCATTCTTTGTCCTTTATATATCGGCAGTTACTTTCTGCTCCTCCAGTATACTTCATGTACCTTTTTAAGATTTTAGAACACTTAAATCAATATGTAAAATATTTTTTTATTAAATAAATCATATATATCATAAAACCAAACTAACAATTTATACATTTTAATATCATATCTCTTAAAACACTTTGATATTATAAAATTGAATTTCTTTTTTTTTTTGTATATTTTAGTGATTGCAATAAGATACTAACATTAATATATTATTTTTTATTTCAATAAAAAATTATATAATATATAATATATTTATATTTCTATAAAATTATGTTAATATTCACTTTTTTATTAGTTGATATATATAAATTAATTTATTAATATATACTAATTATAATAAAATTATTTTTAGTAAATATGGATTAAAATGAATAAATATAAAATAATTTTTTACTAATTTATTATATTATTAATAATTATAGTATTATTTACTAAAATATAAAATAATTTATAAGTGATGTTTATAAAACCAGTATATATTAATATAATTCATATTTCTTAGTTTATAAATTATATTTACTAATATTATTTTTAATATTATTTTTCTGCAATATATATTCATTATTTAAATATTTATTAATATATTATTTTAATATTTAAAATTATTATTATACTTACTAATATTTTTAAAAGTATTATATATATACACACACATTTACTGAACTATAAAAAAATTATATCGATAATATATAGTATCATACTTCAGTCACTAAAATATGCAAAGAAAAAATAAAAAATGACGACAAAACAATTTTATAATACCACAGTATTTAAGAGATATGGTATTAAAACGTATAAGCTATAGTTAGTTTGGTTTTATTAATTGCCAACTTATGCCCGCATGCTAATTAAAAGGGGTTAGTTAGATCAAAGCGCTACGTGTTAGATCAAAGCTGCCCGTATGCTAATTAAAAGGGCTTAGTTAAAGAAATCCTCATAAATAATGTTAAAGAATTAAAATTCAAATAGCTTAATTGGATCGTTTCTCTTGTCGTTTCACTAATTAATTTCCTTGATTGTAACATTGTTTCCCATTTTTTTGACATTTCATAAAGAATTCTGTTTAATAAATGTGGAGTGCAATAATCTCAAACATGTTATTAAACACCAAACAAAAATGTCGTTATTAGCGCTGTGTTCCACATATTAGTATATTACAGAAGTTGACGAATACTTATTAATATGTAATCTACTAGCAATATTAGATTAATACTTCTAGTCCTAGTAATACTCTTAAGCAATTATTGTCCTCTCCTAGTATTTTCTACTCCATCTTACACGGATCTTGTCTTAGATCATCGTGCTTCCCATCGCTAAAGAGAATCTGTGCATATAAATCCCAGACATAGACAAATGGCTTGAAATTCTATCAGAAATGCAAACAAAACTGGAACACACACACATATATCAAATATCTATATTATCAAAACATTTTATTAATCCCTTTAAAAATATTTACATGAAACCAATCCAAATACAAGTGGCAATATAATTAAATTTTCAAATTATAGAAGTTTCCTATATATAATTAATGTATCAACTATTTATTTTTTGTTTGGAAAGAAGGAGCCTAAAGCCCCATATATCAACTCAAAATTAATTATAAATAGAGAATCAATTATAAATTCTTCTTAAATATAACCAATAATGATTGAGATAAGTGATAATTATTTATATCATTTAATCAAGTAATTCAGTATTTGAATTCTGATTAACCTTTGATTATAGAATAAATTTTGTTAGAAGAGGAACACCTACTATATAGAAATTCAAAAATCTGAAAAATTATCTAAAATTAATTTCAGATTCAAAATTAATTTTTTAACTTAAAACCAAATACTTAGATACATTTTATTTTACTATTAACGTTTAGTTTTGTTATACTTGTAACTTTTATATAAATAAATTTTTAATTAATTTAATAAATATTATTTAGATTAAAATCTGCCCTGTGATAAAATAAAAAAATGTTATTTTATCAATTGAAGAAAATTAATTTCTAAAGAAATTTAATAATCGATTTTGAATGGAAAAGGATAAAAGAAATGTTCCATATTATTAATAGATCAGAATGTGCTTTTTGTCTAAAATCTAAGTACTTTTTAGCCGAACTTCGCTATCTATAGGGGGTGGCAAAGGGACAAGTTAGGTTAGAATTTAAACCTCTTAAAATGAATCCAACTTAATTAATTTAGTCCATTTCTACAAGTTAAGAGTAAATTATGTTGGATTAACTAGTTTTCCTTTTAAAATAAATAAATAAATTATTGTGTTTACTGTAACCCATTATTTTTTTTTTTGTAGTTTTTAAAATAAGTTAAAGTATTAATGTTTCTGATATTAGCTTTTTAAGTCATTTGTGGATGTATTTGATATTTCAAGCAGTTGAATGTTTTGATAGATTAATTAATAATTATATTATAATTATGTTATTATAATTTCATTTTTTTTTCTATAAAAAATTGTCAACTCATAGATTACTCTTTTAGAATTTTTTTAATTTCTTTTTTAAAAAGTTAACCTAATACAACTCGCCATTGTCCTAGGATTGAGTTGGGAACCCTAATTCATAATCAAAATGAGTTTTTCTATTTTATCATGCCTAGAGTTGGGAATCCTAATTCATCATCAAAATGAGTTTAATCTAACTTAACTAATATTTTGACAATTAAGTTAAAAGATGTTGAGTTAATCTATTTTATCATGCCTAACTACCAATGTAAAACTAAATGAATGCTCTGCAATACCAAAAAAAAAAAAAAATTAAAGCTTAACTGTAAGTTGAGATATGATAATTTTTCTAGTGTATTAAAATTTGTAAGAAAATGAATATAAGTCGGGTCACGTCCTAACACCCTATTAGGATAATGTTCTTCTGTTTAGTATTTGAAATTTAAACTAAAAGAAAATTAGAAGGATTTTTTTATAGAATTAAAGCTTACATCCCTCGCCTCGGCCACCCCACCCACTTTATCTATGACTACATAAATAAATGAAAAGTTATCTTCTATTCATAAAGATGAGTGCGAATCTAATGCTTTATTTGGGAGAAGAGAAGTAAAAGATAAATAGAAAGTTTTACATTCATTCAAATATATCTTCTTCTTTTTTCCGTCTCTATTTTTATTCTTTCTACCCAAATAAAGCATAAATGTGAAAACAAAACGATGAACTCATCAGTCATCAGTCAGGACTGTAGATTTTATGATGATGATATCACTGCATAGTCGTAATTTTAACTGTTTCAAAAAAAAGTAGTCGTAAATTGAAGATAAATTGTAATAAACTACCATATCAGCATGCGGGTAGGTGCAATACAATATTGAATATTTCATGAATGTTTCTTCATATATCAAAAGAAGTTCAGTTGTCCAAGTTATCTGTATGAAGCAAGCAACTTACCACGTGATGTCCTTTCTACAGACAAAAAAGTCAGCTCTTGTACTGCCTAGAGTTATTTTTCATTTCTTATCCATATCTCACATGAGAAAATTAAATTGTATTCACCGATTACATTTATAGAGCATATAATGCTCTAAATGTTGTTTTAATTTACATAAAAATCATCATTTGTATTTAAATTTAATAAAAAAATAAACAAAAACAAAGAAATAGTATTTGTTAATTAGGTATTCATACATTTTTCTTAGTTCATGACATGCAAATGTTTTATTTAGTTTTTTTACAGAATTTTTTCATTTAGTTTTAAAATGTGTACTTATTAATTTTCATAATTTATGTTAAAATTATATACAATCGGAAACTAAATTCATAGTCATTCTACTAAACAAAATAACTTTTTGAGTGCAAATAACATGTATTTTCTTTTTATTTTTTTACACAAATCAAATATTATATATATATATATATATATATATATATATATATATATATATATATATATGTATGTATATAGTGATTTACCCATTGGATGGTAAACAAAACAATAATTATCATGGCAACTTGCATAGAATATACATACCTTTCTGAACCCATCCTGCCTTCCAAATTTGACTCTTCAACGTTCACGTTCTTTTATAAATTTCAAGGAGTATTCCTTGGTGTTCCATGGCTCTTGCTTTTCAGTCCTTGCCCGTTGCCCCAAGCCCACACAACACAAATAAAGAGCCTTCACAATAGTATAAGCTTCCCCAACATACATTTAATTTGTACAGCAAACATAAATGTAGGATAACACTCTTCAATTAGATCCAACAACTTAAATTAAAGTGTACTATAAATTTATTTATTCTTTTTTTTTTCATATTAAATTAAATTAAATTAACTAGTCTCTCATACACATATGTTACACAAGTAATTGGTTCAAATGACATTAAATTTAATCTCCTTCAATAATATCTTAGATTAAATTTTATAGGTGAAAAAATGAGATTGGAAAAGAAGATTTTGTTAAGAATGAGCAGTCAATTTCTATAACAAAGATTAGTTAAACATATGACAATTATGAATATTTCCTACTAATAACACAATAAAAAAATAAAAAAATATATGTATATGCTACTTGCAACCCAAATTCATTAAGTTTTTCACCGTTCTTTTATCTACTTCCTATGCTTGTAATTTTAAACTTTAACGGCACGAAATAATCCTTTAAATTTCAAGGTTGGTAAGTGTAGCACAGAAAGAGTGATTGAAAAATCCAAAGCTACTTGTGGAAATATGTCTTGTAGCTAGCAAATAATATATAGCGTGAGACTTTATTACCGGTTTCAGTGAAAGCCAGCCAGCTTATTTCAGGTTTTAAAATGTCACAGATCGAGAGAGTTTTCTTTATATTTTTCTATTCCCACCCTCCCCCCCCCGGTCCTCACCCTTTTTTCTTTCACTTTTTTCATTATATATCTTCTGGCTGATTTTGTATGAGATCCGTGACATTTTTATTTTATTTTATTTTAAACAATCTTTAACGAGTGTTTTGAAGGAATTAAAAACATAAAGAATGAATCTCTTACTTTAAGACACCAAGTATTGTATTTATAACAAATACTCTTTTAACATTCTTTAATTTTTCTTTTTAAATTTAAATATTTTAAAATTAAAAAAATTGTAACATAAAAAATGATGTATTCCTCCTTAATTTAAAATGTGTTAAATTTAAGATATATTAATTAAATTTAATGGTCATGATAATATAAAATAATTTTATACTTTTTTAATAAAAATAATATTAATATAACTTTTAAATAATTAATATAAAAATAAACATATTAGCCATACATGATAGTTTAATAACAACATAAAATTATTTTACTCTTTTGATAGATAAACTATTTTCTCATATTAATTTAAGTAAAAAGTAAATACAACCGTATTTTTTATGTCATACCATACCTTTTCCTTTACAAGAGTTAGGGTCTTTCTTATATTATTATTACTTTTGTTTTGAGAGGATATTATTAAACTTATTACCATTACTATAAATAAATGGCTTCACCTAATGTTTAAAGGCGGCAATAATGACTGTACCAGAAAGTAAGCAGCAGTTGAACACAAATAATGGAAGAGAAGACCAAGAGAAATCCATGGAAAAAACATCGAAGTAATTGGGTGGAAAAAATTGAAAACTCCATAGACTAAACCACGTACAAGTCGTTATTAGAGCTGGCAAAGCACGACTTACTTTATATACAACACTACTAATGCTTTGTTGAATAAACATACTCCCACCATGCCATTTGAAGCATAATTAATGACGTAAATGCCAAGAAAATTTAGATTGTGAAAACAATCCTGGTCGTGCCACCCATGTGTCACCTCATCAGAAGTACTTGATTTTATAATAACAACTAATATATGAATATATGAATATATGAATACAGTAGTAGTAAACTTTATTTGATTTGACGGCAATCAGCAATAGCGAGCTTCCCTTTTATAGGGTCCACACATGACAGTAGCACTAGCTACGCACGGCAACAAACTTAGTAATATTTAGGGGTGTTCGCGGATCGGTTCGGATCGGTTTTGGCCAAATTTAGGACCCAACCCAATCAAATTTGATCGGTTCGGTTCGGTTCGGTTTTCAGAAAAAAAAAATTGAAACCCAACCCAACCCAACCCGTTCATGAACAGTTCGGTTCGGTTCGGATCACCGGGTTACCCATTTAATTTTTTTTAGAACTACTATTTTATCACGATTCTTTCAAATATCTCATACAATTAACACAATATTATCAAATGTATGAAAGTAGTAAAATTGATTCATTTAATACCATCAACATAATATTATAAAATAGACTTATAATATAAATTAAAACAAAATATTTGTGAACAATATTTACTATAATAGTCTACCCTTACACAACAATTATCCCAGTTGGTATCCTTGTTTCCGAGCAAAAAGCTCTAGTCTAAATTCACTAAGAATAGAGATAGACTGATATCCTTGTTTCCCAATCAGACTGGTATCCTAGTTTCCCAGCCAGAGACAAAACTGGTATCCTAGTTCCCAGCTGCGACCTTTTTCAAAGTCAAGAAGAAGAATACAATAAGATAGTTACATTTACGCTTATATTCCTTAAGCAAATAGGTATGTTTCAATCAGTTGAAGAATCAAACTTGTCAAACGCTTTTATATGATCTCACAACAATTCTCTCAATGATGCAAACATAAACTCTCTAATACTCTAATATTATTTGGAATGGAATGCATACATGAACACCAAAATATGTTTCTATTTATACTAATTTAAAGATATGATTTTAACCAATTTTTGAATGCAATCCTAAATATATTCTATCATATTATCCAATGTAATCTTAAAGATATTCTATTATATTATGCAATGCAATCTTAAAAATATTCTATCCTATTTTTTAATGCAATATAAAAAAATATCCTATCTTATTTTTGAATGCAATCTTAACCATTTATAAGATCTTACCTTTTTTTTATTGTCAAATTATTTTTTTTTAATTTTTAATATATATATATAAATAATAAAATTTATATTACTATTACGGGTTCACGGATCGGGTCATCGGATCAACGGATCTGTAAATCTAAACCCGTGACCCAACCCATACATGAACGGTTTTGATCGGTTCGGTTCGGTTTTGACCCAAATATATAAATGACCCAACCCAAACTGTTCAGATCGGTTCGGATCGGTTCGGGTTCACGGGTGACCCGTACCCGTGAACACCCCTAGTAATATTTTAAGAAAATATGTTATCAATACATCTTTTAATATTTATCCTTTCATGATAAAATCATTTTATCAGATGGAATTTTTTATTTTTATATTTAAAATATGACTTGCTCTTTATTTTTAAATTAGTGAAATTCAATAAATATCAAATAATAAAGAAGACTATTGATAATGTAGTGTCCAATATATTACTAGCACTAACACTAGCTCCTTGAATTTCAAACCAATTAATAACCACTTATTAGTTTATTTTAAAGTGAATTAGGATAGAAGAAGGAAGAAAACAAAGCCTTTATGTTACTAGATAAGATCAGTTGCATTAGGATTATTTTTGTAAAACTATTTTTTTTATATTTATTGAATTTTGTAAATATTTTTTATTACTTACCATATTATTTTTCTTAATCTCCTTCTCCTCCTGTTAAAACGACTCAAAATCATGAAATATATATTTTTCGGGCATCTTTTGTAGCTTTTGTTGAATATGTTAAAATTACTTTAATCCATTTTTTGTGAAATTTTTTCAACGAGTGTTTTATTAATTTCTTCTTATACAAGAGGGAGAAGAAATATATATATATATATATATATATATATATATATATAATTAAGAATGAAAACAAATAAAAATTTAGTTCTCAAGAAAGAATTAAAAATTTAGATTTAATTTCTAAATTAGTAACAAGCACAACCATTATCTGCGCCGTTAAGTTTTATGTCCGATTATTTTATCATTTAACTGCAACCTTCTAGGACTAATCCATCTAAAATTTTATTTTTTTCAGAACTAAATTGTCGTTGATTTACTTATTTAAAGATCAAAATATGATCATAATTATGAACAATTATAATAATTATTTCGATAAATGACTATTTTAGTTTCTAAATGTGTCAACAAGTAATAATTTTATATTTGAAAGAATAAAAATTATGATTTAATTTCTGAATAAAAAAAGTACAATAATTATATTATGCATATAACTTAATAATAAATTGATCTTAAAAAAATAACATAATATTAAATTAGTTATTAAATATTATATTATAATAATAAAATAGTCTCACAAATTTAATAATAAAATATAATTATCACACTTTCTATATTAAAAGACTAAATTATCACCGATTTAAACCGTGGAGAGGTGAAAATAGTGATTTATCATAATCCTTTGAAATCATCCGTGGCCGACGGGAACAATTGGCTATATAAATATAAAGGCTGGTCATGCACCAAGTCTCGCAAAAACATATTAAACTTGCAAAGTCTAATATTATTAGCTGTAAGAGAAAAATGGGGTGTTTCCATCTCACAGTGACAGCTCTGTGCTGTGTAGTTGTTGTGGTTGGAGTGCTTCCACTCTCCTTAGATGCACAACTAGATCCCTCGTTTTACAGAGACACGTGTCCCAAGGTTCACTCCATTGTTCGCGAAGTGGTGAGGAACGTTTCCAAGAAAGATCCCCGCATGCTTGCCAGTCTCATTAGACTTCACTTTCATGACTGCTTTGTTCAAGTACGTTTACTTTTTTATACACTTAATTCATCATCATCTCCTAATCATAATAAGTGTGTTTGTGTATCCGTTGGAAGTAATTTTTAAAGGACATTAGACACAAAAACATAATTTTTTTCTCTCTCACCCAGAACGTATATGCACCAAACTTCAACGACATGTCTTTTATTTTAGCAAGAGTAGTATATGTGAAAATCATACACTTCAAATATATATGGACATGAGAAAATACTACCATTTCCCTTATCTTATTGGGAAGGTCTTTTGGCAGCCTCCACTCACCACTCGACACCCAATGAATAATATTATGCATTATGGGACCACTTTCATTCTCAACCATAGGTGTTTTCAATTTGAAGGGTTTAACTAATGGAGGGAGCTAGTACTGGTGTGGGCTATGTTCCCAAGCACCGGTTTCTCTCATGATAACCTCCTTTTCCGTATGATTCAATCTCATCTCATTATAACCTCCTTTTTGTTTGATTCTTAAGAATAAATAAAAGTGTTTGATTCACGGGCATTCATAGAGAGAAAAACAAAGATAAACGTAACAAGTGAAATGATAGGATAAAAAAACATAAAATAAGAGAAGAATGAAAGAGAGTCAAATGAGATTTTTATAAAATGAACAAGTGTCCAAAGTTAAAACCTCTAATTTTTTTATATACTTTTACTCACTAATTTTATAATATTTGTTTACAATATTTCTATATCTTTCTTACTTCACTATATCATTTATTTTATATCCCATTTTTCTTCTTTTCTATCCATATTGTGGACATTATTAAGAATTATATCACTTATTCTTTAACTGTATATTATTTTGAACCCTCAATCATTTTCCACTTAAAGATAGAAATTTAACAGATTATTTTTTTACAATAAATAATTTTATGTAAAAGTTTGTTTTAATTTTTAAATAAATATAGTTAAAAGTAAAATACTATTATCTTCATTCACATCAAGGGAATGTCATCTTCTGTGAGAACATGTTCCCTTTCTCAATCACTCCAAAATCTGATCAAAATCAGCAGTTGATTTACCAATTGATGTAGATCATATGTAGTTGTTGAGAATGAACAAGAAATATGAATTGATTGTGTTTTTGATGTTTGTGACATTCAGGGATGTGACGCATCAGTTTTGTTGAACAACACTGCCACCATAGTGAGCGAGCAACAAGCTCTGCCAAACAACAACTCTCTAAGAGGTTTGGATGTTGTGAACGACATCAAGACAGCAGTGGAAAATGCTTGCCCCGGCGTGGTTTCTTGTGCTGATATTCTTACCCTTGCATCTGAAATATCTTCTATTCTGGTATAAATTAATGCTATTTCTAATTCATTTTGCTTCTGTGCTGAGTATAAAATCACATTGTATATATATGTTTCAAATGTTTAACAAATATCTAATTTCACAAAACATAGTTATGAGTCCATCATGATCTTTTAACATCGATAATTATTACATAGCTCAAAGTCTATATTATTATTAGTCATGTTTAATTAAGAACACCTTTTACTTTATTGGTCTTAAAATGATACATCTTACAAGTATGTATATTAATATATAGGGTGGTGGTCCCGATTGGAAAGTTCCATTGGGAAGAAGAGATAGTCTAACAGCAAATCGAACCCTTGCCAATCAAAACCTTCCTGCTCCATTCTTCAACCTATCTCAACTTAAAGCGGCCTTTGCTGTTCAAGGTCTTGACACTACTGATCTAGTTGCACTCTCAGGTAAGAAAAATTTTCCAATTAAATTCATCCTATATATGTTGCAAAATATAAATAATAACAATGGTAAATAGGAAAATTCTTGAAATTCAGGGTAAGGTAAGATGTTGGATTCAAAGGGATATATTATTAATGAAACCATTAACATTACTCTAAAAAAGAGAGTCCATGAAGGATTAGTATATGATTTTTAGATGATTCAGATATATAAAGTGAGTTGGATGGTTTTAAGAGAAAAAAAAGAAAAAAAACGTCACAGGATTGATATTCTATATTATCGAAAACTAACATTCTAACACACTAACATTTGTGGATTAAAAAAATGATTTATGCATGATTGAATTTCAGGTGCTCATACATTTGGCAGAGCTCACTGCTCTTTCATTCTTGGGCGATTGTACAATTTCAGTGGCACAGGCAAACCTGATCCAACTCTTGACACAACTTACTTGCAACAATTGCGCCAAATATGCCCCAATGGTGGACCCAACAATCTTGTCAATTTTGACCCTGTCACTCCAGATAAAATTGACAGGGTCTACTTCTCCAATCTTCAGGTCAAGAAGGGCTTGCTTCAGAGTGATCAAGAGCTGTTCTCAACACCCGGTGCCGATACCATCCACATTGTCAATAGGTTCAGCAGTGACCAAAATGTCTTCTTTGACGCCTTTGAGGCTTCAATGATTAAGATGGGTAACATTGGTGTGCTCACTGGGAACAAAGGAGAAATCAGAAAACATTGTAACTTTGTTAACAAGAAATCTGTTGAACTTGATATTGCTACTGTGGCCTCCGAAGAATCATCATCAGAGGAGGGTATGGTTAGCTCAATCTAATTGGATTAGGATGAATAGTTCACTTGAAAAATGGTGTGATTAGAGACCAATAAAGAAGCTTTAGGCACATTCATGCCATGTGCCCACGCCACTACTTGCTGTGTACTGTGTTTGTGTTACACTTTCTTTATTGTAGTTTGAATCATGTAGTGTTCATAATCAATTCCTTTCTGTGCCTCTAGTTTTGAAAGAGATCCTGAAACTAAAATATAATATCAATCATCTATATATTGATGGCATAATTAAAAAGGTAAGCTATTGAAAAAGTAGCAAGCAATATTTTAATTATAATGAACCAATTATTAATTTATCATTATTTGGTTCAGTGTTTCATTAACTATAAATTATATTTTTCCATTAATTGGGCTTAGATTTAGATCAGATTTTCATGCAACTAATAGTGATACCAGCTTAAAAGAAATCTTCATAGGTTGACCTACTCTTTCTTTTTCTTTGTACAAGAGAAATGACAGAAACATTTCATCTGAATTTTAGTAAAAAATAATAATTAACTATTAGTTCACATTTAATCCAAAATATTTCCTTGATCATTCACTTCATATGTGTAAAAAAGAAGAATAAACTATTGTAAAATTTAATTTACTAATTATATACTTCAAATTTTATAATTATTGCAATTAAAAATAAATATCAATGTGAAATTACACTAAATACACGAATAAAAAAAACTTGTTCATAATAATCTTATGAAAGATAAAATGGGATGGACTTAAGTGAAAAAATACGATTTATATATAACTATATATAAAGAAAATATGGTATTTTGATATACACATCCATTTTATTTTCATAGCTACATTTATAATTTATTATTTTATCCCTACAACTATCTTCACAAATCACCCACTAACTTCTATTATCTTTCTTTTTATTTTTAAAAAAACATGAAAAAAAATTAGGCACGGATATATAATAATATATCTGTCTCGACTTCCAGTCTTAATTATATTGTAATTAAAAAGTTTTCCTTATATTTTTTCTATTTTCCCTTTTTCTTTACTTTTTTCATTATATCTTCTGTCCGCTTTCTTTGTATGGGATCCATGACATTTTTTCTTTTCTTTTTCAGACTAACTTTAGCGAGTGTTTCAAACTATTGAAACATTAAGAATAAAACCTATAGTTTAGTAATTTGAGAAATGTATTTTTTTTCCACAAATAACCTTTCACGATTCTTTGATTTTTTAAAATTTAACTATTCTGTGTGAAATTTATGTAAGGTAATAAAATAAAGATATATTTACCCTTAATTTAAAATGAATTAATTTTGAGATACTTTAATTTAAATAAAAATTAAATACAACCTAATTTTCATTTCATATATCTTTTGGTTTATAAGAGCTAAGGTATTTTTTATGTACCAAAAAAGTCTTTTTGATAATATTATCATAAGTGATTTTACTATAATATTTTATCAATTTGAGTGAAACTAAATTTTAATTTCTTAAATATATCATTTAAGTTTAAATCTTATAAATGAAAAAAAGATTTTATTAAAAATAATTAATCAAGTTCTTTGATAAAGATTTATTATTAATAAAATTGATAAATATTTTATACTTATACGAATAATAAATACCTATGTCATGATAAATAAAAAAAGAAAACAAAAGAAATTATAAAGTGATTTGCTTTACCTACCTTTTAAAGGTGCCAATAATACTGTACAAGAAAGTAAGGCTGAACAAATATAGCAAGACAAAACCAAGATAAGTTCATGCCAAAAACAGCAATATGAATAATGGGTTGAAAAATTGAGAATTCTATAGACTAACCCACACAACATGCCAACTCGGTGTTAGAGCTTGCAAAGCACCACTTACTTGAATACAAGTATACAACACTAATTTTCGGTTAATTGTTGATATTACTACTTGATAGTAACGTACTTCCACAGTCCACCATGTCATTTAAAGTATAATTAATGACGTAAATGCCAATGAATTTCAGATTATATAAAAAAATCCTGGTCGTGCCGCCCACGTGTCGTTTCAGCAGGACCACTTGAACCTTTTTTTTAAAAGGCACTTGGATTTTTAATATTTCAAATAGGCACTAGCTATGCACAGCAACGACATTAAGAATGGTTTGGTTTGGTTTGTTGTTGACAAGTCTCAAACGTCCTTTCAAACAAATTGTTACTTCTCATTTTTTTTATTAGAAAATGGAAAGTTCCGTTTTCAATGATGTAAACGTTCCCAAACACAATCTAACTAGGTAATATTTGAAGGAGAAAGATGTTATAAACACATTTTTCAACATTTATTCTTTCATTTTATTAGATGGAATTTATGTGATTCCTATTAAATGTATATGAGTTATATTTTTATTTTTAAATTAATGAAACTAGGAAAATTTTAGTTAGACTAAATTATAATTTTGATATTCTTATAATTTTTAATTTATGATCTTGATCTTCCTGTTTTTTTTCTTTCATAATTTTAGTTTCTTTATTTTTAAAAATTTATAATTTTGAATTAATTTATAATTTTATAATACATTTATTTCTATTATTTTTTATGGTATCTCAAATAAATATGTTAAGTTTGGAGTTTAATAAAAAAAAACATTTCCTTTATGGATAATTCCTTTGGGAACAACACATTTCCAAGGCAGAGAAACCTTTGGAAACAGAGGTAAATGTTGGCAGCCCTCAATCTGATGAATTTGTCACCTAATAGCCGTGGAAGTTTTCATTCCTGTGGCATAGACCTTGTTGGCAACTCAAGAAAATTTGTGTCTATTTCATTTCAGCTATTTGGTGAAGTCATTCAGACAGAAAAACCTGTTGAAAATGGTTTGCAAGGTACTGGTTGCACTTGCACAGGAAATCAATGCCAATGCCAAAGAGCCTCGACAGATGAGGATTCTTACTTGTGAAAGTATATGTGACTATGTCATGTATATAAGTACAGGTATGCTTATATCTGAATTAACTTGAATTTTTTACAAGAATCAAATCAATCATAAAATCAGCTACTGAGGCTTTATTAGCCAATTTTATACTGAGAAGATGGTAATGTTAGCTAAATTACATTTATTGCTCTGTTTATATATAATAAGTGCGATACATTTATGGTTTTACTATTTCTAGTGTATTTTGATTGACTTTAATAATATTTTTTGTTATCACTTCACATTTAGCATACTCATGATATCGAACATGGACTCTTGCAACATTCACACCAAATGAACAACAGTACAAAAGCCAAAATCATAATTCAAGCTTTATTTGTTATACAAAAAAGTGGAAAACCATAATGTGAATTTCGTATTCCTTGTTTAGATTGTGGCATATAGTTTTCTTTACTAACTTACCGTAGAACTTGTAGTCTTAAATATCATTTATGGTGTAAACTGTACTCGCTATTTACTGCGTTGATTGAGATGGTAGGTTCCTGTTTTTTCGACATCGGTTTTAAAAAAAACCGATGTAAAAACTCATTTTTTCCTACATCGGTTTACTTAGACGCGATGCCCATAATGGCCCTTTTTAATTTTAAGAGTATTTGTAATAACGATGAGAGCTTAGTATATGAAATAAACTTACACTCTACAATCAGACTATTAGAATACAAATATAAATAAGAAGTTTTTTCTTTTTAAGAAGTGTTTTTTTGTTGGAAGTAAGATATTTTATAATAATAAATTATGAGATTAACTATCGAGAAATAAAGATTATCAAAATAAGTTTTATCTATTCTAATAAAAGTCTTTTTCAGGTGTACTATTAGAAAATCAAATCCATATCGATAAATGTGTAAAAAATTCAAATATTTATCAAATATGTTAGATCTTGTAGAGTTGTAATAGTATAAATAAGAAGTTAACTTAGTAAACAATAATGTATTTTTTTTCTAATTAATACATGCCTTACACGGTACACAAGCTAACGCTAATAAGTTAAATATGCAACAATTAATAAGGAAAATCAATTTTTAGATGGTTGTTGACTTGTTGCTCTATTGTCTTTTGAACATGTTTCAAATTTCTTTGTCGAAGTTATATGTTATTCATAATATTTTAATGTTATCCAACTGATTATTGAATTGGAGGAGGTAATATGGTTCACGGGTCAATGGCCAAATCTTGATCTAATCTTGGTTGAATTGGTACGTATATATGTGTTTAAAATATATTTAAAAAATCATACTTGATTATTATATATTTGGTACATATCATGTTGTAACTTTTATTATTTTGATAAATAAATAAAAAAAATATGACGGTAGATTGTATTTAAATAATAAAAATAATTTTTTAAGTGGTTATGTCACAATTGTTTTTAGTGATTATGTAATATAATTTTTTTATTTATTTTGACTATACATATTATTATATAATATCTTATATTTTCTTCTTAAATTATATCTATGTATCTATAATTCTATCTATATAGATAGATATCTATAGTTATAAATTTTTATTTGTTGTTCCCATCAATTAAATTAAAAACTCATTTATATAGGAACCACTAGTCACATAAATTAATTATATATAAAAATCGTCTAATTCTTCTTTATAGTATAATATCTTAGTAGATTTTGTTACATTTATAATAAAATATTTTTCATTTATTTTAGTTTTAATTTTGATTTATAAGATTTTCTATTAAAAAAAATAATTTTAAAATTTTTAAAATAAGAATTATATATATATATATATATATATATATTTGGGTGGTGAACCTACTCGAATGGATCGGGTAGACTCATTGGCCCGAGAATCGGACATCCAATCGATATGAGTCACTTGTTAGATTGTTTATGTATGTGACTTGATGTGACCAGATTCGACTCAATGCAACTTGACCTCAAATCGATAACTCAATGATTCGGTTAACTCAATAGGTCATGTATTTTTTAATTTTTTTTACATTTGAATTTTGAACAACATCACTCATATTATAAAATTCAATTTATATCTTATATTTGTGTTGTTTATATATTTGCTTTTATTTTTATCAAGCATAACCATATCTTTGAATTTGAGATGATAATTATAATTTTTTATTTTATCTTGACTAATTTGTGTGTGTATTAGATTATAGATTCATTGTACAATAATGATATATATTTTAAATTCTAATTTAAGATTGTTGATACTAAATTCTAAAATATATATGATGCATGTTCAAAATTTTAAACAAATTCATAATTATTCTTTTAAATATGTTGATTTTTCTTAAACTTTAAATCTTAAGTGTATAATATTACATGTTTATAAAATTATTTAATTTTTTAAATATAGATGGATCATACAGGTTATATAATAACTCATTGGGTCGAATTGAGTTGATAACTTGTCCAATTTTAATAACATTGGTCTAGAGTCTAAATACCAAAGTTAGAGTTTTCAAAAATATGCATGCAGGTTCAATTAAAACGGTACGTTCAGGAATATTTTACTTTTATTTAAGCATAAAATTATAATTTTTTTTTGTGAAAACCATAAAATTATAATTATTAACTTTTATAATAGTCATTTAAAAGTTATATATATAATTATTTGTAATTAGTTAATAATACAAAAATGTTAATATATATCAAAATTAAACCCAGTACTACTGCAAGCTCCTTTTAATATTTATGATAAGTAATCTTTGAAACAAAAAAGAAAATGAATTTTAAAGAAAGTTAACTGATGATTGAGTAGTATATATTTCTTTTAGAAACTGTTTGTTATTTTCAACTCTAATTGACAAATTAAAAAATAAAACTTCAAATCAGATTGGGCACGTACGTACACTTGGGTTAGTATTAGGCAATGGAGTACGATATTAGCAACCGAGCACTAAAAGTCTAAAGGTTTAGATTGGATCCTAACGGAAAGTTTGAAACAATGTGATAAATTATTATAGTGGGTTATGTCACATATGGTTCTAGATATTCTTCCCACCAATAAAAGTATAGCGGTCCAAGTTAGATGCATGTGTCTGCCTCAAGCACATTAATTTTTACCACACCATTGTTCTTTCTTTGTGCAAAAAGTTCAGCAACAAGCTGGGCAGACAAATAAGACCTGACAAAAGTAGGTTTTATTTCTTCCCTGAAGATCTCGAGGCTCAGATTCTTTTCGTATGACATACACATAAGTAATGTCTAACATGGCAAAAAAAATATGCAATGTCAAATGTAATGTCTAATTAATATACACACATTTTTTTACTAGCATTAGAAACACTGATATATTTTTATTTTTAATCCTTCACTTCATCAATAAAAAAAATATTAATTAATCTAAAATTCGATAGACACATAAATTAAATTTAAAAAAATATTTTGTAAATGATTAAATTTAAATAATACCTAAATAATATAATCTTAATTTCATTATATTAATCAATTATATCCAATTATTTGGTTACTAACACATTCCTTTAAATGTTATTTTTAATTTGTTAAAATTGATGAATAACTACAAAATTAAGAGAAAATAATTAAATATAATATATAATTTACAAAAAAAAATTCAATTTTAAGAAATTTTAATTAATAAAAAGAAGGTGATTAAAAGAGTTTGTCACGGAATATTTTTATCATGTCTCTTGTTTTGTGTAATCATGTTGGAAACATGATTAAATATTAAATATAAAAACATGTTATAGCGCAGATTCAAATTTCAAAGCCTTGATTCATTATATTATATTGTGATTTTCAACTCCTGTTGGTATATACGTGTACATTACGTTTGATTTTGTTATAGAAAAAACGTTATGTTTGATTTACGAGCACTTCACAATCACCTGTAACTACAGTTTACTACCTCGGTTGTCATTTACAATTTTTTTGATGGACGAGCCCTTCCCCATTAATGCATAATAAAACATAGGAACAGAGGTAGTATAATAAAACTTAGTGTAAGTCAATGGCTCACATTCAATAGAAATTATTGGAAGCGAGAGTTTCAAGGTGATGCAAGCTTCCTAATTGGTCTCATCATTTTTGTCTTACACATTATTAGATGTATTCATTGTTAATTTGTTCATATCCTTCTTATACATATACGTATTAGTTGTTGTTGCCTTGTACGGTAAATAAAATCTTTAAATTAATAATAATTGAAAATAAATCTTAAAAATTATTTTTTAAATAAGATCAAATGTAATTATTATATCTATTTTAGGTTTTATTCATTAAAATTATAGGTTTGATTTTCATGTTTCCAGTATAACATTTTTATATTATTTTTTATCATTAGTTATTAATAATTTATTAATTTTTGTCCGTGAGAAAAATTTAAACCTGCAACCTCTTCCTCCTCTCTTTAATAACTAAGTCAACTTTATAATTTTACATTTTTAAAAAAATAATTAACTAAAAATTATTAAGGATATATTTTTAAATTAATTATTATATAAATTAATAATTTTATCATACGTAGCAATTTATAATTGGATGATAATATAAATTTTTTATACTATTAATATATTAAAATTAAATTCAAATATTATACCGTAAAATATATAAATCAAGTTAAAAATGAATATTAAACATAACGTTAAGACAATATAACTTTTTTAATATTTATGCGATATATTAATTTTTAATTTTGTTTATATACTTCACGGCATTTTAATTAAATAAAAGGTTCTAAAAATGTGTCCCTGTAACCTCAAGCCATCTTGATTCTTGCTCATAAACTGAAGAAATTAAATTAAACTGGCATAAGAAGATATAGATACTAATAAAACAAACTAGAGATCCCTGAACTCCAGCTATCCAAGATTCACGTGTGTCAGGTTTATAATTAGCAAACCCCGGTTTGATTTAATAACAAATATTTTTACTTTTATTTAAATTATGGTTTGAAATCATGATTTTGTTATAATTGACTAAATACCCACCTCTAATTATACCCAAGACTTGTCAATATCATTCTAAAGATATTATAAAAACTAAAAATTTAAATAGATAATTATTTTTGGAAAATAATAAATATAAATTCATATAAGTTATCTTTGAATTGTGTTTCTTTTATGAGAATTTCCCCCGCTATCTATCTTCAATCAATTATCGCGTTTGTACCTTTGAGTTTATATAAAAAAATGAATAACTTTGCCAGGCTTATATTCGATGCCTATAATTTAGATGGGCTGATATAATTTGTGACATATCCTATTTAATTTTAAAATGATATAATTTCAACTTTTCTTAAAACTGTTATATACTAAATATTATTAAGTGTAGCATGTTGTGAAAAAGAGAAAATAATATATATATATATATATATAATTTTTTTGATAGTGTGAAAAGTTTTTATACTATCTATTAATAAGAAATTTTTATGTATGGTCATTTTATTAACTTTTAAAATAATTAAATTAAAAAATATCTCAGAACATAATTTGTGATTGATTAAACATGTAAAAGTTTTACATTCTCAATACAAATTTTTAAATTCTGTGAAAAATTGTCTATTTTTTAAAGAAACAGATAAAATTGAAATTTTAGAGAGAAAAAAGGACAACAATGACAGACTTTCACATGAAATCTTCATTATTTAAGGGATTTAAAAGCACTTTTACATATCGAATAAAATTTTATTTGAATAAAAAGTATTTATAGGAGAAAATAAAAAAAATATTTTTTAATTCATCTAATTTCTCTAAAAGTTAAACTATATAAATTAATTTTTGCTTCATAAACACTTATATGAAAGAAAATAAGAAATTAAAATTAATTGAATCTCCTGTATAAGCTAAAATCAATTTATGTAATTAACTTTTATATAAATATTTTACATTTAACTTCTCTAGAAGGTAGGATATATAAGTTAATTTTAATTTATAAATAAATCTTATTTTTTATTTTTATTTTCTAATAATATTTATAAATAAAATGATCTAAACAGGAACGTAGGAAGTGCTTTTTTTGGAAATCATCTGAAAGACTTGAAACCCAATTACATCATGATGAACAAAATGGCTTCCTGCTCTGTTTTCTAGTCTTAAAAATTAAAATGTTTAACGGAAGTAACTTTTGCAAACAATGGATCGACAAAAACCCAAAAAGAACGCGTGGAAAATTAAAAAAGAAGTCTATGAACAATGTTCCATCTCAAAAAAACTTTAGTCTAATATAAAAATAAAAATAAAAGAGAACAATGTTCCATATCCTCTGCTTTTTTGCAACAGCAAAAATAATCGAATTTGCTTTTTTTCTTTTTCTGACTTAAACGTTAGTAAGGTTATACTTAAGAAAATAAAATTATAATAACTAATTAAAAATAATTATTAAAATCTAATAATTATTAAAATCTAATAATTATTAAAATTTATTCTCTATATTATAATTATGATTATTTTTTAATCCATAACTAGAATTGTGTTTTATCCTCTAAAAATTACCTCTCATTTTATTTTATTGATAAAGATGAGTGTTTTTTTAATATATTTAGTCCTGGGTCATCGTCGCGTTCCCTAATTCACTCATGATATGTGTTTATTGTGCTAATCTAAGAGAATTTATTAATAATATGATTTTTTAAACTAAATAAATCATTGTTAGACACATAAAGTCATTAACTCAGTGGAACTTATACCACTGCCAATAGTTTGGGCCGGGTTTGATAAAGATAGCTTTACTCTTTGATTTAAGACATACTGAATCTTTAGTGTTTTTTTCTGAATATACTTCTTTAGTTGAATACAATGTATTCTTTTATTTCAAGACAATAATTATTTAAAACTTTCTATGTTTTAAAGTATTTAAGACTTGCAACGTATTCATACAAATTAACTACCATTTCAAGTTTTAATGTTATAAATTTATTCAGTTATGCTGCTATCTTATTTTATTATTATTATTGTCTTATTTAGTACAAATGTTAATATAACAAAATTAAATTACTTTTAATATTTTTAATTTATTGATAATTAATTTGATGATTTTAAATATAATTATTTTAAAATGACAAAAATAATATTTTGGTATCATCACATAGCACAAATTTATATTTTCTTTCTTTTATCATATAAAATAATTATAAATTAACAATGTTAACCTCAATAAAAATTAAAATAAATTTTTAATACTAGTATAATAATTTTACAAATAAAAATATTAAAATAATTTTATGCTTTTAAAACATTATGTACATATTTATTTTTACTTAATATTTTTTATAACGTATTAAGAAAATGAATACAAGTATATGATCCTATTGGTTTGTTTTTAATTCGTAATCCTCATCATCTAAAAAAAAATATCAGAATCATCATTGACAAAGTTGTTTGGAGGATTTATAGCGTGCTTGCCCACAAAATTTGGTGGTTGATAATTGTCATTTGTACTTAAATTTATGGTGCATAATTAAGCCATTATCTTATCTTTTTTAGACCTTTTTTTGGTCATTTTTCAGTCACTTATGTTCTGTACTTCTTCCAAGTTTTTAAGGACTATATATAAAAAACGCAACTCATTTTAAAGTCAAGTTTTTATATACCAAGGCTTAAAATGCTCAACAACTTCTTTCTTTTTTTTTAAGAAAATGCTCAACAACTGATGTAATTTCGAGAAGTTATATTTTTTCAATTGTAATTAGGATTTTTGGCTTGTTGGTGGAATGGAACACGAGGTATTCTTACAAGCTTTGGCCATTTGAGTTGGATATGATACGAATCTTCGATCTAAAATTTAATTACACTTAAAATTCATCATCTCTTTCTAAGAATGTATTATGTGAGATCAAATTCAAATCCTTCCCACAAATTGAGCATGTATTGTCAACTGAACTATAACTATGAAAAACTATTTATAAAAATGAAACTCTATGTAAAGTCAAGTTTTTAAATTTTACTGCAATATACAAAGACTTAAAATGCTCAATAAGTGATGTAATTTCGAGAAGCACTTTGAAAGTATAATCAAAATTTAATCTTTCACATGCACATGAAATCCCTTCCAGATCTTTCGGACCACTTTACACGTTTTCCTATCAAGTGGCATGATTGAAAATTATTTGAATCACTGAAGTACGAAATGCAGGATCGACATTGCATTCATTCAGAGAGGCCATGTGTCTCTATAAATAGATGCTCCTCATCAACAGGTTCAGCACACTACTATTCAGAACAAATTACTAATAGGAAAAAAATGAAAGTAACAGTTGTGTGTTGTGTATTGGTTGTGCTTGGTGCACTGCCATTCTCTTCGGATGCACAGCTAGACCCCTCCTTTTATAGGGACACATGTCCCACAGTGCATTCTATTGTACGTGAAGTTGTTAGAAACGTTTCTAAATCAGACCCTCGAATGCTTGCTAGTCTCATAAGGCTCCACTTTCATGACTGCTTTGTTCAAGTATGTTTCATGTTTGTTCATCACTTTTCCTAAGTTTGGTGTCATTGTCAACTCCATTTTGTTACACTTATACACATTCATCAGTTTTCACTTTAAGCTAATTAAGTCCTTCCCACTTAATTTCAAAAGTACAACTCATTTTCAATCCGAACAAGATTGAAGTTTTTTTATAAATCTTCTGCCATCAGTGTATTATTTAGTCTTAAGTTTATGTCATATATGTTAATAAGTAATAAGTTGATTATGATGCTTCTCATGTTTGTGGCATGCAGGGCTGTGATGCATCAATTTTGTTGAACAACACAGCCACAATAGAAAGTGAGCAACAAGCTTTCCCAAACAACAACTCAATAAGAGGTTTGGATGTTGTGAACCAGATCAAGACTGCGGTGGAAAATGCTTGTCCTGGTGTAGTTTCTTGTGCTGATATTCTTGCCCTTGCTGCTGAGATATCTTCTGTTCTGGTATGTCTCACTCCTATTTTTAAATACATTTCTTCTAACATTATTGGATGCCATTACTTTCCACTTTATAAGTTGAGACCCTCTCCATGTTTAGTGTGTGTTTTCTAAATGTGCATATTATCTAAATTGTAATCCTTAATTATGCCTAATACTTTAACTTTTCTTTCTTTTAGTTTCTAGAACGTGTCAATTTTAATTGTTAACTGACATAAAAAAGGAGGTTTTGCTTCTTAAAATCACTTTTCTCTGATTTCATTAGCAATCTTTTCTAAGATTATTTCATATACTTTAAGACCAATTTTATGGTGTCCCATAAACCAACACTAATAAATTAAGTGACCATTTAAGAAGACAGAAAATGAAAGCGAGTTGATGAATTAGTTAAAACAAATTATTGGTAAGGAAAGTCTACTCGCAGCCAACTTTGAAAAATAAATACGACAACATTCTTAATATATTGTGTTAAATCAAAGTCAATTTAACAGGTATGACTTTTGCTTTTACTTTATTATCCCTTCTAAAATTTACAACCATGCACAGGGTCATGGTCCTGATTGGAAAGTTCCATTGGGTAGAAGGGACAGTTTAACAGCAAACAGAACACTTGCAAATCAAAATCTTCCAGCTCCATTCTTCAACCTTACTCAACTTAAAGATGCCTTTGCTGTTCAAGGTCTCAACACTACTGATTTAGTTGCACTCTCAGGTACATATAAACATTTTCACACTTCAGAAAATTCATCTCTATAGTTATAAAAAAAATGGCAGCACATTTTGAGCCTTCATTTTTCAGGTGCTCATACAATTGGCAGAGCTCAGTGCAGATTTTTCGTCGACCGATTATACAATTTCAGCAACACTGGCAATCCTGATCCAACTCTTGACACAACTTACTTGCAAACACTCAGTGCAATATGCCCCAATGGTGGACCTGGCACTAACCTCGTCAATTTTGACCCAACCACACCTGACACAGTGGACAAGAACTACTACTCCAATCTTCAGGTTAACAAGGGCTTGCTTCAGAGTGACCAAGAGCTGTTTTCCACAACGGGTGCTGATACCATTGCCATTGTCAATAGCTTCAGCAGTAACCAAACTCTTTTCTTTGAGAACTTCAAGGCTTCAATGATAAAAATGGGTAACATTGGAGTGCTAACGGGATCTCAAGGAGAAATCAGACAACAATGTAATTTTATTAATGGAAATTCTGCTGGATTGGCTACTCTTGCCTCCAAAGAATCATCAGAAGATAGCATGGTTAGCTCAATCTAAATAAATTAACAAAAACTTAAGTTAGTGTATGCTTCAAAATGCAGACATTAAAAGGTACCGAATAAAGAGTTCAATAGGCACATACATGGCTTGTGCCTGTGGTGGACCATGATATATATGTCTGTACTTTTGTGCATTGCGTCACCTATGCTCTGTCACTGTATTTGTATGATCTGGTTAATATATATATTATGAGAATTCTAAGTCATATCATGCAGATAAACATGTGAAAAGATAGCATAGTAGAGGCTGGGGTATTTGTAGATGAACTACTGAATCTTGTTACCAAGTATTATTATCTATGCTGCTTTTAATCTTCTACCTGTATTAATGAAGTTGGATTAAAATTATTGTTTTACCAACAAATGAATGTAAAGTTACAATAATATGTTGATATGCACCCTAGTATAGTTGCAAATCTGAAAAAGTTTGTGCACACAATTTTCTTGTACCCTCGTGGTTCCAACACAAACACATGTGAACATTTTGCCAGTAGTAACCAAAGTTTGGATACAAGCATGCAATTGAGTGAGGACAAGAATAATGATGGTGCAATTTAACTAGATAAAGTCTTATGATCAGTGAAAAGTGAAGAAAACTTCACAACCTAAGAGAGGAGACACAATTCAAGAGGGATAAGTAAACTCATTATAAAAAAGTTTTAATTCAACACAAAAATTATTTACAATTGTTTCAACTCAAAATTAATTCTGAATTTATTTAAAGTCAATTTTTCAACACAGAACCAACCGTGTGAACATTAACATAAAATTAGATTAGGTGATTTTTTCAACTTAATTTTAAAACATGAAACTTTTTTACCTACACTTGAAATCCTCGAGATCTTTCTGCTCAATTCACACATTCTTCCTTTATGTAGCATGATTGAAAATTATTTGAAATACTGAAGCACGAAATGCAGAGAGGTCATGTGTCTCTATAAATAGATGTTCCTCATCTGGGGGATCTCAGAAGCCCAATTACAGGTTCAATATACTTAGAACAACTTGAAAAATGAGTCTCTTTTGTGAGCTAGTAATAGCTGTGTTGTGCATTGGTTGTGGTAGGAGCACTACCATTCTCTTCATATGCACAACTAGACCCCTAATTTTACAAGGAAACATGTCCCAGAGTGCATCCTACTGTACACCAAGTAATTAGAAATGTCTCTAATTCAGACCCCCATATGCGTTCTAGTCTCCTAAGGCTCCACCAGCATGACTGCTTCGTTCAGGAATGCTAATTTGTTCAATCGCTTTTTAATTCCATCAAGTTTTTTGTGTCATTAATTATCAACTCCTTTTCTAATTTTTTCATATAAAACTCATTTTGCATCAAGCCAAAGATTGAAAATGCATTTTGGTGTGTGTTGTAAAAGTTAAATAAAAGATACAGTTGGAGTACAAGTGATTTCCCAACAGCTACAAATGCCAAAATGTAAGACTTGGAGGAATATGGGAGCCTTGTAATTTGTAAATGATGTTAGTTCATAAGCATTTCAAGCTAAAAATATTGCGATTATAATTATGCATTCAAATGTAGTATAGAATTTCATACAAGTTTGTTGGTTAGAGATGCCTAAGTAGGGAATATTCTTCACTCCCTATGCTTTGCTCGGACATACTGGAATACTCTAATCATTCCTGAAAAAATTATCTGGATCAACCTTGGTCTTAACCTTGGCGAGCCTCTGAAAATTGTTATTGAAGTATTTGGCCCATAAACCTCTCCTTCTTGAAAGCTATTCTTACCTTTGAATTTTTGGTTAATTCCTATATAATTTTTTTAGATAAACTTTGTTTAAAAGGACTTTGAATGTAAGTCGCTTTAAATATTGATTAAGACATACACCTGTATTATCACATCCCTGTTTTTAAGGGTTGAGACTCTATCAAATTCTTTAATAAAATGAAATAGTAACTCGGGCAAATTAGAATAATTGAGTGCAAATTATTCATTTTTTTATAGAGGAATCTTGTAAACAAAAGTGTTTTTTTTTTTTTTATCTTCTGCTTAATTATATTCTATTCTCGATTCAAACATATAGTTTGACCTAATAATATACTTTAATTTTGAATATTAAATAGTGAAAAAAACTGCACAACCTAAGAGGAGACACAATTCAAGAGATACGTAACTTTTACCTAATTATAAAATTAATTAAAAAAAATATGATTTGAAATAGAAGATTTAATTATTAATTTTTTGTATTTTTGTTGATTTTTTGTAAACTAGAAAATTATTGGGTTAGAGTAATATACGTTGAGTTTGATTACCACATAATACATATTTGACAAGAGATGATAAACTTTAAATATGACCAAGTCTCAAACTAATTAAGAATTAATTTCATAATCAATCCAAAGGATCAAAACTTGTGAAAATACCTCAAATTCCTACAAAAGAGCCAAAATCTTAATAATTGTGGTTAAAAAAATATCAGGCTATATACATTGGGTTCGCCCTATCGGTACTGGGATGAAAATGATAATCAATGGACCTAGTCTTTCTTTTTATGTTTGTTGTTATAAATTGAGAAGGGAAAACACTAGGAATACAAATTTGTCTACATCCTCAATACCAAAGCGATTGTTTATATTTCTTATTCATAAATAATAGTGTTACATCACAATATATAATATCACACGTACCACATGCTTTACCTGCACCTCCAACTCGTTTCGTAACCCAGCAACATGTGGTTTTTACACTCCATCCAAACATTTATCTGGCCCATAAAATATGAGTCATGCATAACAATCTCCACCTTGACAAATATTTAGCCTCGTGGAAGATAAATAGAAAATCCACCTCTATCTCCTAGGTTGGGTGTCATATCACGTCTAGCATTGAGCAACATTCAACAAATTCCAACAATGTTTGAGCTTGTCAGTAGTGACTGCCTTGGTTAACATATAGTTGCATTATATGAAGTGTGAACCTTACTGAGCAAAATCTGACCAGATGTCATCAACTCCCTTATCTTGTGGAACCTCACATCAATATGTTTCGTTTTAGCATAATACACCTAATTCTTTGTCAAATCAATAGTACTCTTACTATCACAATGCAACTGAACCCCACCTTACTCAATGCCCAACTCCTTCACTAGTCTTGCTAACCACACGCTTCCTTCCTAGCCTCTGTTACAGTCATGTACTCTGCTTCAATTATCGACATTGCCGAAAGAGACTGAATAATGGACTTTCAACAAATAGGCTCACCTGTAAGAGCAAAGACATACCATGTTGAAGACTTTTTGTCATTTAGATCACTAGCATAGTCAGAATCCACATATCCCACGACTGAAGGATCATCTTATTGATTATCAAACATAATACCATGACCTGTTATATCCTTTAGGTACCTCAACCTCAAGATCCACTTCACTACTTCCAAATGTCGTTTGTCTAGGTTAGACATAAACTTGCAGACTTTGCTTATAGCATGTGTCAAATTCGGTCTAGTGCACACCATAGCATACATCAAGTAACCAACTACACTGGCATAGAACCTTTTGACATGTACTCCACCTCAGCATCTGCCTTCGGACATTGATCTACGGAGCCTTAAGATTTTGAGTTAAAGTGTTGTATCAGATTCACTTATGTGGTGGCTCCTGGTTCCATTGGTGTAAATCTCCCTGTTGTTTACCCACTCAGATTTCCCAACAATATGTATCAGATATGATGGTTTGACTTGGTGATCGACTTAAACGAGTAAGATAACGACTATGGATCCTAAGCCTTAGGGATCCCTTGTATTGAATGTCTTCTTGGCAGTGGGTCCAAACAGCATGTCTCGTGGGTAGAGCAGTGGTGCAAGTATCTAGAGCATGTGGACTTTAATGGCCACCATAGAATACTCATGAATGATAATGACTTTCGCTCAAAAAGAAAGTTATCATGTGGAAGAGACTCACACTTGAGGGGGAGATTGTTGGAATACATGTATGAGGTAAAGTCTCCTGAAAAGGTTGAGTATCATCTAAGTACGGATAAAACTTATAAACCTGAGCCTTAATATTTTGTGTTAAAGTGCGATGTCAGTTCATTTATATTATATGCTCAAGGCTCATTGGTATAAATTTTCTCAATGTTTATCCCCTTAAATTTCCCAACAACATCCATATATTCTAATGTAGGTGGAGCATATTTTTCTTTGGTTTTCTTGTTTATTTTTTATCAGTTTTTTCTTGTTTATTTTTGCCACCAAAACATGTTCTCTTGATCATGGTAATTCAAGTTATCTTTGTGAATAGGAAATTAGCAGAGAAAACTCCTAATTCCTGAAATATATTTATGCATTCCATACAACAAATAAATAAATAAATAAGAACTTCAAAGATAGACCCGCGAAGTATTATATTTTCCCTCTTAATCAAACTCGGTTTAAAAAAAAAAGCGTGATAATGGGAATCTCACTAAACTGGGAGAAGCACCAAAGTAGGATAATAAGATATAAAAATATTAAATGAATAAGCAACATAGGACAGGCTCTAGAATAAGGTAGGGAGTGGTTGAGTATGCATTAAAATATAAAGGTACAATATACTAATTAACTAAGATATGACATTGACTTCATTTATTATATATAAACTTTTTTATCAGTATGCATTATATATAAATTAAATTAATTAAAGCAATAATTATTATATTAAAAAAATGCTACAAATGGCATATATTAGATACCTAACCGACTAGAAGCTGCACAAACAAATAATAAATTGGATAAATTATAATTTTTGTTCTCTTTAAATTTTTTATCCGTGATTTTAGTTTTTTATTTTTTTTCACTATTTAAGTCCTCAAATTTTAGAAAATTTAAAATTTTGGTTTAATTGTTAATTTTGTTTATTTATATTTTTATTTTAATTCAATTGAATCCTAAATTTAACAAATCCATTTAAGATATCATAAAAATAATTTAATTAAATAAAATATATGAAAACAAAATAAAGCAAAAAATTATGCAAATTGTTTATTGGAACAAAATTATAGATTTTTTAATGTAAGGATTGAAGTATAAAAAAAAACTAAAATCACGAAGCAAGAATTTAAAAAAAAAAATACTATTTAGCTATAATAAATAGTTTAACAACTTAAGGATTGTTTATCTTGACTTCATTGGCGTGACAGTGGACATTTTATATGGTTTAGCAAGGCAATATGTATATTGGCTTCATTTGATGAATATTTTGATTTTGTTATCAAAAAATTATGTTTGATGTTAATTTTTGTTAGTGAAAATATTAAAGTCATATAGGGTTATTTAGATGTAAGTTTTTCTATAAGTATTTTTAAAAGAAGAAAGTAAGAAGAAAAAAATAAAATAAATTTTTTCATAAGTTAAAATGAGTTTTTCACTAGCTCATTTGTAGATATCATTTTATCTTTTAGAGAAATTATATTTGTGAACTTCTAAAAATTAATTAATTAGAAACTTATTTTTCTTATAAAAAAGTTTATCTCATTTTTTTCTTTTTATTTTATTCTTTTAAAAATACTTCTAAAAAATCTTACCTATCATAATCTTTTTTCTCTCTTTCTTTTTTCTTTATCATAAAGTGAATCTTATAATTTTCTATCATAAGATTTTGATTGTAAGTTAGTTTAAATATAAACTATATATATTGACTGAGAAATCGTACACCTTTATTAGGACATGCCTGTTTTTAAGAGTTAAATATAGTTGTGAAAATTGGTCCGGTTATTGACTCGGTCGAGGTAGTGAGTCAATGGGTCAGTGGTCCAACCGGTAGATCATTAATTGGTCCGGTTTGACCCGGTCTATATTAAAAAATTTAAAATTATATTATATATACGTATATAACCAATATTATTTGATTAAGAAAAATTCATTCATAATTCCATACTCAAAAATTCAAAATAATAATTGAAGTATTAAAATTGATAATACAAATAAAGTGTATTAATAATAAAAAGGAGTGTAAATAGCAACTACCGAAATCAAAATAGCAAATTGGAAACTGCATAAAGCAATTAAAGGGATACGAAAAGTAAATTTGCGGATTTGGCCCATATCTAGTCCAAATTAGGAAAACCTACCACTATATATAATATTTTACGCCCTTCTTCCCTGCGCCTTCTTCCTCTTCTTCCTTTGCACGATTGCGCCTTCTTCCTCCCAAATAAGGAACTACTATATCATTAACAACAAATTATATTATTTTACTTATTGTTACGGATTTGATATATGGGCTCAATGTTAAGGCCCATCAAGAATTCGAAACCTTGAACTGCTGAATATAACAGAAGAGAAGATTGTGAACCCTTAACATAATAACTGCCAAGAAGACGTTGATATTAGGCGGTTAGAGATATTGGCCAAGCATATCAGAGAGAATCCTCAACTGACCTAAAGGTAAGTTTAGTATAAATAAGGGTTGCCTTCAGAGAAAAAAGGTACACACCACTCGTTCTCTCTTCTCTTTTCCATTAACATTGTGCACACACCCCACCCCACTGGTTGAGTATTGCTTCGTGCATAGTGATCATATTTCTGGAGGTATTTCTCTTCCATAAATACCTTAAGAGAGAGCTTGATCCAATACCAAAATCACCAGCATTCTAGCTGGACATACCTGTTCGTAAAAGACAGAACACGTATGCTCTGTTGCGCTTTCTTCCTTTGTTGCAACTTCCTTCCTTCCTGCTGCAAGGCCCTACGGTGTGAAGGAGGCTCGACGACGACGGCGCAGCGACGAGCTTCTGCATCAAGCCTCGACGACGGCGTGACAATGACGATGGTACGACGACGCCATTTTCAGCTCTTTTTTTTTCACGCACAACCCAGTCCGGGTTCCAATAACCGGCCGGATTACCGGATTTGAACAAAACCGGTCGGGTTCCATCAGGCCAAACCGGGCCATATGCATGGCCGGTTCAATGCCAAACCCAGCCTGGATATAGCTACAATTCGCAGTCTAATCGGTCCGACTGGTCGGGTCGAACCAGATTTAATAACACTGGAATTGAGTACTCTATCAGATTCTTTAATAAAATGAAATGGACGATAAAAAAACATAAAAATGAAATGGAAACTTGAGAAAATTAGAATAATTAAGAGAAATTATACATTTTCATTTTTATAGAAAATCTTGAACATAAAAATCGTTTTTTATCCTATGCTCATATTGAGTTCTCGATTCAAACATTTAGTTTTAACGAATAATAATTGAGTTTAATTTATATATCTCGTCAAATTATGTGGGAAGTACTGACAAAACCATTTCCATTAATATTGTACCCCCAAAAAAAAAAAACATTTCCATTTCAAATACAGCCCGTGCAATATAAGTCAACTATTTGTCAGTAATATACTGCTGGAGCACTCTATCAGAGCTTATCCTTTTTAATATATAGCTATTTGTTGTTCCCCAATTTCTTTCTGCAACTGATGTTATTCCTATAGAATAGTAGTATTTTGAAGGACTTTGATAACATAACAACGTGAGCATTTAAAACCTAGTGACATTTGTAGTTCGCATCACTTGGTTTCATATTATTTTTTATAATAAGAGATAGCCATATATAGCATTATACGTTCTCATGAATACATGATCTCTAGCATTTTAAGAGTTAGAAACATGCTATGTTATAATTGAAGCAATTGAAAGACAAATAACGTAACTAATTATAGACTAATTCTAAATTTTCTTGTAAATTCTTCTGTTAATTTTCTTACTTGTTCTAAATATGAAATATATTTTGTATTTTTAAGACATTAAATATATTTACTTTTTTATTTAACATTTTTTTAATAAAATGTTAAAAGGATTTGTAAGAAAATATAACATTACCGCTCCTTGCAATAATCCCATATATATTACATTTTACAAGGCATTTCAGCAGACAAATGGATTAAACAATATTTTCAAGCAAACAACAGCAAGAACTTATACTGAAATTAATCCGGATTTGGGTGTACATGCTGAGACTACATTTTAATTGTTTTGTTAGAGAATTAATTTTGAATACGTTGAGTTAAAACTGGACAGATGATTTTATTTTACGCCAAAAAGAGTAAGATATGTGCAACCGGGCCCCAAAATTCAGATTTCTACATGTTTAGGTTGGAACCTAACTGAAAGTTGGAGAAAAGCATGCAGTAATAACAATCAAATCATAGTAGCACGTGGTTCTAGATATTCTTCATATTCAAATAATTTTATCTGTCAAATTTAGATGAATGAAGGAAAATTCAATTGAATAATGTCCTATCATCTCGCGAAAGGTCACACCAACTTTGCGGACAAACAAGACCGACAAACTAGGGTTGATCAATGTTACGAAAAGTTAATATGTTATAAGAAAAGGTTAAATAAATTTATATTAATATAAAAGATTAAATTATGTGTTTCATAAATTAGAAAATTTATGATAAATAACTAAAGAATAGTAATAAATCTATATAATATCGCTTTTTGTGTACACAAATTTTGAATAATTTTATCTTTTATCAATTTTTACATTTCTATTACCTTCCCCTAATAACTACACACTACCAGGGGCGGAACTAGGGGGGGCTAGGGTGGGCCACCGCCCCCCCCTAAAAAAATTAATAAAAAAAATAAAAATGAAAGAGAAAAAAAAAAGAGGAAAGAAAAAATATTAAAAAAAGGTAAAAGGGGAAAGAAAAAAAATATGAAAACAATAAAAAAGAAAGAAAACATAAAAGAGGAAAAATATATAAAAAAGGAAAAAACATAATAAAAATAAAATGGGATAGAGAGATAACAGAAATAGAAAAAAGGAAAGAAAGATGATAAAACGAAAAAAATAATAACAAAAAGGAAAAGAATAAAGAGGAAGATGGAGAAAGAACACTATAAAATGGAGAGGTCTGAACACAAAGGAAACACAAATCCCAAGAGAACAGAAGGAATCAACAAAGTTGTTTCATTTGGTAAATCAGTGAAAGAGAAGAGTTTCAGATATTCTCTCATTCCTTTCTTTTTCCCTATTTTTCTCTTTCTTCTTCTTGCTGTTATTCTTCTAAAATAAAATAAACTACTATTTGCACATCTTATTTTTACACATATACCCCTACCATGTTGGGCTGAACCCATTTTTGTTAAATCTGAAACGAAATAAAAAAAACATAAATTATTGTTTCAGTTGTTAATGTTGTGCAATGTGTTGTGTGCATCTCATTCAAAATGTAACAGTGATTTACTTTACGCGATTGCCATTGATATTTGATATTGTTTGTGATTGCTGCGCAGAAAAATTATGGGGAAGGGTGCTACTACCATTGGTGCTTATTTTAAGAGAAAAAATGCTGTTGAATTTTATAGGGTAAATATCTTTTGTGCTACAAATGATTATCAATTACAAGAATTAAATAGTAGGTTCAATGATAATAATGTTGAATTACTTGCTTTGAGCATGACTTTAGATCCAAGAAACAAGTACCAGTCATTTAACAGTGATGATATTTGCAAACTTGTTGATAAATTTTATTTTAGAGATTTCACATAACAGGAAAAATTGTATTTGAAAATGGAGTTACAACATTTTGAGCTTGACATTCCTAAACATCCAGATTTTATTAATTTATCAATTACATCTGAATTATGTCAAGGGTTAACAAGAACTGGAAAGTCCATCATTTACCATCTCTTATTGATAGAGTGATTAGACTTGTACTCACTCTTCCAGTTTCTACAGCAACTACTAAAAGATCTTTCTCAGCTATGAAGATAATCAATATCAGACTTCGAAATAGAATGGAAGACCAATTTCTTAATGATTCTTTGATTACATACATTGAAAAAGAAATTGTTTTGAGTTTTAGCACAAATTCAATTATAGATGATTTTAACAATATGAAAACACGTAGAGTTAGAGTCAAGTCATGAAGTGATTTTAATTTCTGTAATAGTTTTTTTCATATTAGATTTGTATTGTTTTCGAAGTACTTTTATTTATGATATAATTTTTTTTATGTTCGCCCCCTCTCAATAAAATTCCTGGCTCCGCCACTGCACACTACCCTATGTTTGTTAGTTACTCTTCTTTAACTTTAACTTTTTTCTTTTTTCTTTTTTATTTAAAATATCTAAAGAGGTACTTTAATAATAAAGGAAATTGTCCATATTTTTTTGGACAATTTTATCCTTCATCAACTTATTCTTTTTTTTAATAATTGTCTCACTAATTTTTAATTAGTTTTTTTTACTTCTAAACATTTTTCTTTATTTTATTTTATTTTTATTTAAAACATATTAAATAAGTAAAGAATAAACAACATGACTTTTTTATATGATTGTACATGTATCCATATTACTACTCTTATTTTGTTAAACTAATAATTTAGATAAATTTTATCAAATTCTTTCTCTGCTCTTGTTATAATCAAATTTAATTAAAAAGATTAGGAATGTATATCGAATGACAATGTCCATGGAGTACAAATCGATAAGTTATATAAGATGCATGAATTATTATAAATTTTCAAGTAGTTTAGTTTTCTTTGATTCAGAAAAAAAAATATTGCAATGAATGCTCTTGTAACCAAAAAGGTAATGAAAACTCTTAAATAAGAATGGTATTTGTTGTATTACTTATTAAAAATGTTTAATTTTTAGGTGCTCATACAACTGAATTGGTAGAGCTCAATGCAAGTTTATTGTTGGTCGATTATACGATTTCAATGGCACCGGCAATCCAGATCCTACTCTCAACACAACTTACAATCATTGCAAGTAATATGTCCCCATGGTGGACCTGAGTCTGATCTCACCAATTTGGACTTAACCACTCCTGACACATTGGACTCAAGTTACTACTCCAATCTTCAGCTTCAAAATGGCTTGCTTCAGAGTGACCAAGAGCTTCTTAGCGCAAACGATACGGATATTGTTGCCATTATCAACAGTTTCACTAGTAACCAAACTTTTTTCTTTGAAAACTTTGCAGCATCAATGATTAAAATGGCTAATATTGGAGTGCTAACGGGATCAGATGGAGAAATTCGAACACAATGTAATTTTGTGAACGGAAATTCTTCTGCCCTTACCACCAAAGAATCATCACAAGATGGCATGGTTAGCTCAATGTAAAATTAATGGACAAAGGTTATATATGCTGGAAAATGCAGGGGTTAAAGGTGTCAATGAAGAGTTTTGTATATGCATATATATGCCATGTGCATGTGGTGAACCGCTATAAACTTTATTGTACTTTGTATTCTATATACCTAGCTTTGTATTGTACCCTGCCGTGTGGACAAACTATATACTACTAAATAATTGCTGTCACAAACAATCATGAACTCCATATTACCTTAAATTTCAATATGTTTTAATGAAGTTATGTTAAAAGTATCACTTCAATAAAATTGCAGATGATTACAATTGTATGTTGGTATGATCTTTTTAGGAATGATTGTGAACCAAAGAAACTAGTTATTGAATAATTCTAAAACTTTAGAAATTTCCACAAAATAACCCAAGTTGGTATACTATATACTTGAGTGTTAAAGTTTGAAACAGAGGAAAGCGAGTAATAGAGGGAAAGATATATTAGTGAGTGAAGAACAAGAGTAAATTATGTTGTTGGTAATCGTAGATGGTATTTCACTTAAATTCACTTGCAAAGAAGAGCATGAGTGCCTTATGTTTTCCATCATTATTTCGATATCTTTTCTCTTACCGCAACAAATGATTGGACCCTTCTGGTGCTAGGAAGATGCAAAACAACTATTGATGTTAGCATCTTTGGGCTTTTAAAATATTTGGATTTTCAGAGAATTGTAATATGAATTAGACCCAATCTTAATTAGTTCATAACACTAACATTGTCTTTAGCTAGATTAAAAAAAAAAGTACTAGCAAGAGATTATGGGCAAAGCACAAAGGGCAATACAAGTAAATTGACAAATAGTATTGCGAGAGGTTGAGCAAAAAGTACTAGAAGCATAGAAGGCATTGGTGAAAAAAAGTAATTTGTACAGATATTGTCAAACCAACTTTATCATGGAAAGCAATTGTAGACATTTATTCAATGGCAAGATCACCAATGTGTAAGCAACTAGAATAACTTTTAAAGATATTTTAAAAGAGAAAACATAAACAGGTCTTAATTATTAAGAATATATATTCACATAATGAACTTTTAAGTTGTTTATATTTTTTAAAAGACTTGCAATTCATCTTTCAATGATACTTTATTATGTGTCCTGTAACTTTATGTAAAATAAATAACATCTTTCTTCTTGGGTAAATTAAAAAAAAGAAAAAATATAACCAATTAAATGTGGGAAATGGGAATATGCTCTTAGAAAGGAAAAAAAAAAAAAACAGGTATTGATGGGAAGACTTTGATAATTCCTTCTAGATTACACTGTTTTATTTGTAGTTTAAAAGCACTCCAAGCAACGTTGGAGGGAACACCGAAATTAGAAAAGCAGAGGTGGACGAAAAAGGATTTTTCTTTCTTTATTTCTTCTAGTAACCATGAACCAAGTCCAAAAGGTAGTCAATGCTCGAACATGAACGCGTGGAAAATTAAAAAAGAAGTGCAGGCACAAAGTTTCACATTACTGTTTCACTTATTACGATAGAAGTTAGGTATGCCATCGCATATCGTAGCCATGTTAGGAGGTATTTACTTGGAGACTGGAACGTTAAACGTGTTCTTGCCTTCTTGGGGGTTCAACTTTTTTTCTTTCATTTTTATTGACTTCTTTTCAGAAATAGAGTAGTTATTAATGGTGTATTTTTTTCTTTGACTGTTATAATTAAAACTGTCCAAGTGCATGTTTGTTCTCCGTTTAAGTTGTTATCACACAAAATTTGAGATAAATTCAACGGTCCAATGCAAAGTTAACATAAAAGGAAGGTCTTGATCCTTCAGCAAAATTTCATTTGTCCTAACTAACGTTTAGACAAACATTCTCTATATAACAATCTATCCCAGTTTAAAAGTTTTCAATAAAATAATTCAATGCTACGTTTTTTTTATGCTTTTAGTGAAAAATCCTCAAGCTTTACCTTAGCAGCGACACATCTCCTAAATTTTAATAATTTAATAAAAAAAATGTGATTTGATATACATTCTACCAACTAAAGAAGCTTGGTATGCGCAGCTTTTGCTTCAAACTTCTAAAAGGAGAACTCATCCATGATTGAATATGATAGTATATCCCCACCTCATAACTCAAATCTAGAGAGTTTTCCTTTTCTTTCGTAAAAAAATCAATTTTCCTTCTCTGTAAATTTAAATTTTAATCAAGATAAACACAAATAAACTTATATTTTCACCAAAAAGTACATATTTATTATTGCATATGTAATCATTTAGATGCTTTAATATAAAGTATATTACAAATAACAAACCTAATTTGATGATCGAGTTTACAAATAAATATCATCCACTGGTGCAATACATGTTATCATATTTGTATAATTGGTTGGTTAAGGAAGAAAAGAAAAAAAAAAGGTCGAAGAAGTTGATTTGCATGTAACTTAATATACTTATATATGTGAAGTATATATGCATTTGGAACTAAGGTAAGGAAGTGCACCAAAGTACCCTTTTTTTTACATATAGAATAATGGTTCTTAAATTTAACCTAATTTTACAAACTAATCCATATAATACACCGCACTAAAAAAATTATTATGACAACTGTATGAAATAAAATTCAAACCACCAACAAGGAACTAACCCTGAAACAAGGACATTGCATTCTTTGGTCTTTTTTCTCTCTATATAAATAGAAGCACCCGGATCTGCGTATTCTAACAACAAAAAAACAACACCCTCATAAATTGCAAACATCGATCAGAAAGAAAAAATGAATCCCCTTCGTCTCACTTTATGCTGTGTGGTGGTAGTGCTTGGAGCACTACCACACTTCTCATATGCACAGCTAGATCCTTCATTTTACGATAGCACATGTTCAAATGTGACTTCAATCGTACGTGAGGTGCTCTCAAATGTCTCCCAATCTGATCCCCGCATACTTGCAAGTCTCATCAGGCTCCATTTTCACGACTGTTTTGTTCAGGTAACTATATATAATTACTCTTCTTCATATCTTAATTAACTCCATCCATAGTTAATTTCTTGCCACATGCAGCTAATTAGTTAACTCTTTTGCATGTCTTTTGATTTTAAAGTAGTAAATCCTTCCCTACTTCGATTACCCCGAGCAAAACTCGTTTATCAAATTAGCAATATTTTTTTTCTTTTATATTAGATGGTTAAAATGCAAGGGTTCATGAAAACATTTCTATAGAAATTTTAATATTTTTAAAATAAGTGTTTGATTTATATTTACAAAAGCTGTTTTCATTGAGAAGTAATTTAAATGAATATATTTTATTGATCTGTTATACAAAATACATTGATACATCAGAATATATAGAAATGGTTGTACAATAGATTGGATATCAGTGTGCGTCTCATGTGAGTAATAACTATTTGAAATATAAATTGAAGATAACATCAAGTAATAAATAATTTTCAATAGATTTTCATAATTACTGAGTAATGTTTAAAATCATGTTATAAAACTATTTATAAAAAAAATGAGAACGGAATCAATCATGCACCTGGTCTCCTCCATCCATTTTAGTGAAATCTTTTTAATTTCCACTCCAAGTTATGAACTGGGGCCTCTGGCTCAACCACTCCTTATAGTGTTGTGTGTAAAAGAAAACGTGGTTTGAAATGTCAAGGTTTCCTTATCTTGGGCACTGATAGAAGAGTACGTTGAATAAAAGAAAGAAAAATAAAGTGTACGTTGCTTTTTAATTTAACTCAATTATTTTGTTGCTGAGAGAATTGAATTAATTATACATCCATGGATATGACAGGGGTGTGACGCATCAATTCTGTTGAACGACACGGACACGATCGTGAGCGAGCAAAGTGCAGTGCCAAACAACAACTCAATAAGAGGTTTGGATGTTGTGAACCAGATCAAGACTGCAGTGGAAAATGCTTGTCCCGGCATAGTTTCTTGTGCTGATATTCTTGCTCTTGCAGCTCAAATATCTTCTGATCTGGTATGTGTATATATATATGAAGAATTGATTAAAACAAATCATCGCCAAGAATATAAAAAAATAAAAACTTCGTGGAATTTTAACCTTAATTGAAACCATAACCTCTCAACAATTTTTGTTGACCTTTTGCATTCTATTTTTTCCAGCTGATAAAGTTTTAGTATTTTTTTGATACATTTATATATAGAGTTTTAGTATAACTATATATTTGGCAGGCTAGTGGTCCTGTTTGGGAAGTTCCATTGGGAAGAAGGGATAGTTTAACAGCAAATCAAACCCTTGCTAACCAAAATCTTCCGGCTCCTACTTTTACCATCGATCAACTTATCGAATCATTTGGTAATCAAAGCCTCAACATCACTGATCTAGTTGCACTTTCAGGTATGAAAGCTTTTATAGTAAATAAATAAAATGTTTTATAATTTGTATTTACAAGTGTATAGTATTTTTTGGATTTTTATTATATCAGTGAGAATTTGTTGATTATCTTTAATAGAATATTTCTTTAATCACATTTTTTATACGCAACATTATAATATAAGACTTGCAATTAGGGATTCAAATTTAATTTGACTCGAACTAAGGACATAACATTAAATATATCTTGTTATATGCTTTATATAGTTTAAATAAGCAAAAACTAAATGACTTGAGTTTTTTATGTGTGACCTTATTATAATACTTAAACTAATACTAATTTAGATAAATTTTATGAAAATTAATTAAACAACAGTAGAAATGTTTATAATCAAAAGACAATGAATGCTCTCTTTTGATATAAATACATTCTTTTTTTATAAATAAAAATTTATCGTTATATATCTTTAGTATCATGTGTACCCATTAGAAAACTCTTTAATTGCATTACTTATTGAAATGTTTCTTTTTTTAGGTGCTCATACAATTGGTAGAGCTCAATGCAGATTTTTTGTTGATCGATTATACAATTTCAGCAACACTGGCAACCCAGATCCTACTCTAAACACAACACTCTTACAATCATTGCAAGGAATATGTCCCAATGGTGGACCTGGCACTAATCTCACCAATTTGGACTTAACCACTCCAGACACATTCGACTCCAACTATTACTCCAATCTTCAACTTCAAAATGGCTTGCTTCAGAGTGATCAAGAGTTACTTAGTGCAAATAATACGGATATCGTTGCCATTGTCAACAATTTCATTAGTAACCAAACTCTTTTCTTTGAAAACTTTAAGGCATCAATGATAAAAATGGGCAACATTGGAGTGCTAACGGGATCACAAGGAGAAATCCGATCACAATGTAATTCTGTGAATGGAAATTCTTCCGGACTTACAACTACTGCCACCAAAGAATCATCACAAGATAGCATGGTTAGCTCAGCGTAAATAAATTGGTAAAGGTTCTGCTGAAAAATGCAAAGATTGACGGTACTAATAAAGCGTTTTTTATATGCACACATATGCCATGTGCATGTGGTGAACCGTAATAAACTTTGTACTTTGTATTCAGCACCTAGGACCTAGCTCTATATTATACACTGCAGTGTGACAAAATATATATTTACTACACTCCTTCTATTCCAAAATTTTGAATGTTCTAGCTTTTTTATTTTTGCAGCAAAACATTGGTTGTTTTAAAATTTCAAGATGTAATGTGCATTTTTTCCAATTATATATATCTAGTTGAGTGATTAAGACTATTTTAGTGGAATATTTGATAACTTTATGTTTTACAGTTTTTAATGTAGCATTGCATAGTGGAAACAGTATAGAAAATATTTCCATAGGAATATAAATAAAGTAGTTGAAAATAATATAAAAATCTGTAAAACAATAAATAAAGGATAATTTAATATCTAAATTTGTATGAATGAAATATATATATATATATATATATATATATATATATATATATATCAGTGCAAAACCCGTAAAATTTAAAGTTTTGGAATGAAGGGAATTTAAATATATATATATATATATATATATATATATAATTTTTGTCATTTTTTGGAATAATTGTGAACCAAAGAAACAAGGCAAACAATTGGGTTATACTGTCGTGATTCCTATTTCTAAGCTATGTTTGAAATTTTGCCACTCCAAAGTTGAAGGGATTGGGAAAGGTTTGGATTGTAGCAACTAATTGACTTAGGACAAAAAAAATTATGCAAGCAATTTTTTCAGTGATGATGTGTGGATGCATTATCTATTTGCCGAATCCTGACAAGAACACAGATATCCAGCAGAATCAAAGTTGTTGATTAAACGAGAAACACATGTACTAATAAGAATCAAGGAGACTACAAATTAAATCTAGAGAATCCAATTCTATTTTATATGTTTTGTTCCAATGATGAGAATCGAATTCTATAAATAAGATTGCATGAGTCTTTTGTGTGTAAAAGGAGCTTTTATGTTTTATTTGGAGTGTGCTTTCACTTTTGTCAGTTTTGTGCTCATGTTTTCGGCCTTTTGCATCTTAGTGGTTTCTATTTATTTATTTATTTTGACTTAATTACACTTAATTTTGTTCATTTAACTCAGATTCATAGATTGTGTATGATTTTAATCATTTGAGTTTTTTTTAACTAGTTGCCTCACAATTGTTTTTTATTTAATGATTATTTAAAACCATGGGGTGGATATCATTGATTGCTGACCTGATATTTAAAAGTTTATTAAAACTATGGTTCAACACCCAAACTAATTTAACTTGGTGAGAATTCCTGAAAAGTTGAAACCTAATTTCTAGATAATGAGACCTAATTGTTGATTGTTTGTTTATATAGAAACGAAGTGGAAAGAAATAAGGAGAAAGATGGGATAAAATATTCAATTTTTACCATTTATTTGAAAAGAGAAATAAAAAGGAAAGGATTCTATAAAAAAACGAGAGAAAGGAGTTATTTTCATGACATGGGATCCATTAGAAAACATTCTCTCCCCCCCCCCCCCCCAAAATCGGCATTTTCTTTTCTTTTTTGTTAATTTCTTAAAATTAAATAAATTTCTATAGCTTAACTTTTTTAAAATTAATAAATAAGTATTATGTTTAGAAAAAATAATAGAATAAAAATACAGTTGTTAATTAGTATAAAAATATTTTCATATAATTTCTCTATTGGTACAGGTATTTGACCTCTCAAACTGTCCACCCGACGTCTATCTAACAATTATGGTTAATTATATGTATGTAAATATGATTAATTTTATTTAAATGTAGTTAATTATTATTAAATATATTAATCACATATAAATAGAAATTTAATCATATTTTTATATGTAATTAATCACATCTAATAGACAATATCTTGTAACTTTATTAATTACTTGTAAAACAAAGTTAATCACCACATGTGATACATAGTTAAACGTATTTTTATATGTAATTGAACACGTTTGATAGTTAATAACTTCATAACATTATTAATTGCTAATAAAATAAAATTAATTATATACTAACTTTATTAATCACTTGTAAAACAAAGTTAATCACCACTTGTGGTACAAATTAAAATTAAACATATTTTTATATGTAATTGAACACGTTTGATAATTATTAATCACTTATAAAATAAAATTAACTATATACTAACCATATTTCAAGCGGTCACCAAGTATACAATTTTTAGTGGGACGAATATCATTTTCCTTTATCTGTTTATTTTCTTCTTATTTCTATCCATTCAAAAAGAACAAATCTTCTATAATCTATTTCTCTTCTTTCTATTTATTTTCTCTATATTTCACTTAATCAAAGCATAATGGTCATTGAGATGGGTCGAAAAATGTGCATTTATTTTTTGATCATAATATCAGTATAAAATTATTCTCATAAAAAATAATGATAAATCTTAGTAAAAAATCTTAAATTTACATAAAATGGGTATATGTCGGTGACAAATAATGTGCATTAGTTGTTCTTATGATGCACCTGAGATTTTCTTCTCATTTATATATACATTTTTCTAGTGTACATTAATTGAGCTTGATTTGTGGTATTAATTATTTTCTCACATTAGAATCGACCCTAAGTAAATTCCAACTCCATATAAGATTAAATGTTTCGTTAATTACAACGAGAAACTGAATAATACATTATTAAAGAATCGTCGCACATTATTAAAGAATCACTTGAATTTGCTATTACAAGTAATATTCGCATCAAAGGCTTTGGGCCTTGTTAAAGCCAAACAAACAACGGCTAAATTAGTCAATTCGAAAGTGGCTGGTACATATGTATCATGGAAGTTTCGTACATAATTAGTATTATAATAATCAATAATGTAACAACTCCTTAATATTCCAATGCCTAAAATATTAATTTCGCTAGAAAATTAAAGCACAAGTGGGTGGTGAAAGTGGGTCTGCTTATTAATTCAGGTTTTAACTAAAAGAAGGCAATGAAACAAACTATATAGATAAGAAGACCAAAAGAAGTCAATGCAAAAGAGATAAAAAAAATACTAATTATACAACTTTTACAAAAAAAATAAAAATAAAAAGAAGGGATGAAAAATGTAAAATGTAAAATACAATGAATAATATAGTAAATAAAGATAAAGAAAACAATTAAATAAATTATTATATAGTTTTATCCTATAAACTATGCAATTTTACTTATATAGAAAGAGAAGAGAGATCCACTTATTCTATGAATATTTTTTTTAGAGTTATTTTTTAGATTTATAAAGCTATTCTTAAATAAAATGATCATCTCTCTCTCTTTTATATATATATATATATATATATAGATCAAAACGAATAACATATAAAAAATTATGCTGTACAAACAATACTCATATATATGTATAAATTTGTAGGCAATACTTATGTTGTGAATTGATGTTTTTACTGTCTTTTTATGGTATAGGAGAAACAAGTTTACTGTCTTTCAAATTATGAAAAAAAAAATATTATTATTATAACATCCATCCCTGGTCAAAACATTTGTGCAGGAAAACCGAAGTCTATATGTCGTGTGCAAGACAACTTAATTGGTGTTAAAGCTTTTGGTAACCACACCTTACTTTTAATGCGCCTTATGCTCAGACCAGTTGATTAATAAACTCGCATCACACTAATTAATAATTAAATAGAATTAATAATTGATAATACCCATAATGGATGGGTTGAGAGGTGTGGACGTGTGGTGAGTTAGAATCCTTGGAAAATATTTTTTTTACAGACCTTGGGAAATAAGTATTTTTGTAGAGACATTTATGTTTGTGCGTTTCAACGGAAATATATTATATGCCTATGGACGTAATATTTTATCCAAAGTAATGACAACGGAAATGTCGAGAAGATTTAGATTTAGGTTGTACACACAGCTCATGGTCATGCGCGAAAGTCTTAAAAATAATCCTATGGCAATAAATTAGCCAAATAAAAAACCCAATATATAACCAACAACGATTGATACAAAATATAATAATTTATATATTTTAATAAAATAATTTAAAATTTGAATTCTACTTGTTCTTAGGTATAGAATAGATGTGTCGGAAGATTAATAAAAAATTATAATTTTTAATAAATTTTAATCAATAATAAAAAATATATTTAAAAAAATGTATTATATAGGATTATTAAATTTTATAAAAATTATTTTAAAATTCATATCTAAAATAAGTTATAAATATTTGACAGTAAAAAACTCTTTATACTAAGAAAGCATGAAAATTAAACTTGTAAAAAGTATAATACATTATATAAATTTATATACGTTTAATATATTTATGGTATATATTGATTTTTAATTTGTACTCAGAATATTCACAATGTTAGTGGGATGTTATACTATACTAATGTAAATTCACAATTAAATTTCATATTATCAATTTAATTTTCGTTAGATCAATTATGGTATATCAACAAAGCTAACTCAATGTTAATTAATTCTTTCTTTTAGTAGTGATCGATATGCATTGATTTGGTAATAAAATGAGTTGATTAAGAATTGCAATTCGGACACAGTGGACTTGGATTATACATATGGGGGTGTACACATTATCACTGCACCTTCCTTCGTCAAGTGGCACTTAACTAAACATAAACTTATCTAACAAAAATACTTAACTCATCATTTAAAAAATACATGACTTTGTACTAGATAACGTGCCTAACAAGAAGTTGTCTTGTTCTTCATTGTCATTCTTCATCTATCACAATACTCACAAGCAAGGGCATTTGTCTCTATAAATAAAAGGCCAGTTATATGGTGAGTCTTGCAACAGCAACACACACAAACACACGTACGTGTTGAGTGAGTTCAAATCAATTTTAGGCAGAAAAATGAGGTGTTTTGGTCTTGCAGTGATAGGTCTAGTGGTTGTGCTTGGAGGGTTACCCTTCTCTTCAGATGCACAATTAGATCCCTTCTTTTACAAGAAGAGTTGTCCCCAGGTGCATTTTATTGTATTTAGAGTCGTAGAGAAAGTTTCAAGAACGGATACACGTATGCCCGCCAGTCTAGTCAGGCTTTTCTTTCATGACTGTTTTGTTCAAGTATGTAAATTTACTTGCTTGGTCATCCTCCCTTTCTATCTAATTTAATAAGTTAATTCTTTCCTGCTTTAGATGCCAAAAGTCCCATAGTTAAAATCAAAATAAATCCCTTGTTCAAAAAAAATTGTCTCCAGCTAAGTGGATCCATCAGTCTCACAAATAAGCTCATAGCTACTATTTTGATCACTTAGTTTGATTTTGAATTATATTTGAGTTTGATTTTGTTGGTATAAATTTGTTTATATAATTGTCAATAAAATTTTAGGTATGACTTTTAACTTTTAAAGTCTTACTCTTGTATATGCAAAGAGATTATTTCCAAATTTGAATTCATGATCAACAAGTCACCAAGATACAATTTTACCATTGTATCATAACTCGCCCCCACTTAGTTATTATAAAATTAACAAATTTATTATACCTAATCATTTATAATTGAATATCAGGGTAAGAAGTTGTAATACATGTAAATTAGAGAAATTCTTTAATACACTCAAAAAATTTAGGGGTTAGAGAATTTCTTTAATACACTCTCGGATTTAAAGGTTTGGTACTCTTATTCAGATTCTTTCTCTCTTTTAGTGTGTCAAAACTCAGTCAACTATTAGTTTAAAAAACAGTTGTACCAAAAACCTTAAATTTCTCCTTATACTATAGCAACTCTTTAACATCAACAACACCTTTAACTCAAGTTAATTGGAGTCGGTGGTAGATGAACTCAATGATAAATCGAAAATAAGACAAAAGAGAGAAAAAATAAGCTAAAATAAAAGAATGGTAAAAGGAAGAAGGGAGAAAAGAAGAGGAAAAGAACTAAAACAGGGGAACGACCAGAACATAAGACTACTAATGAGTTTAACACTCCACCAAACTTATAGCTTTTCTCCACTCCGTCCTAAGACATATCGTTTGTCAATCTATATCACACTCAATTAGATCTTATTTCACTACCTTTCCCCAGTTAAGTTTCGGTTGACTTCTACCTCTTTTTATATAGAGTTTTTAGTAAAAAACTCTTGTTCTTACGAGAGCATCCAGTGACCGTCTCATAACGTGTACAAACCACCTCAATCTATGCTCCCTCATTTTTTCACATACCGGTACCACTGATACCTTTCGTCGAATATCCTCATTTCTTATCTTATCCACCTTCGTATATTCACACATACACCTTAACATCCTCATAAAAGAAGGGAATACCTTGTTTATTTCAGCAAAATCCCACAAAAGGACGACCTTATAAAAATTATATCCGAATTATTTCAGCAACTTTGGATTTTGGAATGTCGAAAATTTCTAGTGGAAACTCAACAAATATTCAAGAAAAGAAATTGATTCTGAATTACTTTGTCATATGTAGTTGTTAAGAATGAACAAGAAATATGAATTGATTTATGTTGTTGATGTTAATTTGTGGCATGCAGGGCTGTGACGCGTCAATTTTGTTGAACAACACAGCCACCATAGTGAGTGAGCAACAAGCTTTGCCAAATAACAACTCAATAAGAGGTTTGGATGTTATAAACGACATCAAGACAGAGTTGGAAAAAGTTTGCCCTGGCGTAGTTTCTTGTGCTGATATTCTTACCCTTGCAGCTGAAGTATCTTCTGTTCTGGTATGCCTCATCTTATATAACATGAAGTCTCATTTTAGGTTAAAGAAAAAACTTAGATCAAGTTCTTTTGTTAAATCCCTTTTTATCAAGTTTGTCCAATCAAATAATAACAAATAGATGTTTATTTATTGCAACATATGCTTAGAAGTTGTTTATTTATTAGAAAGAATATTCATGTATCATTAGACAGGCTCAAGGTCCTTTTTTGAAATTTCCCTTGGGAAGGAGAGATAGTTTAACAGCAAACCGAACCCTTGCCAATGAAAACCTCCCTGCTCCTTTCTTCAACCTCACTCAACTTAAAGCTGCCTTTGCTGTTCAAGGTCTCGACACTACTGATCTTGTTGCACTTTCAGGTAAGAAATGTTCTCCAATTCAAATTATCCTATGTTTTTCAACAATGCTACCTATAATAACAATAATAAAACGCATGTCACTGATCCAAGTAGGATTGGATTCTGATCTTTTAATTAAGATTTCGAATTTGAGTCCTGGAAAAAAATGTAATTTGAAAGTGAAACTCATAGTTTCTTGACACAAAACAATCATGCTGAAAATCGATAAATATTTGAAACTAATATCATAGTAATATAAAAATATATAATAATAAATGGAAAGATAAAACTTTGAAATTCAGGGTAAGATATTGGATTTATTAGTGAACACATTAAATTTACTCTAAATTCACCATCTTAACTTGGTTTGACTTTGGAAGAATTTATCCTATAAAAAATAAACACATGACGGATTAGTATATGATTGAATTTCAGGTGCTCATTCATTTGGCAGAGCTCACTGCTTTTTCATTCTAGACCGATTGTACAATTTCAGTGGTACTGGCAGACCCGATCCAACTCTTGACACAACTTACTTGCAACAATTGCGCCAAATATGCCCCCAAGGTGGACCTAACAACCTTGTCAACTTTGACCCAACCACTCCTGATACATTGGACAAGAACTACTACTCCAATCTTCGGGTTAAGAAGGGTTTGCTTCAGAGTGATCAAGAGTTGTTCTCAACACCTGGTGCTGATACCATCAGTATTGTCAACAAGTTCAGTAGTGACCAAATAGCTTTCTTTAATAGCTTTTCCGCTTCGATGATTAAAATGGGAAATATTGGTGTGCTAACTGGGAAGAAAGGAGAAATCAGAAAACAATGTAACTTTATTAACAAGAAGTCTGCTGAACTTGATATAGGTAGTGTCGCATCCGAATCAGAGGAGGGTGTGGTTAGCTCAATATAAATGGATTTGGAAGAGTTTTATATTCACTGGGAAATTATGTGAATGGAAGTCACTAATAAAGAAGCTATAGGCACATTATTCGTATCAAGTGCCCCCAGCTATCTATAGTTTATTGTGGACGTGTGAGATCTTTATTGTATTCTGAATCATGTTGTATTGGTAATCAAATTCTCTCTTTCCATATCTGTTTGTTCTTTTCTTCCATTTTCAAATTCAGATCTTTTAATAGATCTTTATGGACAGAGAAATATTTCATGCTCATTGGGTTACAAGAAATATAGAGAGAAAAGAGAGAAAAAATATAGATGTTATATGTGTGTAAGATTTTGAAAAGAAATAAGTTGTCATGTTATGTATACAAAAAATTTAATTTCATATTTTATCCCTACTAAATAAATTTAAATATTTATTGCAACAAAACATGATAACTCTTTATTTTTATCATATTTTTTATTTTTCAAATTACCTCTCTTCTATTTTTATTTATTTTTTTTATCTCTTTTAAACCAAACACAATATAAAAAATTACATTTCAAATTGAAATTTAAACTCGAATTGGAATGTGTCATCAACGAAATCGAGGATTCAAGTTCAAAATCAAAGTGCAAATGAGCATTGAAAAATTAATTTTATTATTTTTTGTTAAAATTAATTTTAAATATATGTGATTTATGTTCATACATGTTTATATCTAAAAATAAGTTAATAGCTATAATGATTTTAATCCACACAAAAACTACCTAAAGTTTATTCAACTCATAATCATTATGGGACGTTTATTTCACAAACTATTTATTTATTTTTGGGATTATGGGGTTGGATAAACGTTTATATAAAAATGCAAAGCGTTAATTAAAAAAATTAAGCATTTATTATTCCATTTTTTCTAGAAATTATTCCATATTTTATTCATGGTGTAATTAATATTCTTTTCCCATAACAACTTTTAGTTGACTTTTAAGTGCTCAAACTTATCTTTAGGGGACATTTTGGTAGAAGAAAAGTTGTTTCATATTCGGCATAGAATTATTGGTTCCTAATTATATTGCATCGTGGCTGTCATGAGAATATATTTTTGTAGTTAACTGTAAAATTATTGAAAATATTTACAATTTTTTAATTAAAGATTTTCATTTTCAATAAAATACTAGGTATATAAGTGTTTTCTTTTTTAAAAAATAGTATAATTTATTACTACATTATTTTTCTTATCCTATTAATTACTTTTGATCTTTTTCATTTATAGGTTTATTGAATTTTCGTATGCCAACCTTTTAAATTTTATTTTATAGTCATTTTTCTAAATTTTGCAAACAAACTATAGCAATAAAAAATACACTAATTTTTAATAAATCACAAATAAACTTATTTTTGTTACACATGTTTTTTTATAACATATTTCTTTACACGTGTGCTGTTGTTGGAATAAAGAAAAAAAATGCATTAATCAAATACTATGAAGTACTTTAATTTTAGATCACGGGACTAAGACTAAAATACATGCGCAGCCTAGCACCAAAAGTCTACGGGTTTAGGTTGAATCCAAACTGAAAGTTTGAGAAAATCTGTATATTATTTGTCATATTAGCGTGTGATTCTAGTTAGAAGTTCCCAGTAGTACCAACTATATATAGAAATTTAGCTATCATCGTTAATTTTTCTTTGTCTTTTTCACAGATTTCTTCTTTGAGACAATCTTTTTAAAATACGATCAAATATCAAATATATAAATACTAATATTTTTTAAAATAAATGTTCAAACCTTAATTTATCATTTATTATTTTTATCCATAAAAATTGAAGACTTATCATTGATTCATTTTATTATATCTAACTCCCACTAGGTCAAGGTTAATTATTTAGATGAAGCACAAGCATTTTGCAGACAAACAACCCCGACAAAACTAGGGTTGGTTGATTATATTGCTGAAGATCTCAAGCCCTTTGCTTAATGTTGCCAAAAAGCCTCGAATTATTTTTCTCATCATTCAAACTTAAGATGTCAGCAGTTAGAATTTAAGATTAGGATAATGCTAATATTTGAAGTTTGTATTATACTTTTATTTTATATATAGAGTTTGTGAATAAAATATGAATTTAATGGTTATGTATTGATAATGTAAGATAGTTTTATAATATTATTTAATTATAAATAATCATTTAAATTATTTTAAAAGTAAATAGTGATTAGATAATTATATAAAACTTTTTACAACACTCATTTTTCTCATAAAATATTTTGAAGTTTCTCTACATAATATATATCTTGTTTACGCTAGGTATTTGTTGAGTATATATTTTGTGGGTGTATATACGATGATCTCTAAACAAAATATGTGAGTAGCACTTCCTTAACAAGCATCAAACTCCGATTGCATATATAGTTAATCTATTTGTCTTCTTGCTCATAAATATTAAATACACGACATAGCTAGGAGAAAGATAGCTATTAGTCAAATTAACTTTATCACGTGATCACTAATATCCAATGTTGGTAGAGGTAGGGTCGTGTCTAGAAACTAACGTGCGTGAAAATATTATATTAGGAGAAAATGAAGATATAAAATAAAATTAATAAACTTATACAAATAATAACAAATTCTATTTAATTATTTTATATCTTTCTCTTTTGTAATGTGACTAAAATAAAACTAATATGAGAAAAATTTAATCAATATTAACACATATAGTATAGTGGTGGATAAGTACTTCTCTGCTTATCGATCTTGATTTATATATCATACCTATTTAGCTACCTTCCATTTGACGTTTCAAATATATATAATTATAGATGATTGTTAATAAAAAAAAACATTCACTACTAAATTCATTCAAATTAAACCTTTTTAATTGAGTTATTAATAATTTATGAAAATTTCTACCATTAGTCTTTTTACCAAATGATATATTATCATGTATTCTTAACTTTATGGTAAATAGTTTTTTTCAAAATATTTATTTTTAATGCTAGTAAAATATACTTTTAATCCTTATAAATATGATTAAATTTATTTTTCATCTTCAAAAATATTTTGTATTAATTTTAATTTCCATAAACTTAAAAAAAAAATCTTATAATCACTTATTAATAACATGACACGCATGTATCTAAAATTTTGTTACTTCATATACTATCTAAAAATATTATACCTTGATTCACCCAAAAAATATACTCTCTAAAAATGTGTTTTATTTGTGGTACGATATAACTGATTGAATGGTGAGAGGCGTTAATTTTATTTTTATAGAATTTAAATTAATAAGATTTTTGAAAATTAAAAAATATATTTAAATTAGTCTAACTTTTTATCTTGCAGCTTGGGTAAAACAAAGCAGATAATGAAAACAACTTGTTAAGCGAGATATGTCTTTTATATAGCCAAAGCATGTGTTGATGTGAGACCCGGAAAATTGATTCCGGGTATCATTTCATTATTTAATAAATAGAAAAATAATAATAATATATATAAATTTAATTTATTAATTATTTTAATCTCCCACTTGTTTTTTTTATAAACGTGCATTTTAAAAATATAATTAAAAATTAAAGAAACAATTTAAAAAAAAAACAAAATCATTTTCTTTCTAAGAAACAACGCCGTGGTTTTAAAAGGATAAAGTTTATATTTAAGTGGAAAAAAATTATTTTAATCTTTTTCGTGGACAATTATTACATTTAAGATAGATGGTAAAATTAGAGTATAAAAAGAATACAAGTTCCCCTAAAAAAAGAATAAAAGTGATAAAATCTGTAATTGAATAATAAAAATTTTCAGACGGATATAAAATAATATGGGTATGTGTATGATATGTGTAGTATTATTATTTCTAAAATCGTTTAGAGAAAGCAAACACGCAACATGAGAGACAAAGTTACTATTAGAATACGGAGATGTTATTTATTGACCAAGAACCATTAGCATCTCTGCATCTGGGTTCGAGATTCTGTGTAATTAAAATTGTAACTGCACATATCTCTACCTTTAAAATAAATTTTGCACCGTCGGATTATTAATATTTATAACTGCATCGGGTGCAGTACTGCAGTTCAATTCCAAAGTCTAGAGTATTATTGTTTTCTGATCACAGTATTCATACAAAATAGGTATTTTAATGTTGAATTTGTTGGTTTTAGAGTTTTCTTAAAAATAAAAATAAAAAGAATGTTTCCATGCTACTGTTTCACGATTCGTTGATTGAAAAGCATGGTGGTTGGCATACAGCTTTACTTTTAGGTTTAAAGCAGTAAACCTTATCTTTTTCAGAAATAATAAAATACTGAAATCAAATTGTTTGTATTATTTTTAGAGTTTAATGTTTATACATATAAAATAGTTTATATTGTCATTTAATTATAAATCATGATTTGAATTATTTTAAGATAATTATTTTAAAAATTAACAAAATGATTAGATATTTATGTAAAAAAAATTACATTATTGATATATAACCTTTTGTCTTTTATTTTTATCCTTACTTTCTTTTAAATGTTAATGTTAGAAATTTGATAGAATTTCCTTTATAGAGAAAAATTGGATGATTTCAATTTTCCTTATAAGATAACATAAATAGAAGAATATATGATTTTATTGTATTTTTCTGATAATAAATAATATCCAATTTTACTAGATAACTTTATCTTTCTAAGAAAAAATAAAGTTTTCATTTTACCATATATTATATTCTCAATATTTTGAGCGAACTACTTGAGCAATCATGGAGTAGAGAGGCTTTTCAAGCCAGTACAATCAACATTAAAAACATATTGTAGGATTTAAAAAATATCTGGATATTATTATTTAATTTAAAGTTTTAATGACAGAATAATATAGTTGACATAAACATAGTTTTAGTTTTAAAAATATATAACATACATTATTTATAAGTTGATTAGGTAATTGAAGAAAGAATGGGAGGAGATATTATGGGTTTAAATTCTCCTTATTAACAAATTAATGATTAATATTAGTTTTTTAATATATATATATATAACATATTTCTAGTTTTGATTTGGGCAAAAGAAGTATTTGTTTTTATTTGTAATAAAGGATTAAAAATAATATTTTTATTAATTATAAATATTTTTTAAAAACACAATTTTATAGAAGTTCAAATATAAAAATCGCCATACTTATAAAAATAAAAAGCATAAGTATACCATTGAATTCAATGATAATCTTATGTTCGTCTGTTAAAAAAATAGTTTTTTTAACCTTTTTAATGTATTTATATAAACTGTTTTTTCTTATAAGAAAATCTTATCAATTTCTTAAAAAGTACTTTTTAAAGAGTTTTTTTAATAAATTATTTTTTCTAAAGTTCAAACAAACTGGCCTATATCAAGAAAGAAATTGGCCCGCCAACCACGTATTGCTTTTGTACGGCAATATTTTTTTATTAGAATATTTCAACATGTGTATTTTATATTTTAAATACTTAATATTATAAATATAGTTTCAACGTTAATATAATCGGAAAATTATTAATTTTATAAAATATATTAATTAAAATTTTATTCTTAATTGTATAAATAAAAAATGAGTAAAAAAAATGACTTTCTCGCCATCAGGGTACATGATTGAAATTCTGAACCCACCAACAGCGAAAGATAAAACTAAAGCACACATTCGAATCCCGTTTCTTCCTTCTTTTGGCTCTCTTTAAACAGACATTATATTGGAATTTTTCATATATTCTCGTGAATTATAATTAATTGTAATTTTATTTTATCAAAAATAACTAATATTATTATCTATTTTATGATACTTAAATTCATTAATAATTTGATTAATTGAATATGATTTTTGATACATAATTTTGATCAATGTGAAAAAAAGTATAGACGTAATCATTAAACTCATAATAAAAGGTGCATATGATTAATAAATAGTATGGATAAGTTTCATTTGTGATCATGTTATCAATTGTTTCATACCCATTAAAAACTCTAGCATAAAAAGAGCGATTTAGACAAAAGAAGATTTAACTTTTGAATTTTTGCATATTACATTAGGCAAAGACTATTTTCATATTTTGATCATGTCTTTAATAAATAAGTGTTATATTAATATTCTAAACTCATATAAATTCATTTTTAATAAATTTATTTATCTTACACACTAAGCATTTTGGGGAAAGCTCGCACCAACAAACAATATGTTCATAATTCAAAACAGAAGAAAAATGAGTTCATTTAGTGTGAAAGTAGCTCTTTGCTGTGTGGTGATTATGCTTAGTTGAGCATCACTACCACACTTCTCATATGCACAGCTAGATAACTCGTTTTACAAGGACACGTGTCCAAGAGTGCATTCTATTGATCGTGAAGTTGTCAGAAACGTTTCCAAATCTGATCCTTGTATTCTTGCCAGTCTTATTAGGCTCCACTTTCATGACTGCTTTGTTCAAGTATGTAGTAGTATTCATTCTTGCTTAATTGGTTAGTTATTCAATATTGCACTTGTCTTAATCTAAGTTTATATATACTCCTAAACACAACCCAAATATAATGCTTTTTTTCCATCAACTCATCAAAACATTTACATTAGTGTGTAAAATATAATTTTAAATTACCTGATCATAACATCAAGATATTTTGATTTTTCATAATTATCATAATTTATAATCACATCAGTCATATTTTTTCACAATTATCTATAATATGAAGGTTTTATGGTTCATTATAATCATAAATTTAACTATTTAAAATCATGGTGTGAATTATTAATCTATATCAAAAAATTGATTGATCACTTTTAATGTTCATGATTTTTTTCTCAACCACCTTTTTTTTTCATAAATCATAAATTCGAGATCTTATATGAAAAACTTAGTCTAGTTCCACTCGAATAAATAATTTGTAAATATATTTAAATGTTATTAATTATTAACTTTTATGCTTTTAGATAATTGAAATGTTACTATATATAATATGTGCACATGACGGGTGTGATGCATCAATTCTGTTGAACGACACGGCTACAATCGTAGCGAGCAAAGTGCACCACCAAACAACAACTCCATAAGAGGTGTAGATGTTGTGAACCAGATCAAGGCTGCAGTGGAAAATGCTTGCCCTGGCATAGTTTCTTGCGCTGATGTTCTTGCTCTTGCAGCTGAGATATCTTCTGTTCTGGTATGTATGTATATATGTCCTCTTTCATATTCCTATACTTTCAGTGTATTAATTAATTTCTTGTTAAGTGTTGATGGAATTCCACCTAATCAAACTCATATAAAAAAGAGGTAATTAAAATAGTGTATAAGTGGATATAACTTTTTTGGTTAAATGGTAATTTTTGTCTTTTTTGTTCACAAAATTTCAATTTTTATCTCTTTAAATTTTTTTTGTAATATTTAGTTTTTCTAATTTTTAAGCTTTACCATTTTTGTCCTTTTGTAAATTTTAAGCATTGACCGTTATAGTTGATTATTTATTAGATGACATAACATATTTAAAATGAGTTTATTAGAACATAAATATGATTATTGTTTAATTAAATTAAATAAAATATAATTAAAAACATATATACCCTGTCAATGTTAACGTCATTGTCTTGAGAATCATGATGAGAAAGAAGGGTTAGGAAAGAAAGGTAAACAGGTTTCCTTTAATTTTTTATTTTTAATTAATTTTACTTAATTTAATTAAACAATGAACATATTTATGTTTTAATAAATTCATTTTAAATATGTTATGTTATTTAATAGACTATCAATTATAATCATCAATGTTAAAAACTAACTAACAAAGAATCAAAATCATAATGTTTGAAAATCAAAAGACTAAATGTTTAAATTTAAGTGAGACCAAAATCAAAATTTTGTGAAAACAAAAGATTAAAATTATAATTATTTTTTTATAGGTTGAGAATTGAGATAGACTTAAAACAATTCTAAATAAGTGTTGAACTATGTTAGCCTTCTCCCAACGGTAAGTTGTTGTGTAGTTGTGAAAAATTTAATGATTCCGCAATAACGTCAAATACTATTACAATAACGACTTTTAGTCACGCCTAATAGTTGCACAACATGCAATAAAAAATAATATATTTTTCATAGACAAAAAAAAAGTATGCATCTGTCAAATCATACAGAAAAAACTTTTACCCCTGTTCAAGTGTCATGGATTACCCATAATGGTACTCACACACTATCAGACTTGTCAACATGGTTGAGCCGGCTGGCCAATCAGTTTTTGCTGTTAAAATTGGTGGATTTGGTTGGTTAAATTCTGATTTACTTTGATATCAGGTCAAAATAACTCAGTTCACTTAACTTATAATCCACTCAGATTGAACATGAGTGAGTTGGGTTGGCTTATAGGTTGCACAAAAAAAAAAGATAATGGAGAAAATGAAGATGATGAATATTAAATTGATTTGTCAAATCATGATTCTAATATTCTTCCTAAACAAGTTAATATTGATGATTGAGATATAAGAATTTGACATTTGAGGAGTTAGATTGGTGTTTTACTATTTTAATATTGTTGAACATATTTATATTTGTTTGAGTTTCATGTACATTTAGTTTGAGATTAAGTTTGATATAGTTTGTAATATTTAAACTTACTTATATTGGTTTAATTTGTATTTTTCTACACTTATTTTGTGATTTTTTAAGTTTTTTTCTTTTAATTTAAAGTGAGTCAACTCGCATGAGCTCGCTCGCGGACCAACCCAGGTGGGTTAAGCCGGATTGACAAAAAACTAACTCATCACTAAAGTGAGCCAACCCAACCCGACTCACTATTTAGTCAATCCTTGGTAGGCCAACCTAGATGGACCAAGTTGGCCCATTTTAACATATCTACACACTATAAAGTAATTAAAGTTAAAATTTTAGGGCTCACTAATAAAATATTACTTATTATTAATTTTATAAAACAAAAATTTCTCACGTGTTAATAAAAAAAGTTGTATTTCTTAGTAAAAAGACTTAACATACAAAATTTGCTTTAGGCATATATGTAGTAGCTTTTTCATTTTAAAAAAAATTCTAAAATTTACTTTAAGCATTGTTTAATGTGTTTCGATAACATAAGATCAATTTTACTCCAAAAAAATCATGATAACACACTAATATTATAAAAAAGTAAAAATAACTATTTATTATTTTGTATTTATTGTAAAAATTTAATTGATTAATTTTATCATAAATCTAATCCAAACACAGTACTCAAAGCTCAGCCGTCAATAATCAATTAGTATACCAAAAATAAAGTAAGTCCATGACTAAGGACCTTTTTTTCAAATTGGTAGGCCTTCCTTTAAATGTAATTGCAATCATATCTCTTATATTACACCAATATGAATAACAATATATAAAATATAAATTTATGCAGAAAAATTTAAAATAATTATTTAATAATTGATAGAAAAAGTATTTTTTTATTAATAACTAAAAACAAATTATATATAAATATAAGCATCGTAATTTTAAATTTTAAAAGTAAGAAAAAATGATTTAGCAATAGATTATATTTGTTTTAATTTTAAAAGATGATTAGGCAATATAATTGTCTTAGAATTCCTTTTTTTACAGAGCTTAGAATTACTTTTCATAAACTATTATCTTTAACTTCAAAGGAGAGTACCAAAAAAAATTGTTTTTTTATTTTTCTAATAAACTCACATAAATATTTTTAACCGAAGGAAATAAACGCTTCCAGATCTTTAATATCATTGTATTTAATATTATTAAAATTCAATTAAAAAAAATATTAAATAAAATAAGAAAATATATTTATTAAATATAAAAATAAATCCAAGGGAATATACATGTTATAAAATAAAACAAAAAGATATAATTAGAAGAAAATAAATTTATCTCCAAAAAATAAGCATTAAAACTAATTATATTATATAACTACAATATAATAGGGATCTCTTTTTTACCGAGTCAAATGTGATGTTCTTGCCACGTGGTGGTGGGATTTGGTCAGAACAAACCAGCTTAATATTTGTGGGGGAGGAGAATTCAATGAAACATGTTAACGTTAGGACTTTTGACCCTAAAGCCCAATGGTTATAAGATTATCATACTATCATCTTAATTTAGGCTGAGGTAATTAACTAGCCTTAGTGATAGGACTTTTGATCCTAAAGTCCAAGTCTAAAGCCCAGTCGGGGAAGGCCTGTTCAGTTTTCAATATATTTTTTCATTTTGACGAGAAAAATCTGTTTAAGCTCTTCAGTAAATAAATAAACAAGTTTAGGAATAACTGTCTTTTTTTATAATAAAAATATCTATTGGACTATTTTAAAATTTTGAAAAAAACTTAATTGATGCTAAGTAAATAATATCGCAAGTTTATTAATATAGTTTTATAAATAAATTCAATGTTGAATGAATAATAGGTCATTTATAAAATAATCATTTTCCTTTTAACTTATTTGTCGTATGTTTTTGTGTGTGTGATGAAAACCTTTCTTTCTTATTTTCTTTATCTTATTACTTACCAGGCTCATGGTCCTGGAAAGTTTCACTAGGAAGAAAAGATAATTTAAATGTAAATTTTTCTCTTGCTCTTCAAAATTTTTCGGGTTTCAATTTCACCCTTGATCAACTCCAATCTACATTTGATATACAAGGACTCAATACAAATGATCTAGTTGCTTTGTCAGGTATCAAAATTTACATTTCAAGAAATATCCTTAATAAAATTGATGTTGGTGTATCACATATGTATGTTTCAATTTCAGGTGCTCACATAATTGGCATATCTCCATGTAGATTTTTTGCTCATCGAATATACAATTTTAGTAGTGGTGGCAACCATGATCATACTCTCAACACTATCATCTCCCAAACACTACGAGCAATATGTCCCAATGGAGGACTTGGAACCACTCTCACCAATTTAAACTTAACCACTCTTGATAGATTTGACTCCAACTACTACTCAAACTTTCAACTTCAAAATGGCTTGTTTCAAAGTGATCAAGTGTTATTTTCTACAAGTGGTGCAGATGCCATTGTCATTAGTTTTAGTAGTAATCAAACTCTTTTATATGAATATTTTAAGGTGTTAATGATAAAAATGAGTATCATTGAAATGATAATGGGATTACAAGGAGAAATTCAGAGACATTGTAACTTTGTCAATGAGGATTCTTCTAATATGGTTATTCTAGCCACCAAAAAATCTTTAGAGGAGGATATAGTTAGCTCAATCTAGATGAAGTTAACAAATGATATCCAAATGCAAACATGAAAGGTCAATAATAAAGAGTTATATAAGGAGATACATGTCATGTGCTAACGACGAACCATAATATTGTTTGTACTTTGTATTATCTATGGATAATTATTACTTATTTTATAATATTTGATAATTAGAATTGGGTTGTTTGGTGTTGATTGGTTTGGAAGTGATATAATATAATAGATGAAATGTGGTTAATAATTGTGTCATGAACAATCACAATCTATGATATTTTAAAATTTTTAGCTATTATCAACAAGTAGCTTGAAACTTAAAAGCATTACTTAAAAGAATATATATATATATATATATATATAACAAATAATTACATAAAAGTATAAAAAAATTAAGTAATACTTTTACATAATCTTTAAAATTCATAAGACTTTTTACGTTAAAATAGTATTTTAAAATTCTAATCCAATAAACATATTGTTGCTTTTACCTGATAAAATAGAAAGTATAACAAATAATTGTAGCAAAATCAGATGATAAAAGACAGAGAGAAAAAGGAAAAAAAAGAAGGGAAAATTTAAATTACATATATACTCTCACTTTTATTTTTATAAATACTAGCATGTAGACATGTGTCATGGCCCAAAATTTAGTGATAATTTAGATGATAATTCTTAAATATAAATATTATATAAAATATAAATGAATTTTGTAAATATAATTTAATATTTTGTGAGCCAAATTGTTATTAGGATAATAGGAAGAGATTGATATATCATCATAATATACCTTGAGGTGTATTTATAATTACTTTATTAATGAATTTTATAAATATTTACAAGTATTTTACTGTATATTTTTTCACATGATATATATATTAATTATTATATAATATTTTTTTTTTACTATATATTATTAGAGTTTAATACATATGTACTAATAATTCAATTACAAATTATCATTTGAATTACATCAACATAATGATTTTAAAAATCAATAAAATTTTTATAATCTTTTTACACCATGTGATTATATGATTGAATGAAAAAAATTATACTATTAATACATAATCATTTTTTCTCCATTATTAAATCCCACTTATTAAATTTTCTACTCAAAATAGTTAGATAAGTTTTTTTTGACAAAAATAGTTAAATAAGTTATACATGTTTTTTATATATAAAAATTAAAGATCATAATATGCAAGATCCCTAAATATTAGCTATACATTTTTTTTAGGCAAAAACATGTTTATTTTAATTTATTTACATAAGATATGATTAGATATTTAGAAACATTAAATTTATTAATCATTTATATTTTTTAAATTATCTTTAAAATTAACATGTGCTAGTACTTTTTACAATCTTCATACAAGAAAATAAATTTATCTTATTAATATTTAGCATTTATTTTTAAATAACTAAAGGTATTTTGATAAGAAAAAATCATTAGGAATGGAGGTAATATTTATTAGGAAAACATTGTAAAACACTAAAACCCATCAGGATATCGACCTAACGAACATTTTATTTACTAAACCTTAAAAAGAAATATTGCAATAATCTTCAAAATTAAGCCATTTTTATTTTTATTCTTATTGAATGATAAAAAAAATTAATAATTAAATAACATTTCTCAAACACTCTTAAACCCTAGTTGTTTCCTCTGTCTCGTCTCTACTCAAAACAAAAACCCTACAAACAAAACACTTCCTGCTTCGCAAACGTTTGAATCTGAATCATGCCGCGGAAGAAGAAAGCTCACGACCCATTCTTCACCAACGATTCGCGAAAGCGCCAAAAACCGAATAAAAAACTAGACGAAGATGAAGATGAAGACGCCGAGATAGAAAGCGACTTCGATGAAGACGGCTTCTTCGCCGGCGGCGGTGAGGAGCAGGAGGAGGAAGAGACCGGCGCCGAAGTCCGGAAGAGACTCGCGCAGGACCTTCTCCAAAGGGTTCGGAAAAGCGCGCAGAAAGGAGAGGAAGAAGAGGATGATGATGAAGAAGAAGACGAAGAAGGAGCAAGAGACTCGCTCGTTGCTCAAAAGTTGTTAAAGGAGCAAAACGAGGAAAGTGGACGTGTCAGAAGAAGCCTTGCTTCAAGGTTTGATTCATTAACTCAATGCATTCCTCAATAAATTGTTTGTGTTTATGTTTTGATTTAACCGTAAAGTTTTGTTTTTTCGTTTGTTTGTTATTTTAGGGTGAAAGTGAGTGGTGATGAAGGATTTAGGGTGTTGGCGAAGCACCGGCATAGTGTGACGGCGGTGGCTCTATCTGAGGATGATTCGAAGGGTTTTTCGGCGTCGAAAGATGGAACAATTATGCAGTGGGACGTGAATAGTGGGCAATGTGAGAGGTATAAGTGGCCCAGTGATTCGGTTTTGAAGTCTCATGGGTTGAAGGATCCGCAAGGTTCGGCTACAAGGCAAAGTAAACAAGTATTGGCTTTGGCTGCGAGCTCGGACGGTCGCTATTTGGCAACCGGAGGCCTTGATCGCCATATTCATATATGGGATACCCGCACCAGAGAGCATCTTCAGGTACTGTCTCTGGATTCTTTTAAATGAATGATAATAATGTAGAATTGTAGACTGAAAAGTGACTGGCATGTTTTGTGCCAGTGCCTATTTGAGCATATAGAAGGGTAGTTGATTGTTAACTGACTGTTTGGTTTGGACTGATTAAATGTGTGTATTTTGCTGCTTGTTCTTTATAAAAATGTTTCGCTGCTGTTGTTGTATCCGATGCCTTATCAAAATGCTTAGCTTTAGTTCATTGTGGATTTTGTGTTTTAGTGGGTAGTGAGTTGATTTGAGTGTAATCAGAATCCTACATGGTGATTGAAAAAGTAAAATGTGAAGTAAATTATCTGTAGTTAACACAGAACACTTATTGTTTGGAAAATCATAGGCCGCGTTTGTAGCTAATTGTTTTAGGGTCTTGCACTGTTGAATTGGGGCTTGTGTTGTTGTTATTGGCTTTAATTTGGCTTTTTTACAGGCTTTTCCAGGTCACAGAGGTCCTGTTTCTTGTCTGACTTTCAGGCAAGGAACTTCAGAGCTTTTTTCTGGTTCATTTGATCGGACAATTAAGATATGGAATGTTGAAGACAGAACTTACATGAGTACTCTATTTGGCCACCAAAGTGAAATATTAAGTATTGATTGCTTACGCAAAGAAAGGGTACTGACTGCTGGACGTGATCGAAGCATGCAATTGTTTAAGGTAATTTCACCATGGTGAAGTATTTGGCTATCGTCTAACTTGTATGCTAGGGTTTCCTTGCTTTCCCCTACTGTTGCTCTGTTCTTTCCCTTTTTATGTCTGAAAAGATTGATCAAGGGGAAATTTTTATCAGCTAAGGACGATTTCTTGGGTTATTCCTATTTCTCTTTTAGACTTGTTTTTGACCATTTTTTTAATGTGCATTCTCCCTAATTTAGGTTCATGAAGAGTCACGTCTTGTATTTCGTGCTCCTGCATCCTCTTTGGAATGCTGTTGTTTTGTTGGTAATGATGAACTCTTGTCTGGTTCGGATGATGGAAGCATTGAGCTTTGGACTGTAATGCGAAAGAAGCCTATTTACATTTTGAGGAATGCTCACGCATTACCGGTGGATAGCATGAAATCTGACCAAAAGGACAGTGAAAAACTCCCCAATGGTAACTTAGGTAAATATGTTCATATATTTTTCCTTGCTGGTCAAATGTCTCAAAATATTGACAGTTCCTTCAGTTCTTTAAATTTTGTTAGAGAAAAATATATGATGGATACAGCAACATGTTTTCTTTCTTTTTTCTTTTGCCTGCTTTTCAGAAAATGTTTTCTCATTCCCTCTATGATTCTGCATCAATTTACCCCTGTAATGTATGCATGAGAGAACAAACAGCATCATATTTTGCTGTGGCTTAACTATTGCATCTTGTACAATACGAATGTGTGAATTTGTAATACATTTGCTAGTTATATTTAGCTTTATCTCAAGATCCTAAAGTGATACCGTTGTCTTCATTCTGCAGAAAAGGGTTACAACCATCCTGAGGATCATCATTGTTTGTCAGTATTCTCTTGGGTCAGTGCAGTCAGTGTTTGTAGAAACAGTGACCTTGCTGCATCTGGGGCTGGCAATGGTTCTGTTCGATTATGGGAAATTGAAAGTGATACCAAAGACATTAAGTCTCTCTATAATGTGCCATTGGTAAGTGAAAGGAATAGCAACTAAACTCTAGTTAACTTTTCCTAGATTAATTTTTCTTAGATTTTGAATATAGCTTCTGTTGAAAAGGCTATTGTTCTTGTTCTTGTTTCTGTTGAATGTAGCTTGCTCAGAATAGAGATTGTATACTTATAAATTCGTATATAGATTTGTAGTTTTATGTGAAAAATCAAGTTTTACTTTGAAGTCAAAAAGTAATTTCCAAACATGCAATTCTTCATCTTTCTAGTGTATGATTTACATTTGTACTGAGTTTTATTGCAGTTGAAAAATGCACTACCATTTAATTAATCCTTTTGTATAACAGGCTGGGTTTGTGAATTCCTTGGTTTTTGCAAAATCAGGAGAATTCTTGGTTGCTGGAGTTGGACAGGTGAAATTTTGCTCAAACTATGTCCTGTTTGTATGCTATTTTTTTTGGTATACTATTTACTGAAATTTCACTGGAAACACTGTTATGGACAGAAAAGCTGTCTGAGCATTTCAACTTTCTAGTTTGAAAGGTGGACTTTTAGTATGATAATAAGGAAATTGATACGAGGTTATCTTATTTATGACTCATTTATACTAATAGGTGAATTTATTATGTTCTCATGATATTTGTGTTCTTTGTTTCCCCCTTCCCCCCTAAAGCTCTCTCATTTCCAACATTTTTTTATTAAGGTAGCTGTCTCTGGCAAATTTCTAGTTTTAGCTTGTGATTGTGAGACTTCTTGTGTTAAGTGATTAGAATGATATAATTTATAAGATTAAAGATTTCTCAGATCCAAATTTTACTGCACTCGGTTAGGTGTCAATCTGTCCACAGGTGTAAGCCTGTAACCCAATATCAGTGTACCACATTAGCAAATGGACCTTTAATAATGATTGTCCATGGAGACAAATTTCATTGTTTCTCTCCTGGTATTGGCTAAGTATATGAAATTGACTAGTTTTATCTAGTAAATAGATTGCCACCAACTTTGAACTTGGAAGAGATTAGAATTGTTGAAAGAACACGTTACTGATGCCTTTAATTCTATTGAAACACCACTTACATCATTGGATACTATTTACTCTTATAGTTATAGATTGCATATTTTATCAGAATAATTGCAGCCATTATCAAATTCATAATTATAAGCCAGTATATAACTCTGCTTTTAAAGTTAAACTCAAGCTTAAATCATAGAGTTACTTAAATTAGTCTTGTCAAATTAAGGAGTATGCCTCATATTTAAACTTAGATGCTTGCAAACTGACCCAATAACTTTTGCTATAATCGATGAAATGTTTTCAACCTCTATTGAGAAGTTTCATTTTCTGCTATAGGGGAATTTTGTCCGAGAGTAATTTTGATATAAATATAATTGTTCACAATAAATTTATGGTAATTCACATCTACTATAGTTTCCGTGTTGGTCCTTTTCTGATGGAGCACGAACATATGATGGGCTATGGAACGAAAAGAAATTCAAACTTCTAAAAACCTAATTAGTGCATTTGTTAGCATCTTGTTTGTTTAGGGTTAATTGCATTCATTAGTATGTTGTAAAACAATGCAATGTTATATGCTAATAATAGTATAATGGTATGTGTCAGGCATTCTTCCTGAATTAATCCTCTCCCACATGATTATTGTGATCAATAATTCTTGAGCTGCCAAAACCGTGCTAGAATTAGTGTTTTCTTCTTCTATAAATTAAGATGTAATTGTCCTGCAGGAACCTCGTCTAGGAAGGTGGGGACGTGACCCTGAAGCTCGAAATGGAGTTTCAATTCTTCCTCTTAAGTTGTGAGATGAGGCATTGAATATTGTACCCTTCTCAATTTTGACATACGAATTGTAACATTGAGTTGAAATGTCTGTGTCCGTGATCTTAATTATATGAATCAATTACATTTATTTTTATTATTGTCATAGATGATTTCTTAGTTTATGCTTTGTATAGGATTCTGAAATCTTGAAATTGTTTTTTTTTGATTTGGGAATACTCAAACCAAATATAAAAATTTATGGTGCAAAATCCTTTTCCTTGACCCCAATACAGTTAAACGCCCCTATCATCAACCTTCCATTGACCTTGTAGTACTCAAAACACACTAGGGAATTTATTATTTGTCTACTAAATCTTGTTCCTCCTAATTCCAATGACTTTCCACTATCATCATTTGTCTACTAAAAAATCGTTAAATGTGATCCTAAGTATGACTATAACATCGAGGGACTTGTGCTGAACTTGTTTACACCGTTATTTGGACATAAAGTCTGTGTGGCTCTCCATTAGGTGCACCTTGAACGGATGCTTTTGGATCCGACGTACGTTCAGGGTCTTGGCAATGATTTTTCCAAACATGGTTTGTAGTTGATCCTATCTTTCAATCACAAATTATGACTGTTAGATAATTTTGTAAAAGTTAATAGACTTATCATATATAATATTTTATGATTAAATAATGATATAAAATTATTTTGTATTGTAAGTGTATAGTATTTTTCACCAAGTTTAAAGGTATTTATGTATTCAAATAAAAAAAATACTAATAAAGTTTAATAATCACAGTGTAAAATACTTTTATAATTATAAAATCACATTATTAATAATTATAAAAGTTAATACAGTTATCATATATGATATATTTTGATTGAATAACGGTGTAAATCTAAATTATTTTATATTGTTAGTGTATAACCTATTATCTCTTATTAATATATATTTATTTTTTTCTTATTTTCTTACCATAAATAACTTAACCTTAAATTAACAGGTTTATTATAATAATTATGGGAGTTTAATAGTTGAAACGAATTAAAATTCAAAGTGTGTTTATGAATAAAAGACAATTAACAATGGTAACTGTAACAACAAATTATAATCAAAAGTTTTAGGTTTCAATTGATCGAAAGATAGTGTATGGTCTCTAGTTGATTGAGTAATAATAACTAATAAAACTATGCCCAAAATTGAAGAAAAAACTGCTCTCAATCTATAATTTTTTTCTTTCGAAATTACGATTCATTCTTACAGTCAAAAGTCACCAAATAGGTATGAAATAACTTAATATAACCAAAATCGTTAAACACTTACCAGCACATTAATCTCCTCTTATAAACCCATAAAAGGACAATGCATAGGAATTCAATGTAACTCTTTAAAACCAACTAGGGTGATTTGGAAGGGTACTTATACAATATACTGGAACAAGTCAATACAAGTTTCAGAACCCGAAGGTTCAAAGTATGTAACAATGTAACGAATATTGTTCATCCGAAAACTCTTAATTACAAAACGCTCCTCCAACCCCTTCAATTTTTGGCCTTTTATCACTTTCAGTATGCTTTCTGAAGTGCAAGTCCTTATGAGCAACCATCCCAAGCTTTGCAATGCTAAAGACCCACGTGACCTGAGCTTGAGTTCAACCACTTGCTTCCTATAAAAATCATCATACACGGTTACTTTGAGCAATTGAACAAGTCAATCAACGAACCCATCTTTACATACCGAAACACTTGGAACGGGGAGACGTATTTTTATATGAACAGTTAAAGATGAAAGGGTGAAAATTCAGTAGCACCTAATTGGGCAAGCTAAACAATTGATATGAACAGGTGAAGAATTCATCAAGCATTGAATTTCTAGCTTCAGAAGTTGGTGGGAATAAAAATTCAATACTCCTTTTAAAAAAAATTAAGAATGCAGAGAGATCCTAAATTCTCTTGCCCTGCCAGACTCCAGGATGTAATCTTCCCACCTGATTAATGTTGCATGATTAGCCACCCAAGCTAGTTCACAAGAATTTACATTATTTATTCATGTTTGACTCCCTTTTTGTTGTCAGTTGTGTCCTTGTTACTGTCTCCTCCAACCTCAGTGACTGACCCATCCACAGCATTTTTATTGTCAGTTGTGTCCTTGTTACTGTCTCCTCCAACCTCAGTGACCGACTCATCCCCAGCTTTTTTGTTGTCAGTTGTGTCCTTGTTACTGTCTCCTCCAACCTCAGTGACCAACTCATCCACAGCTTTTTTGTTGTCAGTTGTGTCCCTGTTACTGTCTCCTCCAACCTCAGTGACCAACTCATCCACAGCTTTTTTGTTGTCAGTTGTGTCCCTGTTACTGTCTCCTCCAACCTCAGAGACCAACTCATCCACAGAAGCGGATGCACGTGAACTTGGATTATCAACTCCTTGAGTCGGCTCAGTTTTGTCCTTGTTACTGTCAGAGGTTCCAATGCTTGAGTTATTGAGAGAAGCTGATGGCTCATCAGTAGCTATCTGCTCATCCTTTGTTAATGCAACACTGGATGATGGTGATGATGATTCGGCTAGACCAGGATTACAGTTCCCAGGTTCTATCTCAAGTTCTCCGTTGGGAAGAACATCAGAAGGGTCATTGGCATCAGAAGATTCCCTCCATTCAACCCACTCAACTGGTTTATCGGTCCCATGTTCTAATTTTAGTCCTGCTTCTGGAGATGTTGCAGTGTCAGCTAACTCCTCATCTTCACCAGCAACAACATCATCCCCACTGGCTTTTACAAAAACCTCGTCAGCATTAGGTGATGGAGACGCAAGGGAACCTGTTGAGCGTTCATTGGCTACTTGATCTCTATCCTCCTCAAAAGCAAACCAGTTGGAATTTGTAAATAGAGACCCACTGCATGTGCCAAAGTAAAATAAAAGGTATTCATTGAAAGAATTGGAAAAAATACCTTTACATGAACACCAAACATGACAGTTCAAATTCAAAGTAGAAAATTGACAAATGTATGATCAACAGAGGCACAGCATTTACCTTTCAAGGTCATCTCCCAACCGCAAAGAAGATATAACAACTTCTGCAGATTCATCATCAAAATAGACATCCTGCAAGATACATATTATGTCATGTTTTATCATGATTGTAAATCAAACCTCAATAAAAAAAATTCCAAGGCACATCTTAAGTGGTAAACAAACACGAGAAATCAAAGATAAACACGTGCAGACTTGTATGAAAGCCATCAATTTACTCAGCAAAAATAGGCGAAATTTATGTGGTGCAGGAGTTCAAGTACTATACGACACCCAAAGCAAGAATTACTCATTCCATCTTTAGACAAATTTATAATTTACACAAGAAAAATTATCTGAGCATTCACTTCACATATTCAATTGTGCATTCATTTCACCTCAATTCCAAAATTAGAGATTAACATTTACGAGGAAAATATCATACCTCATCATCTCGTTCAAGAGAGCCATGAACCTGAGAGTATCATACAACAAAGAATGACATCAGCCATCAGGAATTTATCTTTGTACAATAAAAAAAAGTAATGAAAGATGACATAAGAAACACTCAACACAATCACCAAGTATGCACAATAAAGAACAAATAGGCTATTTGTAGGACAAAATTCACATAAGTAATTATGCAAAAAGGATAGCTGGTGTACATAATTTGAGAACTGACTATTAACTGTAGGCAAGTATTTTAATAACATTGGAAAATCAAGCAAATCCAAAAACAATTGCTGGCAAAGCTATGTTCATTTCACTCCGGTCTGATTTCCATAGGATGGGAAGGATTTGACTTCCTCAAAGTTGTAGGATTAGGCTGCCTTTTTTAAGTTAACTTGAAGCCAGACTGAGCCCATTCCATTCACAGTTAAATCTTCTGATATAACACCATAAAAATCATCTTTATAGGTATTTCACATACTTCTGGCCATTATGAAGAAAACAACTTTAGGAGCCTTTGTGGACAGAAACTAACATGACATCACGAAGTGATTCCAAATGAGATTGATAAATAATCCTTCATCAATCTCAGAAAAATTCCAGATATTTCTGTTCTTCTGTTTAGAGCTATCAAAAATGACACTACAAAATGAACATTCAGCTGCAGACAGACAGGTGATCCCTGGAAATGAATGTACCTCTTCAATGTCTTCATTATTGTAAATGCCATAACGGAAGGCCTGACTCAAATTATTTGCTAATGCAGCAACATCATAATCCCGATCTTGATAATCATCCTCGTCACTATCCCTATTTCTGTCATGCAACGCTGTTGGTCTCCTGTAACAATCAATTAAATTTAAATCAACAAAAGAGTCTCGTAGGAAATACACAACAAAACCACATGATATGACCTACATTGAAGCTACATAAAAAAAATATGATGCTCAATCCCAATTCCCAACAATAAGAAAAAAATTCAATAACCGAAAAGATCGTGCTCAAGCTCAGCTCCAAGCGTGCATTGAAATGCACACAACAAATCAGCAAGAGTACAATAAATCTCATCCAACTCGGCTGCCATGCATGGTTGATGGGTTCACTTTGGCACTGGTTTCACTTTAATTCAGTAAAGTAGCACAAAAAAAGGGATTTTGAAAAGGGACTAAGCAATATCTACTCATAGAAAGTTTTTACAGTTATTTTATAATTATCTTAAAATTGGAGTTTAATTCTATCATCATTACTACCTAGTGGGATAAGGCTGTTACCTAGTGGGATAAGGCTGTTGTAATTCTATCATCACAAAATTACCTAAAATATCCCAATAAAATCAATATACAATTATCGTTAAACCTCTCTTATTTATGCATCATGATCCCAAAGCATTGCATCAATTTAGTCAATTTTGTTTCAGTAAGATGGAATACATCATTTCGCAGTTTCAATATTATTTTAGTTATTACAGAAGTACAAGATGAAGGATCATTCTACAAACAAAACTAAATAACAAAACATACAAGTCAAAATGAATATCAGCTCAATATTTCAGTAATCCTCTGCATGAAAGGAAATTCCATTACAAAAACTTGAAAGTAATTTATAAAAAGATGTTAAAAAGACAATCTTAATAAAACATACAAAATTTTCTTGAACACCACTTTTATATATTCTGGAGCTCAATGCTCTCTTGGTTCAGTGAACAATGGTCTATGCCTCTATTGGAAACATTTTTCTTGATCAAGGAAGGTATATTATACTCTGATGGTTCTAATAGTTGCTATGACTTCAAGTTTATGGCTCAAGAAAAGAGAATAGGATTCCAATATGGAGTGAAACCCCCAATGATTCTAATCAGGACTTCTAAGAGCATGATGTCATTCAAAGAAACAGCAAATCTTAATTTTTCAGCTAATTCTGATATTGCATATGAAGATCAACCAGGGGTAGAACAAGACAATGCCAGTTAAGAAATGCAACATACCCACACGACCATTGATAGACATTTTCCACAGCATTGCGATTTGATAAAACACTCAGGTACCAATCTTCCCATTCACTATTTCCCTGTCAATTTAAGAAGTTTGAAAATGAGCTTCAAGATTATGTACTTAACGTTTAACATTCATTTTGTGCAAGAACATATTAAAACATCCGACAATTACTTACTAGGAAAAGAAAGAGAATTGATTAACAGATACCAGATACCAGCAATATAACTTTAAACACTCAAAAATCCTACCACAACTTGCTGGAGACAAAGTAACATACCTGCAAATGTTCCTGAATCACACTGTTGTTATTCCCTAACTGGACAAGTTTGTTAGATATACGGGTTAAGTGTCCTATGCATCCTATCCTGGGTGCTGATTTACCCTCAGCAGGTATTGTTGGCTGCATGAATATTTGCAAAGACAAATTGAAAAGTTAAAATATTAATTCATCCCAAAAGATTTTTTTATTTTTCATTAAATAGTTGAATCAAAACATAGATAACAAAACAAAACACTTTTTGCAATACAAGTTTTAGGGGTGGGGGGGAGGTCATGCACCTTGTTTGTATCAGCTTCCAACGTGAATTGCTTTTCTGCTTGTATAATTTTCCCAACAAAATCACAAGCACGGAGAAGATGTTCCAGAAGATAAGAATTCTTACTCTCCAAGCAAGACATTATAATGTTTTCCACGTGGTGATGCAAAAAGTTATTGTATGGGTACCTACCACATTCAAACATTGCAGCAATGCATGAGATCAAATGACATGGCACAAGACAACAGAATAGCTAAACTTACTCAAAGAACAGGTGAATAATTCTTTGTACTGCTCCAAGATCAATCAATTTCCTCTCAGCAGCTTCACCACCAACAGTTACTAAAACTGATATAAACTCTACAATCTGAAAGAATATATGTGCAGTTAATATTATGGCAAAGCTGCAATATTACTTCTCAACATCTTCGAAGATCATGAGCACCAAATATTAAAAAGGCAATTACTTGTAAAAGGTATCATGACAGCAAGGGGGTGTGTTGGTTATTTTATTGTTGTTTGATAATGTTTTATATTTCTAGCTTGTTGTAGAAGCTTGTAGTGTTTTATTAATGTTTTATATTTCTCAACATCTTCCATCTCTGTATATCGTCGGCCACCGTCACCAGCGCTGCCAACAACTATCGCTGCCGCTGCACCTTTCTCCGACAATACCCAGATCTGGGTCGTCTCTTTCAGCACGTCCCAACCTCGGAGGTTTCGAAGTCAGAAACCTCAACATGCGCTCCCATGCGACAATTCTTTGTTCTCATCTATCTTTCCACCTAAATTTCCTTATCTTGTTACTTTAGCGAATGGGTCCAAAGTTGCCTCTCAAGGAATTGGTCAAGTTCCCCTTTCTTCTTCCTTATAATTAAATTTTTTTTTGTACATTCCAAATTGTCCTTATAACTTAATTTCTCTGAGCCAATTGACTCGCTCCTTAAATTATTCAATAACATTTGATGTTGATTCCTTTGTCATACAAGAATGTGGTACGGGCCGTCTGATTGGCGTTGAGCATGAATCACGAGGCCTTTATTATCTTCTAGAAGCCAACTCATCTATGTCCTGTTTTGTAGCCTCTTCAAAACTTTTGCATGACCGTTTAGGTCACTCTAGTTTGGCAAAATTGAAGATCATGGTTCCTAGTCTCAAGCAACTTCAGAAGTTAGAAAGTGAGTCATGGAAATTAGACAAACATGCTAGATCCTCTTTCCCTAGACAAACTAAAAAAAGATGTAACTCAGTTTTCTCTACCATTCATTCAGATATTTGGGGACCAAGCCAAGTAACATCTTTTGGTTTCAGATATTTTGTAACCTTTATAAATGAATACTCTTGACGTACTTGGGTTTACCTAATGAAAGAGAGATTTGAACTTTTGTCCATCTTCAAGTCCTTCTTTAATGAGATTAAGAACCAATTTGGCAAAACAATTAAAAATTTTAGAAGTGACTGCCAAAGAATATTCTTCTGCTGAACTTTCTTTGTTTTCATCCTCACAGGGTATTCTGCATCAATCCACATGTCCACACACACCACAACAAAATGGAATAGCAGAAAGAAAGAATAACAGTTAGTTGAGACTGCACGCTCCTTGATGCTTAATACCAATGTTCCAATACATCATTGGGGAGATGCAATTTTGACTGCAGGTTTTTTAATAAACAGGATGCCTTCTTCTCTAAACAACAAAAACCCTCATTCCATTGTTTTTCCACATGAACCGTTGTATCATGTTTTGTTCATAATGTCTCACCAAGATTAGACAAACTGTCTGCAAAGGCTATTAAGTGTGTCTTTTTAGGAAATTCTCGCCTGCAGAAAGGTTACAAATGTTACTCTCCACAAACTAAAAGTGTTACATGTCTACTGATGTTACTTTCTTTGAAGAAACTCTTTTTTTCTCATCCTCCATGCACGATCCTGGTTCCATACAGCAAGTTCTACCTGTTCCTACCCAAGACCCTTTTGACCAAGAAAGACATCAGCCTCGGTCTCTTATTCTAAGTTCAGCGATAGTGCCTCTCCTTCTCCACACAAGACACAAGGAGCTAGTTGTTCAGTGCCTATAGATTCTCCTGATTCATGTCCTTCGCCATCAACTCCTCATACAACAGATCCTTCCTCCACATCACATCCTAGTAAACCAAGTTCTGATTGGCCCATTGCTATTAGGAAAGGTATTTGATCTACTCGAAATTCTCACCCTATTTACAATTTTGAGTTATCATCACATATCTCCTTCATTTTCTCCTTCGTCTCTTCCTTGTCTTCTATTAATATTCCTAAAAATGTTCAAGAGGCACTTGATCATCCTAGTTGGCGACAAGCCATGATTGTTGAAATGCAGGCTCTTGAGAATAGTGGCACATGGGAATCATTTCCTCTTCCTCCTAGGAAGAAGACAGTTGGCTACAGATGGGTTTTTATGCTGTTAAAGTCGGGCCAAATGGTGAGGTTGATCGATTTAAGGCTCAGTTGGTTGCCAAAGGCTACACTCAAATTTAGGGCCTTGATTACTGTGACACCTCTCCTGTGGCCAAGATCACAATTGTTCGGCTCTTCGTAGCTATGGCAGCTATTCATCATTAGCCTCTTTATCAATTAGACATAAAAAATGTCTTTCGTCATGGTAATTTAGAGGAGGAAATCTATATGGAGCAACCTCCTGGTTTTGTTACTCAGGGGAGTCTGGTTTGGTGTCTAAATTGCGTCGATGTCATACTACTCCCAGGAAGCGTGTTTATCTAATTGTCTATGTTGATAACATTGTTATTACAGGGAATGATGCTACCAAAATTCCCAACTAAAGCAACACTTATTCAGTCATTTTCAGACCAAAGACCTAGGTTGCCTAAAGTACTTCCTTGGTATTGAAGTGGCTCAATCAAAGGAAGGTGTTGTTATTTCACAGAGAAAATATGCTCTGGACATTTTGGAAGAGATAGGTATGACTAATTGTAGGCCTATTGATAGCTATGGATCCAAATTAGAAGTTAATGTCAGATCAAGGTGAACCTTTTCCAAATCCAGAGAGGTATAGAAGGCTGGTTGGGAAACTCATTTATCTCACAATTACAAGGCTTGATCTGTCATTTGTAGTCGGAGTTGTCAGTCAATTTATGCAGGATCCTCACAGCACTAGCATGCTGTGATTCGCATTCTTAGATACATCAAAAAGACTCCAAGACAGGGATTATTGTATAAAGATAGGTACAGTGATGCTGATTGGGCAGGTTGTCCCATAGATAGGTGATCCACCACGGGATACTGTTTCTCCTTTGGAGGAAATATTGTCTCTTGGAAAAGCAAGAAATAGAATGTTGTTGACCGATCAAGTGCAGAAGCAGAATATAGAGCTATGGCTCTTGCTACTTGTGAATTTGTGCGAATTAAACAACTTCAAGAATTAAAATTTTGTGATGTTCAGCAGATGAAGTTGTATTGTGATAATCAGACAGTCTTCACATCGCTTCTAATCCTGTATTTCATAAGAGAACTAAACATATAGAGATTGATTACCATTTTGTTCGGGAAAAATTGCAGTACAAAGAAATTGGTACTAAATTTATCAACTCCAACAACCAGCTTGCAGTCATCCTGACCAAGTCCTTGAGAGGTCCTTGGATCCACTTTATATGTTCCAAGCTTGGAGCACACAATTTATATGCTCCAGCTTGAGGCGGAGTGTTGATGTTGTTGTTTGATAATGTTTTATATTTCTAGCTTGTAGTAGAAGCTTGTAGTGTTTTATAGCTTGTTGTAGAAGTTCTTAGAAGTTGTCCTGTAATCTGTCACCATAGGCTAGGTTATAGCTTTCATCATGAACTATTTTTTGTACTATCTGTCAATTCTGATATATATATATATACATCTCTCAGCAAACTAAGGCTGAGGATCCTTTTTGTGTGCATATTTTCATACTCAAACATTTCAAGTGTTATGAAGGGACTACCTAGTCTCGAACCTATGACCAGTGATGATATTGCAATAAGCAAACCATGCATAGGGGTGTTTGTTTCAAGGTATGAAATTTTATTCCCTGGAATCACATCCCCAGGAATATTATTCCAGGGAATATTATTCCGTTGAACATGTTTGTTTGACAATAGTAATTTCAGAAGAAAAAAAAATTATTTAATTAAAAAATAAAAGTAGAAAAAGAAACGAGGAAGAATGGAATCGTAATAGGTAGTTTTGTAGAAAATAACTTCCATTCCCATGGGAATCCAATATGCTCACCATTCTCCATGGGAATGAGAAGCAAGATAATTGAGAGTATTTTACATTCCTGGGAATGTTTTTACAAAACTTATACCAAAAATGGTAATATGATATTCCCAAGTCCACATTCCCAGGAATCTTGCTCAACACACCTTGAAACAAAAGCCACCAAAATGTTCAAAACTCAGCTACCAATTTCCAACAGACTCAAATCAAACAGACAAATGCAACAATTTCCAATAATTTTTTTTTTTTTTTGATCGGCAAAAATAATATTATATATATGGAAGTAAGTACAAGAGGTACTAAAAGAAACAAGAGGCCGGCAATGTGCTAGCCATGCTTTGGCAGCCTAATACATGAACTGAATAAGGATGCCAAAGAACATGCTAGAAACCCACATGATGGCAAAAAGAAATATGGTGACATCCTAATTATGTCCTCCACTACAAACAAAACCGTCTTTGATATGGCTAGACCATATGTAGAAAGGGATATCAAAGCCTGTAGAGTAATTAGTTTACCTTTAAACGATGTTTACCAAGAGGTGGTTGTAACTTGCCAAAAGTAGTTAGCAAGAGATTTTCAGCAGAAGACACATCTAAGAGCTTGAGTAAATCACCTGTAGAGTAAGAACTAGATAAGCATTTTTTTCTCCTGTAGAACCAGTCACAATAAAACTACAAAATACAGAAAAAAGAATGTACATTCAGACACATAGTGTCACAATGTAATGTAACAAGCTTAAAATATCTTACTTAGCTAATTGACCCATTTTTCCAAGATGAAATGAAACTCACAATTCAGTATAAATAGAATTTTACATATTAGATGTGAGTACTAGTGACCTGGTTTCCACCCAAATTGAAAAGAATGAAATTTATTTTTTGCTTGGGAGAGGGGAATTATTGAAGCAATAGGGGGAGAGAGAGAGAGAGAGAGAGAGAGAACAATAGCAGAAGTTAAATGGAAGTTAAATGGCCTTTTAGTTCATGTATTTAGACAAACTATTTCGCCCCCAAGAGTACTAGGAACACACTCCTAATATGCTCTCTTCTATTGGATAAAATTTATTGAAAATTACAAAAACATACGTGATGTCCACTAAATAACAATGTGGTTTTTGATTTCAAATAAATTTCAATTAATAAGAGTGTGTTCGAAAGAGTGCGTTCCTAGGCATTTTTCTTCTCCGCAAAACATACTTTCTAACCATTCAGAAATTTATCCATAATCAACCATTGTCATCATATTAGAGTCCACTACACCCTAGAAGGCATATTATATTGCAAAGATAGTCTAAGTAGCATACACAAAAAATGGAAGCTTGAAGCTATGACCTATGATCCGCAATTTACCACTGGGAACATTTAACTAGTTACTTGGGCACTTTGTTCCATTCAATGGTTTCTTTGAAATTTTATTTAGTGATAGAATTACTAAAAACTCAATTATAACCCAAAAACCACATTAGCCTCTGCTATTTCAGCTACATTCATCAGGCAGCACCATAACCACATGCTACTATGAGCCCAGATGCCATCCAAGAGAAAGGCTCTGCACCATGGCATTTCAGTGGCAGTTTGGCTGAGATCTGGCACACTACTATTTGCCACGGTGGCTATTTAAGAACATTATATAGAGCTCAAAATTATAACACTAACAAGATGACTTTTGAGACCTAGAAGAAACAGGTTATTTGAAGGTCAAAGTGGACGGAGGAAGTCTTACCTAGGCTTTCTAGCATGCCTTCAACAGTCTCAGGATTTGCAGTCACAGTAGATCCATTAGTCATTTGGCGGTTATATGTATAATAAGCGCCAAAAGTATGTCTCTTGGGGTCTAGCAAAGATATGCATACAGATAAAGAGTTAACGAGAACAGATTTTGGCCGAGAGACTTCAAGAGCATGACGGAATAATCTTCCTATAAAGCTGCAAATAGATGATAAAAGATGTTAAAGAAGAAAAGGATGCATAAACTTCAAGTAACTGATGTAGGATTGTACTCATAACAAAAAGAAATCCCGAAACAAATCTACCTCGGGCTGGAGATTTTTGCAGTAAGCCCTGCTGGAGCAAATCGAGTAATAGCACAGAGAGTTTCTGCTGCATTAGCATGCACTTCTGGAGAATCCTGTAAAATCAACACCAAAAGAATGTTTAGTCAATGTGAGTGTACTTGCTGGCCTTTTTAATAAAGAGAATATGGTTGTATACATTATCCTTATACCATTCATCGTACGTACTTATGTATTCATCTTTGTAAGTTAGCGGGGTCTAAGGAGGATTTGTTAGAGAAAACTGCAGCATAAGTAACACAAAGATATCCTCGTGTATGCAATAAAAAATATACAGCACAAGTGAAATTGCTCACTAGTGCAATACAGCTATTCAGGCATATAGCCTGGAAGCCATAAAAATAATCCTAACTCATAACAGCTGTAGTGTACGGACAACATACTATACTTAATACATGAGCATTCTAGTCCACATAAACCATACAATGCCAAAAATCTTTCCATCATTGCTACTGTTAAAGCCACCGACATTAACCAACAAAACAGCCCCAAACTTGAACAACAAACATTATGAAAAAAAATCCTATTCTGTATATGAGGTGGTTTATATGTATCACAAAGATGCTTTGCGATTTTTTTTTATCGGGAAAAATATGTATTATATATATAATCAGTACAAGTAGTACTAATATCTGTACATCCCAGTGTACATGTTGTCTATGTGTAAGATTATGATATCGAAATATGCTTGAGATATTAGAATACCATAAGCCCCATCTTTGAGCACACTGGAATACCCATTACAAAAAGTATCTATGGTCTAATCCCTCCCCTATACAAGAATCCAGATTTAACATTACTGGACCAAAAGTGGAACGGCAGCTCAAAATCCTTATCTAAATATCTAAGCCACATCCAGCAGAAGAAAATTGCATCCTCCATCAATTTCTGTCCATTAAAATCCTCATTTGAGAATACAATTCTGTTTCTATGATTCCAAATGCACCATGTGAGGGCAGCCCACCAAATCCACCATCTGCTTTGGACAATTCCTGATGAATTGCAGTATGAATGTTGTAGAAAGTGTTCCTTAGGTGATGCAGGGAACACAGTTACAACCTCTGTCCATGCAAGGCTCTCCCACCATAAAGGCATTATTCTTTGGCAGCCGAAAAATGTGGGACACTTCCTCCTCATGAATAGAACAAACGGGCAGTGGTAGTCATCTAGCTGCACATTCCTTCTCCTTAGGTTTGCTTTGTGATTTTAATCTACATGATTGCTTGCTCTCAAACTAAATACTTTCTGTGTGCTTTCATAGTTAAGTTAGGTGCTTTTGTTGATCTCCATATATTTTATATATTTGTATAGTAATTTAAGTAACATTTAATTCAGACTAGATTCATCATTTTTATAAAATTCTGTTATTCCTCAAACATAGTTGTCAATCCCAAATAGTGGTGTGGAGCATGGTAGTCAAAATTGATATTTTATTCGAAATCGGAAAGGGGAGTATGGATCGTAAGATCCTACAAAAATTATAAATTCATGTATATGCACATATAATCAGAATATGACACTTGAAAGACATAATTAAACTTCAATTCAACATCATTAGCAAAAAAGAAATGAGAGGGAGTGTTGAAACTGAAAAAAAAAGAGGGAATTGGGACATTCAGTGATAGAGAACAGATGAGTATTAGGAATAAGATCAACAGTTTATATTGTTTCTTGTTAATTGCATTAATTTGTAATTAAGAGAGTAATTTTTGTGGAGTAAAAGAGAGAATCAGTAATTAAGGGAGAATCAGATTGTGATTTTGACTATCATGGTGTGGAGCATCCAATTCACTAAATGCTATAGCAAGATGGCCGCTATTCTAACCAATTAGAATAAAAAAGATTTAAGAGTAGAAAAAAAACAAAACAGCACAAGGACAGAACAAGGAAAGGCAGCAAAGGTCTCAGCCTCTCAGGATGATCAGAAACTGAGGAGAACAGAGGTTGGGGATGGACAACTGTCACAGCTAGCCAGAAAATGCAGAGAAATGCCAGAGAAGGGTGGGTGCTTATCGCAGAGACCAGTGGGTGATACTTCATAACAGAGTGCAGGCTGTGAATGAGAGAGTAGGGTTTCAGTTCTGATTCAAAGGAGAGGGCAAAATCCTTAATTGATCCCCCTAAATGACACTTTCATGATTAAAAATATGTTTTTATGACCCACACCAATAGCACTCACTCCAGCTACAATTTCCGTGATTTTGTCTGCTATTGTGCAACCATTGAAGCATGTTCCAGCTGCTTCACGACAATTCTGTGACAGCACCACTATTTGGTGCTACTGACAACTGTGGAAGAAAATATACCTCAAAAGAAAAAAAGCATGATTAGGGTAGTACTGCATCACTCCATAATTAAAAAGTTAATACAGGTCAAATGGGGCACCGATTTATTATTACAGTATTAGCTAATAGAAAATGAGAGTGGCAAATAAAACTTCCTTAAGGATTATATTTCAATCTGATCATATGCACAAATATTCACATATTTAATTCATTTGTTGGCCTCACATTATACTTAAAAAATTACTTTTTAATTTTATCCAGCCAAATCCAGTAACATACTTTTAGATTTGGAAACAGTAACATCCAAATCCTCCAGTAGAGATTTTAAAAAAATGATGATACTTACTGAAGAACTGAATTTATCCACAATCATCTCAAGCACATTAGTATCTTCAATCCACTGCATTGCATCCACATGACTTACATACATATGTTCATCAGCACCAATCAAGCGTATCAAAACCTGGTATTTAGAAGAAAAATATTACCACTGAAATAAATACAAAAGCACACACAAGAACAGAATATAGAGAGAAATATAAATTCTAACCAATGAAATAATTGATTTTTAAAGATTTACAATACTATACCCCATGCACATGTATCAGCAATAAATACAAGTAATACAAAAGATTTGAACTAACAGCAAATCAAAGAAGAAAGCATAACTGGTGAGTACAGCATTTAAAAATAAATAAAGGTTGTCAAAAAACCAACCTCCATGATAGATGTAATTCCAATCAACTCAACTAGTTTCTTCACAATTTCCTGGTGAGCCTGGATAACCATAAGGACAACACATCAGCAAACTGATAGGTGACCCAATGGATGCTTGACACAACAATGAAAATAAGCAGTCCTTCAGTCCATTACTAGAATATATAATAACACTAGGAAATATTCATCAAAATGTTCCATCAAGTAACTTCCTTTAATATAATTGGGCAAAACTCTCACATCGGCTAGATATAGTGCCAAGATAGAGTATTATAAATAGGGGCAACCCTCACCCTATGAGCTAGCTTTTGGGGTTGAATTAGGCCCAAACCCACATTCTAAGATGGTATTATCAAAGTCTATCCTAGATCCATTAAAAGGGCCACCCACCATATTATCCATGCACCAAGCCAAATATGTTGGGCGTGAGGGGTGTATTGGGAAAAACCCAAGTCTCACGTCGACTAGAGATAATGTCAAGATAGAGTATATAAATGGGGGTAACTCTCACCTTATGAGCTAGCTTTTGGGGTTGAGTTAGGCCCAAACCCACATTTTAAGATGGTATCAGAGCCAATGGTAAACCATTTGCTCAACCACTCTTCTCTACTTTGTTTAACAGAGGAGAAACCCACTCCGTTCAACGAAGAAATTAGCTACTTAGGTGCATCACCTATAGCCCAAGCTAAGAAATATCCACACTTCCAATTCCAACACATATATCACACCTTTTTTACTTTGTTGAGCTAAATATAAAAGCCATGATAGGATGGGAGTGAGGAAAATCTGTAGGATATCATTCAAATTCACATGCAATACACATATCACACTTTTGTTTCAGTAGTTGAGCTATTTTAAAGCCAGAACAAGAGCGAGGAAAGTCTGTAGGGTATTTTATAATTCACAAGCTTAACATCTATTCTGACGGTTATAACCATGAGTGCAATGGAGAATAAGAGAAATAGACATGTAATATGATCTGGTTAAACTTACAATGAAGCAATGTCCAAGCAAAACAAAGAAAATTACCTAAGATTACAAATGTGTTTGTAGCCACCCAACATGCAAACCCTAATTTCAATACACAACACACTCCAGACCTAACCTAAATACTGAATTTACATTTACATTGTACACATGCAGACAAACATGTAGGTCCCTTGCTTTCACACCACATAAGCTACTTGAAAATTCTGGGTCAGATTGCAATGCCGGTTTGCCAGGTCAGATAGATGTCAAGTCACAAACCAAAAACTAAGTTAAAACCACTTATAATCATTATAGGAGAGTATACTTACTCGCCCAGCTATAGTGTATTTTCTTTTCTGTTTGGTTAAGTCTGATTATGTTAACCATAATCTTTCCTTAGTTTTCTGTTAGGAACTAACTGAAGGTTGACAGTTACTGGTGGGTAACTGTCTATATAAACAGCTTGTAGTCTGTGTAAGTTGGGCTGATTTTATCGATACAATCACCTTTCCTTCTCTCTGTCTTCCTTTTCTCTGAATCTATTATGGTATACAGAGCAAGATCGATCCTTGTGATGCAAACTGGGCATCTGATCTGGATGACAGAAGACCAAACTCTGGTGCTGCCATTTTTCTTGGTCGTAATTTGGTATCTTGGTGGTCTAAAAAGCAATCAGTGGTAGCCAGATCCAGCACAGAGGCAGAGTATAGGAGTTTAGCTCTTGCTACAGCTGAGGCAACTTGGATTCAGCCTCTTTTGGTTGAGCTCAAGGTTCCTCATGCTCCTCCTGTAATCTTCAGTGACAACCTCAGCACTGTATCCTTAACACAAAATCCTGTTTTGCACTCCAGAACTAAGCACATTGAGCTTCATTTGTTTTTTGTTCGAGAGAAGGTTATTGGCAAGCATCTTCAAGTAGTTCATGTTCCTGCTATTGATCAGAGGGCAGACATTCTTACTAAAGCACTCACCCCTGCTACCTTTGCTACTTACAGATCCAAGTTCAAAGTAGTTGAGAAGCATTCTGCCAACCACTGCTGAGCTTGCAGGGGGGTATAAGAGAGTATACTTACTCGCCCAGCTAGTGTATTTTCTTTTCTGTTTGGTTAAGTCTGGTTATGTTAACCATAGTCTTTCCTTAGTTAGTTTTCTGTAAGGAACTAACTCAAGGTTCGTTGACAGTTACTGTTGGGTCACTGTCTATATAAACAGCTTGTAATCTGTTGTAAGTTGGGTTGATTTATCAATACAATCACCTTTCCTTCTCTCTCTCTTTCTTCCTTTTCTCTGAATCTATTAATCGTTCAATCCATTTGCTTGTATCCTCATCATCAACAATGAAGCAACTAGAATTTCCATCATTATCCCTTGAAGGGCACAACTAAATACTTTTGCAAGTCCAACCAAACCCAAGCAATGCCTAAACTTGCTGACCGGACCAGCTTTGATCATCATATCTTTTGGGTTTTCATGAGTAGTAATTTTCTGCAATAGTCCCCTGTGATACAATATCCCAAACAGCGATATCAAATGTGCTGGGTCCTCTTGTGATAATCTACTTGTCAAATGTAAAGCACTTGGTTGTAAGCTTTCTTTTTCAGAAACCACCAAAATTCACTCATTATACCACTGCTGTCAGAAAGTGTAGCCTACTTGTATTGCTGCTTGGAGACAATACAAGTTTAGCTAGCTAGGTTGCCTTCAAACTGATACGAACTGATAATCAGGGACAGTTATGGCAGTTATGTGAAGAAAATAACTGCTTCAGAAACCAGTTTTGTATTAGAAACTCCAAGATGACAGTTACGTGTAGAAAATAAATGCTAGTACTTAATTTTGTATTAGAAACAACAGGATGAAAGTTGTGCGTAGAAAATAACTGCCAGTAGTTATGTATTAGGAGTATAAATCTAATAGTAGCTTGCGTAATCAGGTGTGTGAAGTTATTTTAAGCTTGTGGACAGAGAATACTCTCTTAGGAGACTTCTGTCTCTGGGACAGTAAGTGTAAAGCCGTATTTGTGTAATAGGGACTTTATTATTATTGTCAATTGGTGTTCTATCACAAACTAACAGCACAACTATAAGAGTAAATAGATAACAAGCCAGAGACGACCTATCCAAATCAACTGCAAAATAACAGTCCAAATAGCACCAACCAACATTAGAGATACACCTCTGAACCACAGAATCCATTTCACTGCTAGCCATTCTTCCAAGGCATGCTATATGCACTAACAACCCACTGACAGCACTTGCACTCAAAATCAAACACACTCCACTCTAAGAAGAAGAACCAACATTTTTTCCAATACAAATGAATAATAAATAAAGAACAAACTTCTGGCTTTTCACAGTGCCTTATTAATGTATTGCTAAGGGTCATATTATTTTAGAGACTTCAATTCATTACGCTTCTTTGCTTATTGGGCATACTGATTATCCATAAAAGTTGAGATTTAATTGCAATTTTAACAGTACTACTATTGCTTTTAGTTGGCCAATCATATAATGCACTAACAATCTTAATAATTGAGAAGGAAGCTACTGGAAAATTCATTAAAACCCTACATTCTAGCATCAGTTCTGCAATAATCATTTGCACACAACAGTTCAATGTGATAACAAGACAGCATGGTAAGAAAGATGTTTCCAAATAAATAATGAAGAAGTAGTTGACTTACTTGAACATATTGCATGAAAGGAACTGTCTTACGTAACAAAAGGCATACAACTACCTAGCAGCATAAGAACTTAATAAGTACAGTGGCCAAGATTATTTGTAAAAGGAACTTTAAAACTTAAAAGGGAAAATAAATAATTAAAAACAGAAGGAAAGAAAATTAAACAGAATGTTAAGTTTTGATCTCAAAGGGAAAGCATTGGTCAACCCAACCATGATTTGTTTTTAAGTCAAATAATTTTGGAGTCGGAGAGCAAAAGTTAAATCGGGGTAGCAGGCTTATTTCTGGGCAAGCTCAACTCTGCCCTCAACAAAAGCAATTTTATAGCCTAACTAAACATGCAGTAAGCTTCAAATTTCAATAAATCAGTACCTTGCTAAAATATCCAGCTAGTAGGTTACTATGGGAGTGATTTAGATCCAAAAAGGAGAACAACAAATTCATCAACTGCCAAGAAGGAATGAGGTCAGCACTCCTAGAATATTACCAACAAATAAGGGTTTAAAAGTTTTCGATGTCTTACTTCCTCATCCTCTATAAGAGTTTTGAGTATGATATCAACTTCACAGGTAAAAATCTCACATGCAATAAAAGGAAACCTGTTACAATAGCAATAAGATATCACTGCAAAATGCAAATATCCAGCTAACAGGAACCTAATCAATCTCCAATTTGAGCAACCTACTTAAAAGATCGCTTCTTTTCAGCATCCTCAGGAGCTTCTTCAATGATGTATCGTGTCAATTGTTCCACCTGTGCTCTTCCAGACAAACTGCAACAGGCAACATAAAATTTCATTAAGTACAAATGAATTAAAAGAGAGTTGTGGTTAGCCAATCACACAATAATGAAAGACCACAGTTGCAAAGTACAAAAAAGAAAACAATTTATCCCAAACACAATATGTTATCAGTATCCAAGCCAAAGGAATCTATAATTTAAAATGCTTGCAGCAGAAAAAGATAGTCCAGAGTTCATCAGGTATAAACAACTTTCCAAAACTACACTAAAATCTATACCTAAAGCCCTATAATTTCATCACTATACCATTTATATTATTATTATGTTTAAATGCAGGTAACAAAAAGACCATTTTTTAATAAATTGTACTACCAATCTTTTATTTGTAACGAAATTATCTTTCAAAAACAACAAATAGCAATTAACATAAGTTTACTATGAGCCTCATGCACTAGGCCACCCTTTTTAACATTAATATGAGTTACACTATAAGAAGAATCTCTTCATCCTTTCTTCACTCTCCTGATTCCTCAACCAGATTGACTTTTAGATATAGGCAAGTAAATGTAAATGAGTATTATCTCAACGGTTAGTTATTTTACATTTCACAATAATTACAATTAAGACACGCAAAATGAGTATTATCCCTAATTCCCTATTCATTATCACAATCAAGCTGACAAATTTTCAAGTTTTGAATCAGATTATCAAAACTCAAATTAGGAGAACTCACAAGCCAATAAAATGGAAACTCAAACCAATACTTTGTTTCCTAATCTAATTAATTAGAACGTAAAGGCAAAAGTCCAAATTGTTAGAAGACTAAGTAGGGCTCACTTCAGTGATTTCAAGCATGTCACTTCATAATTGTATCCCCACCTACTATTAAGCCATAATAGATTTAAATAAGAAATACATTTGTAATAGCAGAAAAGAAGAGCATTACAAATTTATAAGGCGACTGTTAAGAGCTTTGCATTCCTGAATAATTTCATCCTCATCAAGTAGTTCATCCAAAGTAAAATTCTCCTTATCCAAAATGGTCTCCACCTGCAATATAATACACCAAATAAAACAGTAAAATTGCTATACGCCTATACCAATAGGTATCTACATATCATTTTAAAAATTAAATTAAATAAATCTATTCTAGTCCCCCAAAGAAACAAGCAATAAATGTAATCATGAAAAGATGACATCAGGAATATCCAAGAAAATGTTACAGATGTATGAGGTACTTGTGAGTTGTGGCACAATGCCTTCTAAGAAATTCTGGTGGACAATAAGGAAGTGACTGAAAAAAAAAAAACCTCCAAATTCTTGCCATATCAATGATGGAAAAAAAAATCTCTCTAGCAACAATGCAAATAAAACCAAACCAAGGCCAAGAACACAATCCTATTTCACAAAAAGGAGAAATGAACACCATTAAAAATATAGGCATTTCTCTCCAACCAAATACACCATATAACTGTTTAGACTGAGCAACACAGTTATTAAATGTTTAGATCGGGAAAAATATATACAGATCGTTGCTAAAATCAAAGACGTCAACAACGACAATTAATGGCAGCTCCTCATCTTCACCCTATTTTAACATAACTGAAAATTGTGACCAACACGGATTGTGTAAAAAACAGTAAACATTAGTTTCATTCATCTATCCACAAACGACAACAATCCTAATCCCTCCACACTACTCCAGTGATCATTAAAAGACATACAGATCATTAAAGATATAACTGTGTAGATTGAGCAACACAGTTAATATTTAGACTGGGAAAAAGATATACAGATCATTGCTAAAATCAAAGATGTCAACAACGACAATAAATGGCAGATCCTCGTCTTTATTTTAATGTAACTGAAAATTATGACCAACATGGAACATGTGAAAAACAGTAAACATTAGTTTCATTCATCTATCCACAAACAACAAGAATTCTAACCCCTCCACACTACTCCAGTGATCATTAAAGATATTAAGATATAAACTGTATAGGCTGAGCAACATTAAATGTTTAGACTGGAAAAGGTTATACAGATCATTGCTAAATCAAAGACATTGACAACAACAATGAATGGCAGCTCCTCATCCTTACCCTATTTAACATAACTGAAAATTGAGACCAACACGGATCATGTGAAAAACAGTAAACATTAATTTCATTAATCTATCCAGAAACGACAACAATCCTAATCCCTCCACACGACTCCAGTGATCATTCACACACTCCTCAGCCCCTACTATTGATCTTGAGATATCACTTTCACAATCATTCAAAGGAAATCGCAGCCACCAACAATCCCACACTCTCATCAGTTCATTACTGTACCAAGATTTTCAAAATTCTCAAATACAGAGACTAGCCTAGTGTCCTCCACCTGATGTGACAGTAACTACAAACTGGCCAAAGCATCAAACCACATCGCGGCATAATCATGCATAGAGTTAAACGCACCAATTCAATTACTCACAGTATCCGATTCTAGATTAAACAAATTCGATTAAAAAACGACACTAAGATCACCATGGAGTAAATTAAAGACGCAACAACCCTCCGTATCGTCACAGTTTCCCACGAAACAAACCAAAAAATCAAATCCAAGCAAACACCGCATCGAGAAAACATCCAAAAGCACCACCAATACACAAGAATCAGTTTCCGCCAAGCTTAAGTGAAGAAACGAAGAATGAGGGTGCGGAACTCACCGGAGACGCCGTGGACAAACCAGCCATGCGCCAAAACATGGTGAATTTCTGAAGAAAGGGCGCAGAATCACGAAACCGGAAATCCGAAAACGGATCTGGCAGCGCAGAAACCCTAGCGCTCTGCCCCAAATTGAATTGGAGGAATCGTTATCGGAGCGGAAACCCTAGAATCGGAAACGATGAGACGGAGGGAGATCGAATCGGAGGAGAGAGAGAGAGAGAAAGAGAGCGCAACCACAACAACCTTCAATCGCGGGAGAAAAGATTGTTTACAAGTGATGAATGAATAATAGCATTTCAACCATCATCATGTACCATCGTACATATATTTTTTTGTGGATTTCAATTAAATTCAAATTTAAATAGCTGGTGCCAGGATTCATTTTTCCTTATGCACATTTATCAAATTATTATTTTTTATACTAGAAAAGCATTTAGAATTTTTGTGAAAAATAAGAATCAGTTTTTAGTTATGATAGATCTGAAAATTATTTGATTATTACTAAATCAAACATATATTATTGATTGTGTTGATTAATTAGTATGAGATAACTGATTTTAATTTTGAGTATTATCATATATGTATTTGGATGGGGAATTTTAATTTTAAAAAAATTAATTATAAAAAAAAAAAAAAAAATATATATATATATATATATATATATATATATTATTCTCCTCCAAAGTTGGAGGAGTATTGTTGCTGTCCACTAGCCACCAAGAAGCATTCAAAACGTGCCTTAAATTTTTTGGATGTCATGTTCCTTTTTGAATTTTTTTCTTTTCTTAGGCTTTGTTTAATTTACTGTGTAAATTTTGTAGTCATGTGCTAGTCATGTAAATTGCTACATCACTTGACCCACGGTGTTTATTGCCCATTAAATTAATTCAATAACTAATTTTAATAGTAATATAAGTGGGAGATATTTTAAATGGGATATTCTGTCAAACAAAATGAGACATTTTTATGTAAGAGGAAGATGAATAAATTATTATTATTATTATATTTTATTATAAATCATAAGATCAAAATATATAAATTATGTGATTTTTTTTATAAAAAACTATGTAACTTTTTTAAGTGATTTCATATTTTAAAATCTTAATTATATATGTACGAATGTATGATATAAAATTTTAAATTTTCCCTCCATTATCATATAGGAATAATTCTCTCACTGATTATATTGCATATATGTAAACTGTAATTTAGTGAATATTATACATTACAAATAACTATTTTTATATAGAAAAATTATATTAAATAACAAAAAGAGATCAAATAGTGTTAGATAAAATGTAAACATTCTTTGTAAATAAGATATTTAAAAAAATTATGTGCATCCAATAGATATAAAAGAAAAGTTTAATGTGATGGTGTTTGTGTCTGTAGTCCAATCTAGTATGAAAAGTTTTTATAAGGGTTTTAAAAGAAGATTTATGTCTCTAAGTGTATAGAAATATGCACAAAATAATATAAGTTAAATAATAAAGAGTAAGGTATAAACAATTAATTTATATTGATTCATTTAACATGAGTTATGTTTTTATATTTTTACAACATGTAAAAAAATTTCCCTAATCAAACTGATTACAAATATATACTATTTTAATTTGTCACATCTGGTTATAATAAGTATTCTTTAAGTTATTTTTGGCACATCTTAGTCTTACCCTAAGTTTAAAAACATTCAAGTATTCTTTGATTATTGAGTCACTCATAACTTTCAAACAACAGTTTGATATACAATTAAGCTTAAATATAACAAATAACTTTGATAAGTAAAAGATTAACTTCATAGATTTTGATATTTTGAGTGTCTAATACTTTTGTCAAGAGTTTAAATACTTGTAAATTTGTAATCTAATCTCTTCCTTTGTGTCGATCCTTGAGGTAGCTTTAATGGACTTCAAAAAAATATTCATTGTGTAATTTGTGTCTTCAAGTAATTTTGTTATGAACAACTTATCTTTTATGATACATGACACCTTGTTAAGGAGAGAGTGACGGAAAAATGTATTATACTTTTGCGACTATACGCTCCACCACTTGTATGACTAATTTTGTTGTTGATAGCATGCCAAATTTTTTTTTTGTCTTTGACCACTTGAAATTCAAATGTTAGAATAATTTCATAACATACATCAAGAGGAAAAATTCAAATATTAAACAAATTTATAGAGCAAATCCTCCACAATAAGCTTTCACATGCATATAAAACACGTGAATGTTAACTAAATGAGTATAAATCAATGGTGTAAGTTGTTATGTCCTTTTTGACCTTAAGAATATGATTATTTAGTTGTATTACATAAGGAGAAGTTTGACATAAAATAATGAGATTCTTTTACCACATTTATGATTTTTTTAAATGTGTTATACGTGCAAAGTACTTATTAACTAAATTGAAGACTAATTTATACTGAATAACTTAATTGATCACTTATGTGAGATATATTTTTTTAATTATGTTTTTTTATCTAAAGACTTGAAATAAAAACATTATTTAGGGTTATAATCCAATTTCACTTGGGCTAACAATATATTAGTTCATTTTATGTTTTGTAAAACAATGTTTCCAAAATCTTTTTTTTTTGTAATATCACATGCTTTATAATAGAACATATACATTTATAATATTTTGGATGATGAAGTAAATATGAGAGAAATAAATATTTAGGAAAAAGATGTTTTTCTCCACTCATTTGAATAAATAAAAGGGAGGGTAGAAATATACAAAAATTTGTATAAAAGTTTTCATCACTTAACTAGTGATAGGAAGTCAAAATAAAAATTTTAATATATTAGAGATTTAAAATAACAACAATTTTTTTAAAGAAATCAGAATAAAATTCAACCATTTATCATAGACTTTAAATATATTTAAGCATGTTATAATTCTATTGCTACATCAAAAATTTACATTATGAGATTCATTTGAATATACTTGTATTTTAATGGATGTTGGTTCATATGTTTTGAATTTACTTGATATGTATATATAAGTATTTTTTAGTGATGACTTTCTATTTTTTGTTTTTAGATAATGTAAGATGTTTGTATTTTTTATGTTTATTTGCATGTTATGTGCAATCTCAATTTAAATATGTATAAATATTCACAATTATTTTAAGATGTATTCAAGTTTGTTAATTTTTATAATAGATTAAATTATAATTTTAGTATCCTTATTTATAAATCAAGACATTTAATCTCTTTATTTTAAAAAAACTAACTTTGATCATTTTGTTAGTTGACCATCAAAAGTCAAATATTAACTTTGATATGATATATTGAGGCTAATGTGAAGCTTATGTATGCAATTGACACCGTGGTTATGTGAAAAATGATTAAATAAAGTGAAAATAAAAAAAAATATCTTAATAGGAATTGATTTCATAAATCGTTGTTGTAATAAATTACTAAGATATTCGCTTTATTTAATTAATTACATTAACATTATTTTCTATATATTATTAGTCAAGAGTTATGTTTTTTCAAATTATCAAAATTTATAAATTAAAAATTTTTCAATATATAAGTGTTTTTTTAAGTTTACATTAATAATTAGAGTAAAAATATTTTGTATATTAAAATCAATTTTAAAAAATTATTGAAATAATTTGAATATTAATTTATGAAATTTAATTATAAATTGTAAAATAAAAATGTAAACTGTTCAAAATAAAAACATATAAAATATAAAATAACATTAAAAAGGTTTATATATTAAATATATTTTAATTATAAATTTTGATAATTTGAAAAATAATCAATAACTCTTATGTAATAATACATACAAAATAACGTTAATATAGTTAATTAAACAAAATAAATGTGTTGATGATTTGTTGTTTTGTTATAGATAAAGTGTTATGAGTTCAATTCTTATTAAGACATTTTTTACTTTTTATGCAATTTAATATTTTCCACATAAGTGTTATGTCAATTGCATATATATGTCACATTAAAGTTAATACTTGATTTTATGTAAGATCCTAATTGTTTATTTTTAAATAAGAAGATTAGATGTCTTGATTTAAAAATAAGAGACAAAAATCACATATTTAAAATTATAGAAAAGAAAATTTGTAATTTAGCCTTTACAATAACATGTCAATATTGTCGTGATTAGATAATAATATATAGTCATTGAACTTAGGTAGGTTTCTTGGTAGAGAGTTTAATTTTTTATTTAAATCACATATATTTCTACTGAAAAATAAATATATTTAAGCCTGATATGCATATTATGGGTGACAACTGTCTAGTCAAATCTCGAAATTGAGATATATATAGGATATGTAAAAATCAGTTCGTGAAAAAAATCAAACCGGTTCCAAACTAGTTTAAATGATTCGATTTTTAAATCAAATTTAAGAATTAATTTTAAAAATTGGTTCGGAAATTAAATTGGTTTTAAACCGATTTAAAAAATTTAATCAAGTTCTAACTATAAAGTTTATAGGCATACTCTTATACTTATATATGTTTAAGTTACCACAAGCCGAATTGATCAACTTGCTCGGTAATATAGAGTTTAGCATAACAAATAAAACATTTTAAACTTAAGTGGTAAGATTAAAACTAAGGTGAAAAAATATTTTAGCCTAAAAAAAACAGGAATATATGGAGAAAGGAAAGAGCAAACCCAAAGTCCTAGGAGAATAACCACACGTGGTTGATTGGAAAGGTCTGAATTAAAAAACATGATTGAAAAGGGAAAGTGAGATTTTGAGCATAGCAGGAACAACAGCAGCAGGGTTTTTGCTGGGTTTTGCTCATTCACTTTCTTCCCTGAGAGACCCAAAACACCGACGAAATGCGTCGACGCCTCCCTCTCTTCGCCCACTCCCTCCTCTTCAAACCCACCAATAACAACAATCCCCTACGCTTCCTCCCCATCTTCCCTATCCTATACCCTCCTCCCTCCGCCCCTCGCCGCTTCTCCTCTGCCACCCCCTCCAAAGACGACGGCGTCTCCCTCTGCTGCCAGATGTGGATCGACAACTTCCGCCACCCCGACCGCGCCGTCACAAATCTCTCCACCTTCCTCCGCCGCTTCGACCTCTGGGTCCTCGCCTACCAGAAGGTCGCCACCGACGACACCGGCTCCTACACCCCCCGCTCCTCCCTCCTCGCCTCCACCCTCCAGGACCTCCTCGCCCTCCGCAACGCCGTCCTCGACGCGAAATTCAAGTGGGGCTCCAGGCTCAAGTTCTTCATCAAATCCCCCAATGACAAAACCGACTACGACTCCCTCTCCAAGCGCAAAATCAAAACCATCCTCACCACCACACAACCCTCGCCGTTCCAGGACAGAATCGTTCATGAAGTTCTCCTTATGATCCTCGAACCGATCTACGAGCCGAGGTTTTCGCCAAAGTCGTATGCTTTTCGACCCGGGAGAACACCCCACACTGTTTTGAGGGTTATTAGGAGAAGCTTTGCTGGGTACTTGTGGTATATAAAGGGTGATTTTAGTGTTTTGTTGGATGGGATGAAGGTGGGTTTGGTGATTAATTCTGTTATGAGAGATATTAGGGATAAGTTGGTTGTTGATTTGATAAAGGACGCTTTGGTTACACCGGTAGTTGTTACTACTGTGGAGAAGAAGGAGAAGAAGAAGAAGAGGAAGTATCAGAAGAAGAGGGTTTTGGCCGAGGATGAGCCTAAGCCCGATCCTTATTGGCTGGATACGTTTTTCGGGTTTGCACCCGAGGAGGCAGAGAAGGTACCCAATTGGGGGCATTGTGGGGTGCTTAGTCCGCTTTTGGCGAATGTTTGCTTGGATGAGTTGGATAGGTGGATGGAGGGGAAGATTAAGGAGCTTTATGTTCCTTCCAAGAGTGATGTTATATGGAATAGTCCCGAGGAGGAGCAGGGGAACACGTCGTGGCCGGAGTTCGTGCCCACGAGTGGGCCAGATAAGACAAGGAAGATGGATTTTGTGAGGTATGGAGGGCATGTCTTGATTGGTGTTCGAGGGCCTAGGGCTGATGCAGCTGCGTTGAGGAAGCAGTTGATTGAGTTTTGTGATCAGAGGTTTATGCTCAAGCTTGATAATGAGAGCCTCCCTATAGAGCATATAACCAAAGGGATCATGTTTTTGGACCATGTGTTGTGTAGGAGGGTTGTGTATCCAACTCTTAGGTACACTGCCACTGGTGGTAAGATCATAAGTGAGAAGGGCGTGGGGACGCTGTTGTCGGTCACGGCGAGCTTGAAACAATGTATTAAGCAGTTTAGGAAGTTGAGTTTTCTCAAGGGGGATAGGGATCCGGATCCCCAGCCTTGTTTTAGGATGTTTCATGCCACGCAGGCGCACACCAATGCTCAAATGAACAAGTTTTTGTCAACCATGGTTGAGTGGTATAGATATGCAGACAATAGGAAGAAGATTGTGAACTTCTGTTCTTATATCATAAGAGGCTCCCTTGCTAAGCTGTATGCTGCAAAATACAAGCTTCGTTCGCGTGCAAAAGTGTACAAGATTGGTGCTCGTAACCTGAGCCGTCCATTGAAGGAGAAAAAAGGGCAGTCTCCTGAGTACCATAATTTGCTGAGGATGGGTCTTGCTGAGTCAATAGACGGGCTACAATATACCAGGATGTCTCTTGTGCCTGAGACCGATTACTCCCTGTTCCCTAGTAATTGGAGGCCTGACCATGAAAAGTTGTTGCTAGAATACATAAAACTGGAAGACCCAAAAACTTTGGAGGAACAACGGGATTGCATCAGAGAACAAGGTCTTGTTTCACCTCAAGACTATATTTCAATGCTTGTTTGGAATTACAAAAGGAACTCTCTTCCTATGGACCAGCTCTCCTTAGGAAGGAGCAACGAAAGTGTTGTAGGAAATCAGCATTTGCTAGTTGGCTCAAACCAGGATGACCAGGACCACACAAACCAAGAAGAAGAAAATGATGGAAGGATGAATGCAGCACAAATGTAACACAAAGGTTTTGTAATTTGCACTCACTAAGCAATACTATTTTTGTACGTGGTCTTTAAATAGGATCTTTCAAGAGGATTTGGACACATTGAGAATTTGAGAGGTAGGTTTTTCATTTAGTTCCCTGATTCCCTCGCTTGCTTGCACAAGTGGTGTTAACCTATTATACTTGATCTTTGGGTGGTAAACCATTTTGCTCCCTTTTCTTTTGTTCTTTTGCTTTCCTCATCTTCTAACATGAAATGTAGTTATTAAAATGTGTGAAGGATGGTGACTGTTACATTTATAAAAACCATTTATGTACTTCACTCTGCAAAATAAGCGTTTAGTAGAGTTCATGGACTTGATATCAGAACCTTTGTGGCTGAGAGGTCATTAGTTTGATACTTGTCAAACTCATTCAAGAATTTCAGCATAACATTGAAGAAGGCCTGTGCATTGTTCACTCAACAAGCCCAACCGTGTTTCATGTGAGACAGTGTATTAGAGATACAGTAACTATTCATGTGTTTCATGTGATACAATGGTGAAGTGTTTCAAAAGTTTACATAATTCAGTGCTCTTTGCAATTTTTGGGTAGAATTCAGTGTTTTCCAATTAGGATTTTTGCTTCAGTTTCAAGCTCATTTGGTGCAGTGGTGTCATCTTTGCAAGGTAGTTCTTGGTGAATCAACAAAAAGCTAAAGGGATAAATTTCTATAGTTCTTACTTTAATACTTCAAGAGATATACACCATGATATACATAATGGCAATCTTTTTAGCTACTGCCATTACAGGGCTACCAGTAATGATTGTTTGCACTGTATTTCAGATTCAGACGATGCCACAACTTTCATGAGCAGTTAGCTTGGTTCAATGATAATCAGTTCATCTTTGGTTCAGTTTGCCAACCTCTTAGAGAGATTTTGAAAAATAAGTAATTATTTCTCTCATAAAAGGCTATTCCAGACATGCTATTAGAGGGATGATACTTTTTAGTTGTGTACCTTTTGGCTACATGGATTTTAGTATGCTTTTGTGCTTGATGCGGTATCATGGATTCATGAAGCTCTATGTATTGTAAATCATACTTGAACACTCGGAATGAATGTGTCAGTTTTACTACTTTGTCTCTCAGTAACTATTCATTAGTATTTCCTTCTTCCTTGACCCAGCACTAGCTAGCTCCTTCAATTCCTTCTAATTCTTTATTTTAATTTGGTTTTTGGCAGTTCACATTTTTTTATTCAATATTCATGAGTATATTCAAATTAATATGCATGTTGAGATTTTTAAAGTCAGAGTGCACGCATCCAGCTTGTATTTATAGGGAGACTTCATCCCCTCCCATCTTCTGCTGCATTGGGTTCTGAATACTCTTTCTGACTCTTCCAGTTTTAGCATTGGTTTTTCACTTTTCCTGTCAACACTTCACCTACCTGTCCGACTTTGTAGTTACTTGTCATGTTAGCAGCATTTGCTTGTTGAAATAACTGTTTCACCCAACTGCTTATACTCCTGTCATCTTTCTTTGTTCAGAATGTCAAGTTTTGGAATTAATGGACGCCAAAATGTTACACTTAGCATCTTCTTTGAATCTGTCTTTACTATTTCCATAAACCCTTTTTTCTCTTTACAGGTTGATATTATCTTTCACCTTTCCACCATGGATGCTTGCCAGAGAAAGGATACAATAACTGAAGAATGGAGAGCTTGTGCAGGCATCCACTCAGGCAAAATATTAACACTGCCACTCTGCTAGTGAGAACACTGACTGGGCTATAAGGTGGCAAAAATCCACGCACTTGAAAATGTGGAAAGTAATTCCACATACTGTTCTGGAGTGCTATATCTGTGAGTCCACAGGAAGGAGTATGCAGCTTTCTGTAATAAATCGTGTTCCTCGTGGATGCATAGCCAGCATAGGACAAGGCAAGGTGTGAATTGAACTCCAACAAGATCATTTCACATATCATGTTAATTTTGTAAATTGGCTATTTGTGATTTGTCCATATGTGCTTGCCCCAATTTTTTTTTTTTTAATGATTTGAGTATACCTGCAACTTAGTTCTTGACCAACACATTTATATATGTATTTTTTTTTCCACTTTATTTTCTGTACGGGCAACTCAATGCTGTAAGAACTTCAAAGCAGTGTACTAGGAAGAAGCTCGTTATACTATATTATGAGTTTCTCCTTTGATTCCTCATTTTAAAATAATAATAATAATTATTATTATTTATTTTGTAAATTCATTTCCTATGTAGTTCCAGTTAGTTTTTTTTTTTGTTTTGAAAAACATTACCAGCTCCCCCCCGAAGGAAGGTTAGTGGAAATGTTAAAAAAACAGGAAAAATTTGTGTAATTTTATAAAACTTCAGCACAGATTTGTGTAACTTACTCTGTGTAATTTCCTATCTCCTTTTCTTTTTCTTTGTCTTATTTTCGATTTATCATTGGGTTCATCTATCATCGATCCCAATTAACTTGGATTAAATGTATTGTTGATGTTGATGTTGACTCTGAGTATCGATGCATTGGAAAGGTTTTGGGGGTGTTGAATTTGTTATTGAATCTAATAACATTAGATCATTGTATTGACTTTGTTTATCTATATGGGCCTAAGTCTTCTAAACGAGATCCTGAATTTTAGAATAAATTATACTAATATTTTTGAGATTACACAGTTTTCTGTTATTTTTTACATTTTTAATAACATTTCTTATAAGGATATATAGTGTAATATTTTTTAAATAATTAAAAAGGTTAGTATAATATACAAGTGATGTCAGTTGTAATGTTCTTCAAACAGTAAATGGTGTTAATATAGAGATATATTACCTCTTTTCCATATTTTTTTATAGAAATATATCTATTTCATTTCATCCAAAAGAACATAAAGGATACATGCTGGAATGTAATTAAAAGTGTGGATGCTAACAAAAGACAATGATGTTCTAGCTAAGGTACGAGTAACATTGTTGGCTTGCTTCCTTATAAAATGCATCAATGAGTTTGGAATAGAAATTAAGGCTACACTACGTTTTGACAACCCATATATTTTTTTGTTTAAGGTTATAGGTTATTGCACATAGATTAAAACATATTTAATGAAATTAAAAAATGTTGAATTTAGACTAAAATGTCTTTTTTTAATATCTTGATGTTTGATACTTGCACCATTAGTAGATGTTAAGTAAGGGTATATTTAAGGGGAAAAAACATTAAATGAACTTTAAAAGTCTAAAACATCAATTGTTTTGAAAAAAAAATTAGAGTTAAAATATCAGTATAATTTACTGGGCATCACAGGAATATTGAAATAATAGCTGCTTGCACACATGTTCACACCTGATGTAGGTTAAAATTTGTATTTAGGTGTGTGAAAAACTAGATAAGATTAATTAATAGATATAATCTGATATAATAAAAATTGTATAATTATGAGGCCATTTATGTGTAAGTGTGCATGCAACACGCTCCCAACAGAAGCATCACGTATCGTGACAGCTAAGGTACTAGAGTTGCACTAAGAGCATCAATACAAGACAATACCGTAAACCAACTTGTAAGATTAAGTGATTCCACTTTTTTGCTTAGGTTTGGGTGTCAATTGAGACTTCTATAATAATTAAACTATAAGTAAGGAACGGGTATATAGAAAAGGTACTCAAAGAATCATTCATTCTCTATCAGGCGATGTCTCTGGTGATTACCATTTACACTTATTTGACACGTTTACAGTAATTTCGATCAAGAGAAACGAAACATAAAGGAAAAAATAGTATCAACCCTAGAGGATATTTATATCCTAATTATTTTGAATTTGGGCTATATATACAAAGACTTGCATTTGAAGATTTAATTCCGGTGTTTCGAGTAGAGACAACGGAACACAAATCAAAATGTTATAGTACTCTAAAATAACTTCACTACTTAACACCCTAGTAGATTTAATACCTAAATTGTCAGATATTCCTTCGAACAAAGTTTCAATTATGAAAAAGAATGTGCTCAAATTACTAGTTCATAAATAATGTCTCAATAGTATATAATGAATTACACTAGACTAAGACTAAGCCGGGAAGTATCCCAAGTTAGTTCTCTAGCCTCCTGCTCCAATAAAGCTCCCATAAATTGTGCTTAACCTATCAAAGTGAACAATCAATCATTAGTATTCTATACACTGAGTTAGACATAAGATTATTTTGTCTCACTTTAAAAAACTAATCAACTTTGTTATACCAGTTAAATATAAGCTGATGATTAGGGTCACTATAATGGTAAATATACAAGCCCTTGCACCAACAGCAGCAGAGGTTGACCTGCACAATGCATGGTTCCATCAGTAATAAGAGGAGCAACTCATGTCAAATGAAAAGTTGTTAATGACTAGCAGCATTGATTAATTAAAATATAAAAAGCTTTAATAGTTTAAATGAAAAATTACCTTGCTACCAGGTCCTTGACGGATTCAGTCGTTAGTCCGAAACCAAAAGGAAAAAGAGGATCATAGTGAGGATCCCCAAAATTCATTGGGAGTTGATCTACAGATTTGAACCATGTCCTTGCAAGCTTACCGGTGAAACCATAGTCACCAAAAAGGACATCTGTCACGCCTTGGCCTTCAGTGCCTGGTAGCCATGCAGCCACCAATGCATCTATAGACGAAACGTATGGTTCAATGACAATAGGTCTGCCAGAAATGATGACAACCACACACTTAACAGTCCCACAGACATTGTTGATGACATTTGGGCCAGATTCCGTCATTGCAAGTGTCGTACTGTCCCCAGCAGTCTCGGCATAAGGAGGCTCACCAACTACAACAATGGCATATTCAAAGTTATTGGACTTAACAAACTCATTGTCAGGGTTGTCACGAAAGACGACTTCTGTGCTTGTATCAACTGCTGATTTTATGGCACTGAGAATAGTTGTTCCTGTCCAAGGAAAAGTATATTAGTTTCTGCTCCTTGGACATGCATGCAACTACCTGCTATTAGTTAACTAAAAATATGCGTGACAAGCTTGGTGAATATTTATAAAAAATGACTAGTAAGTAGTAACCTTGCAATGCGTCACATACTATATAATTTTGGATAGGTTCAAAAAATGCACAACCACTTGTCTCACGCATCAAAGTAAATGAGTAACATAACATCTAGAGCTCAGAGACTCATATGCTTCCATAGGCCTAGACCTCAGCTTGTTACGATGGCTGAGAGTCACTTACCTCTTGTGTCACTGTTGCCACTGAATCCTTGCCATTTGATTGTCCACCCACCGCACTGGTAACCCAAATTATCGGCATGAGATCCAGCAACTAGGATTTTTGGAACTTTCTTTGGAAGAGGCAGAAGTGGAGCACTTTCATTTTTCCCATTCTTAAGCAGTACAAGAGATTTTCTCACTGCTTCCCTTGCTAGGTCTCTGTGTTCCTAGTTAAAAAGCATAATCTTATATCTCATGACTTTTAATGTCTCAATTATGCTAGGATATATTATAAATTACAGGCAACAAGGAATGACATTAAAAAATAAAATGCAGACTTTGTCCTTAAAAATCACTTGCAGGGATCAGATAAGTTCAATGCTGTAAGGTATATGACGTTTAGTTTCTTAATAAACTTAGGTTCCAAGTTTCAAGATTTTCATTTTTTTCCAAAACTGTTATCAACTGAATCTATCAGGCAGAAGCTGGATCATCTTAGATGGGTTGAACAGAAAGAATCAATCCAAATGGGAGATCATCTGAGATGGTTAGGTCATAGGTGGGTTTGGAAGCAAGATAAATTATATTCAATGGCTCAAGTTATAGAGATACCATGTTGTCTTTTGAATAGAATCATCTAAGACATTATTGGGAAGACAATTTCATAAAAAAAAAATGTTTTTCAATCAAAGGAAAGTGCATATTGTTTTATATTATTCCAATTGAACTAAATGGTTTGGATGACTTACCTGGCTTCCAAGCTCCTTGACTAAGCTGGTATCAGCTAGAGGATTCTCAAAAAGACCCATGGTGAACTTTACAAGCAAAATTCTCTCCACAGCATCGTCAATGCGCTCCATTGGAATGATATTGCTCTTGACCAAGAGAGTAAGATCCTGAATGAACTTGTCATATTCGAATGGGACCATCACCTGTAATGATTAGTTAAAAAAAAGAAAGACTGAGTTCTATAACCCTACACTTGACTACTTGAGAAAGTATACATTGTTTCGCGAGCTACACACAAGCAGAAATTTTATTCACTCCAGTCCCACAGGCAATTTCAACATAAAATGGACTAACCATATCAACACCTGCTTCAATGGAAGCCTGCACAGAGTATGTGTAATTTGAACTGGGTGGTGATGTGAGTCTATCAATACCTTGCCAATCTGAGATGACAAACCCCTGATAAATAAGTGAACAAATTTTTTTGTTAGCATCCACAATATGAACCATGTTGCTTAAATCAGGATCTGACAATGGCAAAAAGACAGGCTGTACAAGAACATCAAATTGGTTTATTCTCACACTATACTTGATAATATGGTTCAAACAGCATTATCAAAATAGTAATTTTAATTGCGGCATAAGTTAGATGGACTTCTCAAGACTATGGCACAAAAGAAATTTTATAGTAGATCTAATAACAGAGAACATTGAACATAATAGTGCAAATAGTTGACTGATTCTCATTGTTATTCAAAGTGAGTTCCTTTGAGAAATGATTTCAGAAAGCATTTTGCATAACAATAACCTTATCTGGCTGTAACAATCAGCAAATTATAGAGCAGTCAGCATGTGACAGAAATATCAAACACTGATCAAATGTTTCACAGGAAATTGGCACAACACTTTAATATTTGAATTGAATATCAAATGGAATTGACTCACTAGATGATCAACAATGAAGGCCTTTATCAGTTACGGATGAAATGCATAAAACAAATATATTGTGGACTAGTGAAAAGAAATAGGATATACTTTCAATTGGAAAGATGGCAAGCAGCTAGATGAAGTGTGCTAGCCATTTTTTCTTAGGTCATCAATTGGTAGTTAATATGGATACAAAATTTACTACAGAAAACTAAGCATAGAATATCTTTAGTTTTTGGGATTTTTGTTTTTTTTTTTGGGGAAGGGGGGGGGGGGGGGGGGGGGG
>CM023949.1:2031727-2084766 GCA_013407115.1 Glycine latifolia
GGGGGGGGGGGCAATGATGATAAACCACAAAAGGCTTTCATATATTGGCTGATTTCATGTTTATATTCACATTTGTGTCTTCATATAATTTTATATCTAAGTTTATGCCACATCATATGAATCAAGTCACTATCAGGATTTTCTTGTGTTGCCATGTTCAAATCATGTTGTGCAATGTTCCTCCCATGCCTGGGTCTGTTTTTCTTACTAGATGAGATAATATGATAATCAAACAAAGCTACAGTAAAATCATTTGGTAGCAGCTTCCATTGCATAGAACAACTGTACCGCAACATTTATTATGCATGAGAAAAGAATACAAAGAAGCCAATCACCTTAAACTTAAGGGTATCCTTGAGGAACCCAGTGACTAGATCACGATTTGCATGCATCCTTACACCATTCCAACTGGAGTATGAAACCATGACTGTAGAGACCCCCTTAATAATAGAATCAGAATATGCAGGCATGTGAATGCTCAACAATCCATGCCAGTCAATCACTGTGTTGTTCTCATTTATTCCCTTCGTTGTACCACCATCTCCAACAAAGTGTTTAGCACAAGCTGCTACCTTTGTCCTACAAGAAATTTGTAAGCCTAATGAAGGAAAGAGGGACAACAAGAACTCATCTTTTACATCTGTAACTACAAAAAATACAAGCCAATCATGTAATTACTAATTACTAACATTTTTGCCTATCATAAAAAATCATGTAATCATGATTTTTTTGTTCATTTTTGTTGCAGCTTTATAATTGTGGTTGATGTTAATAATAATTAATTGGCCAGTATCCCTAGATGGACTGTTGTTGATATGAAGTGGTTTCGCCTAAGTCAAATTATGATAAAGTAAAACATATTAAAAAGGCCTTATTACATAAATAAAATTTAGACTATAAATCAGTTTCTATTATATATCAGATAGTTACTAGAATGACCAATCACATGCATACATCATATCAACTAGTTGCAGATCCAGAGGATAGTGTTACTTTTTACACACTTTAGTTAAGGCTAAAATACAATTTTGGTCCTCCCAATTTTTCAAATCCTCAAATTTGGTCCCCCTAATTTTCAAAATCAGTGATTTTAGTCCAACTGTCTAAATGAATACATGGATCATAAAGTTTTTGACGTTGGCTTAAAGGATTGCCAATATAGTATTTTTTTTTATATATTGATGACTAGATAAATTAAAATAAAAAACATTTTATAAAAATACATGGAAAATATCAACGCATTAAATTGGATGGTTGGACTAAAATCACTGATTTCAGAAAGCTGTGGAACTAAATGTCTTTATTTTAAAATAGGAGGACCAAAATTGCTTTCTGGAAAAAACAGGGGGAACAAAATTGTATTTTAGCCCCTTCGTTAAAAGGCATAAGAATCTTTCAAATATATTAGTTAATATTTTTAGCAAATAGGAACTATGTGATTAAAATCACTAAAGATCCATGAATTATATGTAAATTTTACCATCTTTGTATGGACAGAAAACCAACAGATTAGGCATCAAAATCCATACAACATGGCCCCAAGGGTGAATTTCATAAAATGTGTGCTTAAAACACACCCAATAATGAAATGCAATATTGTTTTTAAAACTGCTTTAATATCATTAGTTACATACTTGCCACCAACATATGGAAATCCCTTCCTGGAATTGGTAGGTATACTTCCTTGTAGACCAGGTATGATCTCTGTCATTTCTTGCACAATTTTAGGATCCTCACTATAGCTTTCATAACACCGACCCCATCTTGGATCTCTACAAACCTATAATCAGTGTTTCAGGAGTAATCAGTAAAATTACAATGAAAAGGGTGAACATTTGACAATCTCAAACCTGTATAACAAGAAGTATTTACAAGTTTATTATTAGACTCTTCATCCTATTTACCGCTATGCATGGAGCAAAAACATAAGGAATCCCTGTAGCTCTAACTTCAAGAGCAGTTGCAGCACCAATCCTTTGTGCCAGGTTAGGATCCCTGTTTACCAAAGATTATTAGAACCGAACAAATGGTGGATAAATGCAACTATGGTACCAATACAACACCATTAAGATTAAGATCAACTAAGTTTTAATTTTTAAACCTACAGAATTGGCAGCATATTTCATACAATGACTCCCTTCTCACACAAGCATATAGCCGGTGAAATGGTTCAGGTGACAAGAACTTTGAGATATGTAAATTATCAAGTTGCATATGAAAACTCTAGTATCAAATGTTGCCCGTGTCCCCATAAAAACAGAAAAAATGATAATAAATGTTATACTTGCCTGGTACATCCAAGCCCAACATTATGGGGAAATATGGTAGCATTGTAGACATTATTGTGTCCATGAACAGCATCAATACCATAGATCATTGGTATGCCCAATCTACTCTCAAGAGCTCCTTTCTGAAAATCATTTATCATATTAACCCAATCTTCAGCAGTAGCCCTTGGAAGGGGTTCACTACCGCCACCACTCAATATACTCCCTGCACACAATTTAAAGAACCAGTTAATTGATAGTGTGAGGGCGCGCCCTGACACAGCGGTAAAGTTGTGTCTTAATGACTTGTTGGTCATGGGTTCGATTCTGGAAACAGTCTCTTTGCATATGCAAGGGTAAGGCTGCGTACAATATCTCTCTCCCTTATCTACGCATAGCGTGAAGCCTCCGGACAATGGGTACGTAGTTTTAGTTAATTGATAGTGTCTCTTAATGATAATCTCCTTTTATTTCCAATTCTTAATTTTTTCATCAATTACTCATTCTTGGCTTCATTTCAATTTCCTATTTAGGTAATAAAGATCTTATGAGAATATAAAACTAAAAAGACCCAAAATCTTATTGAGTCATTAAAAAGCAGTAGCATAGTGAAACATGAGCAAAGAGTAAGATGTGAGCAGGCAGAGTAGGAGGGAAAAAGAAACACAAGTTGAAGCCAAGGAAAGAAAATGGCATAAAGTTGGCAACTTACCCACTTTCTCATAGATCCCTTTCATTTGCTTTAGTGTTCATATTTACAATAAAGTTTGAAAGAATGTCAAGCAAATATTGAAAAACATAGTTTGAAAGATTAATCATAGTTGCAAACAATCAAATGCAATGCAATTCAAAAGGTAAACTGTAAGTTTGGTTACAAAGTAGTTAATTGCCTGGACATGGGAAATTTTCTCTGTATCCCTGGAATTTGTACTCTTTTCTTTGAAGCAAGACATCTGACATGTATGATTATTTTTCCTAATTCCTAATTTAAGTAAAAATAAGGGGGGAAACTGATAAAGAAAGATAACCGCATACCAAAAATTTGCTCCTAGATATGAAATTATAGAATGAATTAAAAAACTATTAACTGAGAAGAGAAAATAAGCTAAGAGTTCTTAGTTGTTCTTACCAATGAAGCTGGTTTTCATAACATTAGCATTGGCAACACTCCTATCAATTTGAACCATTTGACCAATCTTCTCCTCCAAAGTCATTCGACTCATCAAGTCCCTAACCCGAGTTTGAACCGGTTGTTTTGGATCTTTGTATCTTAGGTACTCTATTTGAGCTTCTCCAATTGATGCCAAGCACCAACACAGCCACAAAACACCCAACAAATGAACCAATGCCCTAGACATGTTTTGTTTCCCAGCCCTCACTTCACCTGCAGAAATCGAACAGAACAGAATATAACCCAATCCAATAAAGATTTAGTTTTTGGAGTTATACCCCACTTGGTCTTTAAGGTATATGATAAAAGAGCAGCAAAAGAAAAGCATATCCAATGAAATGGAACTCAAGAAAACTAAACCCCATTACTTAATTCAGCAGTTTATTTTTTAATTTAAAAAGTGGAAATGTGAAAAGGGGTATAAACTATAAACTATAAAGTATGTTACCAATATCAAGCACACTTTTTTTTTTCTGCAGCTAGGAACTAAGTTTACATCAACCAAACAGATGGTGAAGTGATGAATCAAAACAAAGGAACAACAACAGTACAAGTACACCCTTCAAGTTAAGTACTATGAGAGAGAGAGAGAGAAACCTGAAAAGGGAAGCAAAAATGGTGACTTTATGAGATGATATAAGAAAAGTTGGTAACTTTGGATCCAATAGAGAAAGGGGTGAAAGATAGAAATAATGCAAATGGCACAGTGAATGGTAGTGGGAGGCACTTATCACTGATGTCGTCAGAGGGTGTGCGGTTTTTTCACTTTGAGAAGTGTGGAGGTTGCTTAAGAAAACGTGGTGATGACAAACTATGTGGGGAAAAACAAACAACTAGCTGCAACGAAAATGTCGCTTTTGATGAGAGAGGTTTCAGTTCAACAAATGATTTAAAATCGGACTTTGGTTAACGTACTTGACTAAGATATGTAAAAAAAAATGTTTTTAATTTTTTTCTTAAATTTATAAAGAAAATGAACTTTGATTAATTTAAAATTTAACTAAAAAAATAAAGTTTGATAAAAAATTATTTTCATAAAAAATTTCAGTGAACAACTTTACAACTGTCATTGATTTTTTTTTATCTTTTTATTTATTTTGGGTTGATTAAAATTAAATAGTTGAGTAACATCGAAAGTTGTAACCTTCAATTTACAGATTCACTGACCAAAAAACTGTTTAAAGTTAGATTCCTGCACATAAGAAGTCCATATTTTGACAAAAAGATTTAAAATTAAACGAAAAGAGGAGATGTGGATATGGATCAAGTGGTAAAAATGTGAGTGGGTACTGTGTTAACAAGTACAGAACATGCAAAGAATAAATTGATTAATGAAAAATTACTTTGTCTGTGGACATTTCAGGGAATCGGATTCAAATTCCAATCTTCTTGTCAATTCATTTAACGAATATATATGGCAAAAGTTAACCCAGACATTGATTTGGTCACGGCTTGTTTTGATGGATTCGAAAGTAGCAACAAATTTTGAAAATAAAAAATAATAATTAAAGAGGGGTAATTGAGAAGCAAATTAAATGGTATGTTAGAATGGAAGAAGAGAGGATATGATCAATTTTCTTTCCTTATAGAAATAAGGTAAAATTTATAATACCAATTGCATTATCTGTGCAGTGAGATATATCTCAGTTTTTCTATACTAAGATGGTTTCACACTTTCACCACAGGCATAAATACAGATGTCGACAGTCTTTGGTATATTTTTTTTCCATCATGGAGAATCATGTTTTCTAAAAATTAAATTAATTAGAATCATATTTTTAGGTATGTCATCAATATATTTAGTAGGTGAATTCTAGCATGGACAAAATGATCAGGTTGTCCATCGATGGACTAAAAAATAACATCCGTTGTATTTTAATTCTCAATTGATTTGTGAATAGTATTTCATGAATTTGCTTTTGCAAAATATTGAAAAAAACATTTTCTCCCTTCTCCAAATATTGGACTCTCACTCCTTTTCATACACGGGAGTTTTAATAAAAACTAAATTAAAAAAAATGCCTATAAATGCTAGATTTCTGAAAATGATTTTTAAGATATTCAAATCAAACATTTTTTATAGAAAAAATGACATATATTCATATCCAAAGGAATTTAACATTCTCAACTTAAAAACTTGCAAGAATTTTCCGACCAAACACTAGCTAAGGCTAGCATTCAACAGCTAAAGATGCTACAATGGATATAAGATGGAAGTATAAACTTTCTTTAAGTGTGTGCTTGATTTTATTCCAGAAAAATAATTACTTTTTAATTTTATTACGTGAAAGAAATATTTTTCACGTAATTAAGGTTTTTCTAAATAGGACTAAATCGTATGGATAACTGGGCCATAGCTCTTAATGATTTCATTAGCTTATGACTCTTTTTTTTTTTTTAAATGCTGGCTTCACCAATTTGTTTGAGAATTGCATTGTCCGTGACATCTTTTTTCCTTCTTTGTAATATCCTTTTCTTTTGTTTTTTCCTCAACAGTATCAAAAACTTTGCTGTGGGAATTATGTAGCTTTGTCCTTAGTATCCCTTTTTCTTCCCTCACTGAGAAAATTGTTCCTTAGGTGGGACAACATTATTAAACTTACCTTTTCTTTCTGAGTGTCAATAAAATATTATTTTTTCATCCAATCTTATATTGCATAATTCAGAACTTAAAAACCATAATTATTGTCAGCACAAAAATGAATAAAGGGATTATTAGTAACACACGTACTAAATAGGAAAAAAATCCATTTTTTAAAATGAATTTACATAAAATTCATCTAATAATATAAGATATAGTATCATCAATTTTATAATTACAAACAAACACAATTTGATGATGACGAAAACATAGGTCAGCATGAAAGAGACAACATAATCAGGACAGGTTAGCCCAATCACTTTCTACTCATGCCCAAAGAAAGTTGGGCCAAATCAGCCCAAAATATATATTTAGGTCAGTGTCCACTGGATTTTACATGACATGGTTTTATCATGCAACACATTAAAAAAAGTAACTATTCAACTACTCATGCAACACAGCAATAGCTTGTTCAAATACTTTTGAACTTACAGCAGTTGAAAAAAATACAAATCAAGAAGATAAACAATTTAAGTACATTCTTAAAATACATCACCAACAATGTTCTGCATCGTTCAAATCTTTATTTTTTCTAAAAAATAAATAAATCATTTTTTTACTCTAACCGGACCAGTTTAAATTCATTCAAATTCAAATTATTTCTGTCAAAGATGTGTGAATTGTTATAAATTCAATGTCTTGGATTCCCATTCATAAAAAAATTCAAATTGATTCCACAGAAAATCAGAAAGGCAAAAGAAAAACTCAACATAATCAAGTCAGGTTACCTCAATCATTTACCTCATGACCCATGAAAGCTGGGCCAATCAGCCCAACTTTGTAGTTAGCTTGGTTTTCATTTTTCACACAAACTTTTAAGGAAATTACTTCCTGCACCTATTTCGGAATAGAAAATTGGGAAAGGTCTTTCCAGATCACAAATTTTTATATTTCAGAAATTAGGTGTTTTGGAACTTAAAAAAAGGTGCAGGAAGCAACTTCCAACATTTAAACATTTATTAAATACACACACATTTTTTTAAACATTTTTTTACAGTCCATCTGGTTCTTATTAGTATAAGGTTTAAATTTAAAGTGTAGCTTAATCCTTATTATAAGGTTCAACCTAAAATGTCTCATATATTAATTAAACATTTAAAGTGTAGCTTAGTCCTTATTATTAAGTTCGATCTAAAATGTCTCATATATTTATTATTTTTTTTACAAAACAACCCTTCATTAGAATGATATAGCACTGAGAAAAGTATAATTCATCAGTGGTTGTAAGATTTGTTAATAGAGGTAGCTTTGAAAAAAAATCCTAATTTAAGAAAATTTAATGTTCTCAACTAAATTAACTAATATCCCGATGAATTAATTAATTAAATCTTATAATAATAATCGGGAGAATTACTTTTATATTATTCCTCGAATTACATATAATTTTCACTAATATAATATAAGCTCAAATTATTACTCTCTACTGTTTCGAGACTCCCTTGTATTATAGACAATTGCTTATCTTCCTTTCAGAGCATATCAACTATCCCACATTCCTCAATGTGTGTTTAATTAATTAATTAATTTCATTATGAAGAAATAGTAGTTTACTTATAATAATTAACTTTCTAAAGAATTTTTAAAAAGCAGTCATTTCTTTAAAAATGCTGCATTCCAAACATATGCTGAATGCAAGTTCTCAAAGTTCTATGGTTTGGGTTTTTGACATTATTGGGGATCGCATTGTATGATGCCGATTGCAGCGGTCATAAGGCATTGCAATCGTATCAGGCCACATAACAACATTCCGTAATACAATCCCAATTTAGTGTATATTTAGGAGAATGAAATGAAAAAAAAAGTTTTGAATTAAAGTGAAAAATAAAAATGTGAATCTTATATAATTTTCCTGTTTATTTCATTTTTTTTCCAACTCCTTTCCTGCTGGATTACCTGCACATTTCCTATGTTTTTCTTTTCCTTGTTATAAATATGAAGTATTCAACTAACCAATAAGTGAATCAGTTGGAGTTAGATCAATCTATTTGGGATTCAGTAAATGGTCCGAAACCACTAGGTACTACTCTGTTAGGTTGGGTCGACCCAAATTTAATAACATTAAAAAGTGAGAGTATTTTATACTTAACTAAAGATAATCCTTTCTAGTTCAAATAAAATTATTTTTAATTAAAAATATTTGTGGTTTAAAAAATAAAATATCCATCAATTTTTTACTAATTAATTTTGGTAATTAATTTTTATTGAAAATTTTAGCTTACTACTTCTCCATAATCTTTCTTTTTCATTATGTTGTTTTCTATAACAAAACAAGAATTCAATATTTTATTTAAAGAAACTAAATTCAATTTTGTTCCAATCAAAATATTATATATATATATATATATATATATATATATATACTTTTTTTTTCTTCCTATTTTCCCTACACAAAGATTCTGCCCCAGCAAGCACATGCACCAGAATTTCTGTCCAATGTAAATGGTAGCTCGTGCTTCTACACTTGTTAGGGCTTACTATTACTTTAGATTCGTGATCTCCACTTGCATATACGCATGTTAAATCCAAGTAATATATATATATTTATGACACATTGTGTTGAAATTGATGAGTATTATCTCGTATATATACGGTGAGGTGTGAGCTAATTATATTACTATTTAAACTTGCATCAAACTAAACCTTATTAAAATTTCAGATTATATATAGATTAAATTAAACATGTTTCTAATTTGTCCTAGCACCTATCATAAGTAGGATAGTGGGAGTGATTGTATCAACCTTGGTTTTTAGATATCTAATTTGTGTATGAATGGGAGGAATGTAAACTGTTTATCCATATGCACAATGACAAGTATTTGATGTATACTTGTCGTAGCGAGTTAAGCTTGGATATGCTGGAGTACTTAAATATAAATCCGAAAGATAATAAGTATTTTTTAACTTTTTTTTTTCATTCATGTCAAAACATTTTTACAAAATGCTTCTATGGGGTATTTATCAACTAATAATAATAAAATCCTAGTAATCCAATTCTAATTAAATAATTAATACTTTCCTAAGATAAATAACACGTTGAAAATAAAATAAAAAATCCTTAAAATAAGGAAATTACCACCAATCAGGCATTCTTTCCATTTTATAACAAAAATTTGATGAGTTTTCAATTAAATTAATATTTTGTTCTTTAATTAATTATTTGATTAAAAGTTTTTTAATTTTTTTTACCAATATTTAAATTTTGTAATCAATAATACATGAAATTTAGAAATCATTGTTGATATAATTTTCTACCAATCAAATAAATTTTTAACATTTTAAAATTAAATTTTTAAACACGTGCTATTTTTTCATGTTTTGATTTATAATTTTATTATTGATAAAATAACACTGAACTTTCCATCAAATTAACCCTTTTTAATTTTTATTTTTTCGTATTTTACATTTCCACTAATTTAAAAGTACTTATATAATTGATTATATTATGACAATTGCCAAACTGTTTTTTTTATTTTTTATCTTTAAAGGTAGGAAAGCAGGAAGACTAAGAGTAACATCAACTTGTGACATTAACATGGCGTGTGAAGTTTGATAATTGAGATAATGGAGTAGAGTGCGGGCCTAGCTATTGCTTAATGATGAGGGTGGTTTCCTTGACAATAATTTGGCTCCAAATAGCAAAATACAGGTGATTAAATATTTAGTACAAATTCTTACTTTTTTTTTATAAGTGATATGAATTTTCCTAATGCCACTTTTCTTATTTGATACACAATCCTCTCTAAAGAAATCCCTTAATGCTAAGGGCTATTTGAATACATACAATTGGGTGGCATCCAATTTGTGTTTGTATAGTTATCCTTTAGATTGGTCTATGATAGTATATATTATTGTGAGGGATGTCTTTCTATTCTACTACTCTTTCTCACAAAGGAGGCTTCAATATAAACTAGTGTCTTTCTTTTTGGTACAACTAACGATTAAACTAGTTTGTAGTGATAAAAACGACCCTTACTGTTTAAAGACTAATTTAGTAGCTGTAACTGAATGATATTACTTATGATTTAAACCCATGCAGTAATATTTCTAAGTAAGCAGTATTATTATATTAGGAGTGTTATTGACATTCGGCCTACCCGGCCAATATATAATATTATTATATTAGAGTATCAACTCATTCTATCACTTTCTCCCTTCCCTTCCAAAAAAATAACCACAAACATCTTTTATTAGGGTCGTTCCATATATTTTCGGGACCCGGAGCAAAAATCAATATAGAAAAATATGGGGAAGATAAAACTTTGAAAAGTGGCTCACTTTATTTGGAAACAAGTCAACAACTTATACAAATGTATAATGCATTCACGTGATTTCTAACTTTGTGAAAAGGACATCAAACTTTTTTATTTTTATTTATTATTTTTCAGATTCTTTTAAGAGAAATGAACCCTTAAAAATGGGAGTCCTGAGCGGTTGCTCAGACTGCTCTTGCTTATCAACGACCCTATCTTTCATGAAAGATAATCATATTTAAATTCAATAAGATTAATATTAACAATAAAAAAATTTCTTCAAGAATTTATTATAACTACATATCTAAAGTTCATTTTATGTTATATTTTCACAACAAGTAGTTTACTTTATTTTAAGTTTTATAACTAAAATAACATTCAGATTCTTTTAATTTTTTAAATTAAATATATATTTAAGTGTTTTTTATTTTACCAATAATGATTAACACAAGTGATTACACTTGTGTTGATTTCTCAATAAAATCAGTTACTATTTCTAACTAAAACTATTTCGTACCAATAACATTTTCAGTCAAATTATTTTTTATTGTCAATCAAAAAGCTTTATATGAAATCGAACAAAACCAAAATTCTTTATTATTTTTTATAAAAAATGATCAGGTTGGACCAAAATTTCCTACTGATTCATTTTATGGGGATATATGATGATCCATTTATGCTTATACTTAGGGTGTGTTTGGAATAACTGTGAAAACTAAATTATGTTAATAATTAATTATGTGTATAATTGATTATTGTTATAATAGATTATAATATATTAAAAATGCCTATAAATTCATCAAAATATTTTGAATTTACTCAGTGAGATTAAGATAAATAAAAGTTTTGAGCTAAAATGTTTCAACATCTTTCGTCCTGTATATCTTAAAAAACAGTGACATCTATGAGAGCATATGTTTGATTATGAGAGTTCATACTTTGTTGTTTAATTAGGAACATAAGCTAGCGGTTACGCAAGAATTATTGGTGACTAGGTGATGGAGGCATCTACATATATGGGAGGCACTTGTCTTGTTGTTGTTGACAAGGCTATTTCCAAGGAGTCACTCACAAAATAAATTGACTACTCATGCTTGCTATTACTCTCTGTAGGATACTCAAGCTAAATCTTGACCAAATGATGCGTGAGATATACTTTTTTTTTTATAGAGAATATATATAAGTGTTCCTGCATTATTTAGTTGTGGAGTTAATCCGTCTTTAAATGTGGACATTTGCCATGACCACCACTTTTAGTGCGATTCATGTTTTTCTTTTTTTAAAAGTGTGTTATTAGTTTTCAAGTATTGTAATTGTGTTATTTTACTCCCTCAAATTTTAGTGTGTCAATTGATTCTTAGAGAGGCTGTTTAGATGAAATATTTAAAACGAGAAAAATAATTTAAATAGGAATTTAAAATTTTTAAGATAAAATTTAGTGTTTGAATATTTTATTTGAAGAATTTTAAAATTTAAGAAATTTTAAACAGAATTTTAGTTAACTAAAATTTAATAATTGTAATTTCTTTTTGAAAGGAGAGAATTTTAAAATTCTCAACTTTGGGAAGTTGTCGAATAATTTCTTGCCAAGTGAAGTGTAACACCCCGTATGCATCCGGTTCATTAATATTTATTTATGGTCATTAAGCGCAGCAATTATCACAGATAATTAATTCGGAAGCGATGAATAAAATGACGTCATCAACCGTCATTAACAACACCCACTATACATCATATATGGTGAATTTTCATAATATACAAAGTATATCTCAAAACTATACAAATCCCTCTCAGGGAACAAAACAATAGGCATATAACAAAATGTAGAGCTAACATGCTCTCAATTCTATGCCTAAGGTTCTCACAGAACCTATCCCAGCTCGGGCCTCTTGCCCTGGGATCTCTCAGCAGCTCCCTGAGTATCACCTGCAAAACATAACCCCCAACAGGGGTGAGATAACAATCTCAGTAAACTCAGGGTCCTTGGAGGTCTTTCCTCCCCCTGGTTCACTTCTATGCATATAATATCAAAATTGGCATCACAACTAGCCATCACAGCTCTCAAGCCATAACAACGCATATACCTATGTCTCAAGGGTTTATCAGTACCCTTTTTATAACACACATCAATATCATTTAGTCATCACGGCCCTCAACAGTTCACAACATATTAAAACACAATCACATGTACATGACATATATACATATATCATTTATCAATTCCTGAGGAAGCTATATCCATCTATGTGGGCACTTTTCTCATCAGGACTTCCTATCCTTGCCTGAGGAAGCTACATCCATCTATATGGGCACATCTCACATCAGGACTCCCTGTCATTAGCCTGAGGAAGCTACATCCATCTATATGGACACATCTCACATCAGGACTCCCTATCACTAGCCTGAGGAAGCTACATCCATCTATATGGGCACATTTCTCATCAGGACTTACTCAAACACATATATATACCCTCTATTCTATCTATTCTACTGGTCAGAGGAATCTCATCAATCAACACACATAACCTCAATCCATGTATATCAAGTACATGGTTTCAAGCCAAACAGTAACACACAATTTCAATATACATGCATTAACTCATACAATGACCATCACTCTCACTGGAGTATGGTGGAACACAATCAGTGGGAAACACTTCCAAGAACAAAGAGCTTACCTAGCAATGCAGTGCTCTGCTGTCTAATCCATGGACTGTGGTCTCCGCCACCGATACCCTTGGTGTCACACCCTATACAAAGGCACACACAAGCAAGAATCATCAACGGTCCTCAACCGTTCAAAAGAAAAGCAAAGCATTCCCTTTCCATTTAAAACCTTTTGTCTTCTATCTTAGGGTTATCAGAGCTAACCACCTTATAGGCTATTCACAGACCCTCAGCAAGGTCTATCTCGGCCTAACCAAGGTACTAGAGCCCCCAAAGACTCTGCACAAGTCAATTCTATCAGTTCAATTGCCTTCATCTAGGCCAAATATCAACATTTATCAAGTTGGCTAAAATGGTTACTTCAACACTTTTTCACCGTTCATTTAGCCTCCTGAACATCTTTTGTAAAAGCACCTAGGCTCATACATATCATAATACCCTTCATTTAATCATCATTCTTCCTACTCATAAATATCTCAGAGCAAAATCAAATTTCATCAAAAATCATGTTTCAAAGCTTATTATTCATTAGAACAACCCCCTGAGCATACTTTTCTAAATAACCTAAGCCTAATTTCAGCCCTATCACAAATGGGTTACTATTCATCCCATGAACAAATTCCCAAATCAATCGGTAAAACTTGAGTTTCTTACATCAAAACTGTCGAGGAAGGCTGGAGGATCACTTCTCGAAGCTGTAGTGTCCTTGAATCACCTTCTTTCCCTTCTAAACTCAGTTTTCCCCAAAGTTCCCTAGAGAACGGGATTTCTCCTATTGATGGTTTTCTAAATAAATTGAAGCTGGAATCTAGCTTATGGAGGAATTCTAATCAAGTTTCTAGTTGGGTAGGAAGTGTTTAGATGAAGTATGGAGGAGATATGAAGCTCCCTTGGTCCGTTAATGGCAGAAAGGTTCAGAGGAAGGAGAAAATGAAGCTTTTGGCCTGAAATTCGTCAAAATGGCCTTTTATAGGCCCCCAGTCCGTGTTCCCGCGCTACTGGCGCCACTTTGGCGCTACCGACGCCAAGTTCCAGTAAAAAAATAGCTTTCTGGCGCTATCGACGCCAGATTCCAGTGGAAATTCGCCTCTGACGTGCCACTCGCGCTACCAGCGCCGCAAATGGCGCTACCGGCGCCAATCTCGCGCTACTGGCGCCACTCTGGCGCTACCAGCACCACATACCAGTGAAAAATAGCTTTCTAGAGCCATTTTGGCGTTACTGGCGCCAATCTCACGCTAACAGCGCCAAAAAATCTGTCTCTAAATCTGTCACAAAAATCGTCTCTAATTTCGTTGCTAATTCCGTCGCTAACGCTTTTTGTGACGGAATATAGTGAATTTCAATTTTTCTTTCTTTTTCTTTTATTTATTTAACCTTGGTTATTATACGAAGGGGGCTTCTCGCCTAGTTTGATTCTGAATATATCTTTCTCTTCCCACCATTTTTGGACCTTTGATTCGATCTCATGCAGACAATCACGCTGGGCGAAGCTCTTGTTGTCGCACTCACTCGCCATGTCCGAGTGGTGGCGAAAGCTGCAGTGTAATTAGCACCAGTTTCAGATTGGAAAACCAAAAAAATGGAAAGAATCGCCTTTAATAAGAGAGGAACATGAATGGGTGATATCTGTGTATGTGTGCTAATGAAGTTTGAAATGGAGAAGAGAGTTCGTGAGGTGAGACTACGTGCAACAAAGCAACATATAGAGGAAGAAACTAGGCGCGCGTGATAAAGGTGAAGAGCAAGGTTTAGCTTGTGTCTCCCTTTTGGGTTGGGTTCATCAACCCATTTTTTTGGGCTTATAGGTGGTTTGCTTTCTATTCTTGGAAGTTGCTATTATCATCAACAGTGTGAAATAAAATATTATTCTGAAAATACCCCTTTGATAGATATGTGTTTCCTTTAGATTGGCCTATCAAAACAATGTATTTTAAAAATTTTAGAATTTTAATTAATGCATTTTAATTTCTCTAAAATTTTAAAATACTCTATCCAAACATATTCTTAGGGTTTTTCACATTTATAGTTAGATTCATTCATCTTGTTTTTATTTAATATTTAACTAGTTAATTCGCTCAAAATGCAAATTCATTCTTTTTTACTATCATAAAAATAATAATTTTATATATAAATGGTGTTGATAATGAACTGAATCAAACCTTTTTTATAATGAAACTATCACATTATTTGAAATAAAAATTTTGGTAGTACTACTTTTGAAATGTTTAATTTTATGGTAAGAGTTTGATGCCAAGAATCATACGTATAAAATCAACATTTTTTTTTTGTTTAATAAGAGAATCACAATTTTTATTATAATAAAAAAATATTAGTTGAAATTTAACTTAAATACTAAAAGATTTACAACAATTCAACAACACAGCTATGCTCCTTGGTTTACTACTTTGACAATATATATTCAATTGGTTTTACATAATAAAAGACACTCAAATTTAAATAATAAAATGTTCACAACAAATCTGTATGACCTTTTATTGAAATGTAAAAAGAAATCTCGAATGATAATTTCCTTGGGGCCTCTATTTTGACAAGGAAGGGTATGAAGTGTTTATAACACAAACTTGTGATGGTGTGATTATGAACAGAGGTGAAATTAGGGGGACTAGGGTGGGTCACCGCCCCTCTTAAAATTTGAAAATTTGAAATATATATATTTTAAAAAATTAATAAAAAAATAAACGAAAATGAAAAAAATAGGAAAAAATATTAAAAAAGGTGAAAGGGGAAAGAAAAAAAATATTAAAACAATAAAAAGGAAAGAAAACATAAAAGAGGAAAAAATATATAAAAAAAGATGAAAGAAAATGTAATAAAAATGAAAAGGGAAAGAAAGATAACAGAAAAAGAAAAAAAGTAAAGGAAGATGATAAAATGAAAAAAAATATAATAAAAAAGAAAAGAATGAAGAGGAAGAGGGAGAAAGAACATTATTAAATAGAGAAGTCTGAACACAGAAACACACAAGAGGATGAAAATGAGACACAAATCCCAAAAGAATAGAAGTAGTAAAAAAAATTGTGTTATTTGGTACTGCAATTAGTGAAAGAGAAGGATTCAAATATCCTTTCATTCCTTTCTTTTTTTCCTTTTTTTCTCTTTCTTCTCCCCTTCTAAAATAAAATAGGCGGTTATTTACGCCCCTTATTTTTACAGATGTGTCGCTACCATGTTGGGCTGAGCCTTTTTTGTTAAATCTGAAATAAAATAAAAAAAAACATAAATTACTATTTACACCTTGATTTTTTACACACTCACTCTCTACCATGTTAAGCCTAGTCCGTTTTTGTTAAAATTAAAAACTACTATTTACGCACGCACCCTCTATCATAAAATAGTTTTTTTTATGTTCGTTCCCTCTTAATAAAATTCTTGTGTCCGCCACTGGTTATAAACTGTCTAGAGCTGGTTAATTTTATGTTAAAATATATTTTGCTGCTTTAGATTGATCTGAATAATTAACTGATAATTGGTTTCTGAAATTAATTATGGATATACTCGCTGAAAATTAAGAAACAGAAACCGCAGTAAACAGTTATAACAGTTTACATCAAATTAAGTTTACTTTGTCTAGCAAAGAGAAAAAAAATAAGTGTTTAATTTGCCAAGCACTTGTAAATTTCCATTCAATTATTTTTTCCAAAAGAGAAACATCTCCTTCTAGTAGTCCCATCCCACTTTATCATTTTTTCAGGCATGCATCTTTTTCAGCTTTTTCTCAACATGCGTTTTATATTTTAAAATAAAATAAAAAATTATATGATAAGATTGTACAGTACTTATTTTGGCTGTAATCTGTTCTCAAATTGACAACTTTTTTTGTAGCCACTTGTTTAGTATTTACTATTTGTTGACCTTAGTATTGTATATTGTTCCATCCTCTTTTTGTGAGTGTGGTCTATCATCACCTGTTTGATAATGTTGGAATATTCAACAACTGATATAATTTGTGGCGAACGGTGTGCTTGTAAAAGATATTCTAACATCACTTCAGCAACAGATAAAAGGTAACTAGTTTATATAGAGATAGCAAACGTATGTATTTGCCTCCCCTTATTCACATGGTATTTGTAGGACTTATCAGCAATCATGGTATTTTTTACGTATATGATTTTTCTTTTATGAATAACAATAGAAGATAAATATCATGTAATTTATAATAATATACCTATATTATTCAATTAATTGAGTTAGACTTATTTAATTTTTTATATATACAATATTAAGTATTTTATACATATCATGAGAAATATTATCAATATTTTTTTTAACATACTATTTATTATTAGCTAAAATTTAATAAAAATTATAAATTTTATGAGTTTTATTTTTTGTTTATTAAGTGTCTCTCATGATTTTCAACATATTTTAAATTAATAATAAAATGTGTGTTAAGAGTAGTTTATTAGAATTTTTTTAATACACATGATTGTGTAAGGATATCTTTAATCGTTTATCAAAATTAATCTTCCTTGTGGGAGCTGATAACAAAAATCAAAATTTAAACTCTTAATTACTTGCTTAATATACCTGACTACTTCATCACTTGAACCCAACTTCATCAGTATAGATTTAAACTAGTTCAATAAAACTAGTGAATGAAAAACTTTGGAGAGAATCACAAATTATCCACCCAAGTTAGTTTATCTCTTTATCCGAAATATATATATATATGCACCCATGGATCATATCTACATTACGTTTTAATAATGTACACATATATATGTACTTTAATCAAATTTATCCCCTTTTCATGATTTGAACTGAAGTAACTTGCACTTCAGCACTTGTAATCTTTAGTTTTTTTGTACAATAATTTTTATAATAAAAAAATCTAACTGGATTGCTGTAATGGTTATAGAAACTATTATGAAATAATACTATACTAATAATAATACATCTCATTTTCTCGTGCCGCCGCAAAAGAGCAATTCAAATCTGCAATATGTATTTTGCATGTGAAACTCACGTAATCATTATAGTTTTGGACACAATCTTTGGCAGAAATTTTCAAATTTAGATTTTGCTGACTTCTTGATATATAAATCTTTCACCATTATCTTACTTCTTCTTTTTCTTTTTGTAGAATCACTATGGTACTTGTATTAGTTTAAAAGCTCATATTTTGATTCATTTATTCTTTGGGGAAAAAACTTAATAAGAAACCTTTTAATAAAACAATGATTATAATTTGCTTTCAACATAAGAATATATATATAAGTCCATACGAATACACAAGCTGAATCAAGTAACTTTTTTTTTTTTTCATTTAGGACACTGAAGGAGCTGTTTTGTTTTTTTGGAGTATTCCAAAAAAGATTTGAATTTGAAATGCTTATTAAATAGATGACATATTTAATGGTCTAGATTTTGCTATGTCTCTATATTGATTTTTTTATATATTTTCTTTCTGTTTATTTAAACAGTTTAATTACCTTAATTAATTTTTTTTCCATTTTTATTTAATTACCTCATGTGTTCACATATGCATGAAGATCATGTGTTCACAAGTGATTATGTATTTATGTGTTCACACTATAGAATCAGAGTTCGTAATCCTGGAGTTGGCTGGTAGTGAGGCTATGTTGTTGAAAAACTTCTTAGCTTACATTTCCTTGGGAATGCAATCATACCTATCAATGTCAATGCACTTTGATAACCAATCAACGATATTTATAACAAAAAATAAAACCTTTAATGAAAAAATAGATATATACAATTGAGACATAATGTAGTAAAATAACTACTAAAGGATGAAACAATTTCCATCGACTATGTGAAGTAAGAAGGAAATTTGGTAGACCCTCTAACGAAACCCCTAGGGAAGAAATTGAAATGCAAAACATTGAGGGGAATGAGACCTAAGCCACTTGAAACAAACAAGTGATGGTAACATTTGCAATTGAAGATCCCATGAAGAAGGTTCATATGGATAAAAACAAGTCACTTGTTAGTTATGCTAACGCTAAAATTAAATAATTTTATTCCGTTCCTATGGTGTGAGAAAGCTTTTGATATTGCATTAATGAGAGGTTAAGCTTAAAGCTTTTAAGGAATTTTGTGTCTCTTACGAGCGGTTATGATTGCAACATATACTTGATGAAATCACCTATATGAGTGTCAAGTGGGGATGCTTGCATGAGATAGTGAAAAAATCTCTAAAGCACTCATGAATATCAAGCACGTGCATGACCTATTAGAGCAAAACAACAATATATAATGAAAAGATTTGTGGGGGTGTAATGTGTTTAGTAGACCATTGACATACATTAAACATTTTTTGTTCACATAACTTGCTATACCAACTACGCTGTGTGTTAAGTCGTGACAATCTAGGATTGGTTCATATAATTTGTCACACCATGTTTGAAACACAATATCCTAAACGAGAACCAAACTTCCTTTGTTATATTTTTAAAACCTTTTAAAATATTTTGAAACCTTTTGAAATATGTGAGAGATTGTTGTGTTTTTTGTTGAGTATAGATTTGAATTTGAAATTCTTACCAGATGACATATTTAATGCTCCAGATTTTGCTATGTCTTTATTTTGAAAATCCTTCTTATTTTAACTGTCTAATTATGTCAATTAATTTCTTTTCATTTTATTCTAATTACCTCAATTAGTTTCTTTCCATTTTATTCTATTACCTCAATTAGTTTCTTTTCATTTTTATTTAAAACAATCTAATTACCTCAATTATTTTGTTACCGTTTGTATGTTTTCCTTATCCTATAAATTCCGTCTTCTACCTTCAGTCTCAAACACATAAAAAATGAAAACATTTTCACTTTTTACTATCTCTTTCTCCTTGGGTTCTCTTTCTTGGTTTGGTAGGTTTTTGTTCCCTGTTCATATGAAGCGCATGTTATATCCCGGGGAATTTGCACATTGCGCGAATAAATCGTTAAGGACAATGTGCCTAATACACGTCTGGTGTTTTGCTCTTGCCTCAATGATTTCACACCAGTCAGCAATCATGAACATCATGAGCAAGTAAAGTGATTGCATGATCTTAGAGTGACTGCAAAGATCCTACGTACATTCAAAATCCAATTATTTTTGTATATGTTCTCTTATATTTTATTGACTTTTTAATATATGAAAGGAAAAAAAATCAAGGGTGAGGATTTTGTTCATTTTTTATTTACTGCAAGCAATCTCATTCAATAAGATTACCTTTTAATTATAATCACATGATCTTAAAGTGACCACATAGATCCTACGTTCAAAATCCAATAATTTTTGTATATGTTTCCTTATATTTTATTGAATTTTTAGAATATGGAAGAAAAAAAATCAAGGGTGAGGATTTTGTTCATTTTTTATTTACTGCAGAGAATCTCATTCAATAAAATTACCTTTTGATTATAATAATTGTCTCTACATTGTTAACTCGCTTCGTCTACACAATCAGAAACATGTACAACAATAGATCACATTATTTTTTTATTCAAAAAGATTACACCATTATACACGCAATCGTGAGGTGATTACTGACTAATTTCACGCCTAGCTAAAAGTGTGGTACATCTCGTAAACAAAGAAAAATCTAAACAAACTTTTGTCTGTCTCAATATGATCCGATTTACTCACATATGATTTATTTCTTTTGTAATTAGTAACTTAATTTAAACTCACATTGATTAAAACTAGTGATATGAGTGGATTTTTAATTGGAAAACTATTTTACGCAATGAAAAACCAAGGATTTTGCTAACCTCTGAAACAAGAATAATTAAATACAATCAATACAGCTAGTTTATTAATATATATGTATATTATGCGTTAGGCAATAAATTCAACAATATATATATATATATATATATATATATATATATATATATATTAAAAAATAGTCAATACATTTGATTTGAGACACTTTACTGTTTCTATATTAATTGTTTTGCCATTTTTATTGTTTTTTCAAATAAAACTGTTGTAATAGCACTGAAAGACGGAAGGGTACAATAATGGCATCATCAATATTTCGACCATAACATATGATATTTTTTATTTAAGAAAATCACCTTTCTATACAATTTATACAAAGCATGCACACACCTTTTTTTATATTTTTACAGAACTCCTTAATTAGTTCTCACATTCCCTTTAAACACTGTACCATTTATAAGCATACAAAGTTTATATATGCGCATACCGTGTTTAGGTAATTAGTCCGTCTTAATAAAAGCAAATCAACAACATACCATATAAGCTTTCTTCCTTGAACAGCAGAGCAAACCTCTAAATAATGCAGAAAGTGATCTCTCATATATTCTAAATGATCCATGATGTAAACAAATGAAAATTAAATTTTATGTTTTGTATGAAACCAACATTGTGATGTTTGATTTTCTTGTGTATAATTTTTCTTTAGATCAACAACAATTACATACAGCAAACATAATTAGTACCTGATCTAATAAAAAATACTTGTGAACTTTGATCCAAAATAAAAAATTACTAATTACTTGATCTTTTTAAAATAATAAAAAATATTTGTACAGCACTGGAGCTAGATCATAGATAGGAATTGGATATGAAAATGGCATCATCATGATGTTCGACCAAATGCATGGCTCCCAAAATATTTCGATGTTCGACCAAAACATATGATGTCATTTTTATTAAACAAAACTCATCACCTCTTTTCATAATTACACAAACCAGACACATTTTTCTTATAATTATGCAAAACTCCTCATTCATCACATAATTCATGATTCACCACAAGAAATCCTTCCTCCAATTAACCTCATCATTGCTGAAATAAAACCCATTTTGAGTTACCATCCAAGAACACATCCTATGAAGCCCACACCGATCAGTGTCCCTAGAAGCCTTAAACGCCTCGAAGCTCTTCCTCGTATTGTGCCATTTCATGGTGCACTTCATGCGGTTGCTGCTCCAGAAATTCGGCCTCATCACCCAGCTGAAGTCATCGTGTTCCTGCAGAGCACGCCCTCCAAGATCCATCTCCTCCGAGGCACACCAAATCACCAACGGCACAGAGGAATTGTCACTGAAACCGTTTATCACTCGAACGTAGTATTCATTTGTCGCAAACAACAACCTTGCCCTTTGTACTGTGGCCATCATAATGATAAAAGAAGAGGCTAGGCATAGTGTGAGGTAAACACTCGCCACAAATTTCATGGTTTTCTGTGTCTTTCTATATCCAAGAGATATGGAAATGTGAATATGAATAATGAGAATATGATGATATATGATATCTCTGTTTTGCTTGGGAAGCGTGTTATATATATATATATATATATATATATATATATATATATATATATGCGTGCCCCTTAATACTATACTTTGTCTAAAAGGATACACGATTGTGAACCGTATTTAATGTACCCTCAAATCTTTTTCATTCTTTATTCTTCCAAAATCCCTCAATCTTATCATTATGTGGGATTTTTTTTCTTTTTCTTTGTTGCCACTTTGTTTTTAAGGTGTAGATTTCATTTTTTTAAAAACCACACCCATGCGACACCATGCGTGTTTATACGCTGGGATTTTTTTTTCCTTCTTTATAAGATCGTGTTTTCTATTTATTGGTGAAATATGCATGGTATTTATAACAAACTACTTTTTTATATATTTTATTAATATTTTTTTATAAAGTAGCTTTGTGCCTTTGTGTGTACTGAGTAGGGTGTTTTCGACGAGAATATCCACGCACGCAAATAGTATTACGATATAGCACAATTTGAAATAATTAGCAAATAAATGATCTTATATATAAAATGAGTCTCTTAAATATGTTGAGAAGATTTAGATTGGTGAGCATTTATTTGTAGTTTACAGTATATAAAATGAATTTATATTTAACCATTGGTTAGAAGATATCTTCAATGACATCTAAAAAATTACATTAATTAAAGGAGTATGAAAAATATTCATTTAAAGAAGTAAAACACACTGGGTGAAACTGTACGCCTCAAAAGAATTTATATTTAAGTATCGGTTAAAAATAACATTTAATGCTACATTAATTAAAGGAGTTATATATATATATATAATTAACACTGGGAGTATATATATATAATTGCACTTGGAAGATATTGCTTTTAATTTAAATATTACCTTTTTAAGAGAAATAAAACCACTCGGTGAAATGTGTCTCGAAACTTGAAAGAAATAGTATTTGGCTCTCAATTAGAAGGTACCTTTAATGAATATAAAAAATATAATACTAGGTATTGTAATTTTTTTAAATATATAATAGGTATTAGAATATTCTATACAATCCTTATTATAAAATCCAAAATTAAAAATATTGTTTGGTTTTTTTATAAGGTCCAACTTAAAACGTATCTTAGTATTATTATTTTTTCACAAAAATATTCGTAATTAAATTTAATTATAAAATGACGCGACAGTGAAAAAAATATAGTTATTATATTTTTATGGAAAATATAAGCTATTATATATTATTTATAACTGTAGAAGAATATTATTTTCTCTAAAAAAATATTATTTGATGATTATCGTAATATTAGAACAAGAATTGTTTCTTCTTTTTTTACATGAGGGGCTAGAAAAAATATGAAATTTGCATAAGGTAATGATGCTGAATCAAAATAATGTTTACAAAAAATAGAAAATCATTTTAAAAGATTGAAGTAACAGGCAAATATATGCTGGCATAAGAATCCTCAGTATAATGAAGTTGCAGAGGAATTCGACACAAAGAGACTTTCTTCTTTCCAAGATTGAGCCCTCAAAATCAATGTTAATTGCACCCATGATTCACTAGCAGTCACCCCTGCTATATGAAGTCAAAAAGCAATTGAAGCATTTGACCTTATAATGGTTCGGTGACAACATCCATAGGAATTGGGAAGGCCCAGTCTTCTTCGACAGTAGTGGTGGAGATTGGAGAAGATCGTGGGAGAGACTTGTGGAGAGTGAAGGGAGGTGTATCTTTGGAAAATAAATCAACATAGGAGTGTACTAGTAAAAAGGGAGGTGTATATGGCAATTTTGTTTCCAGTGTCATATTCATCTTTCTATTTTTTTTTGTTATTTGCGCCTAAGTTCTCCTTTGTTTATTGGGCCAAAGTAGTCCTGATTCGTTAGATTACACTGTGGCCATATTTGAAGCCCATCAGTCAACCAAACATGGGCATTACTATGCAAATTGGGTAAAGGTTCTCCTCATGAGCCACATTAGGTCAAGAGATTAACTTATATGAATCCGTTCGATTCCATAAAATTATGGTACCGCACAAAATATAAGAAGAATAACATTGGACAAGACATAAGTTATCTATTTTTTTTTAAAACTTGTGCATCGTTTTGACGAATAATGAACATTACAATCAAAATAATAATAAAATTTATTAAAATACTCTTTTAATATTTTATCTTAATGTAATTTATATCAGATTTAATGTATTTATTAAAATAAAAGTGAGAGAAATATTTGAATAAAAAAATCTAGTATTTCCTTTTTAAAATATTTATGTAAGTCAGTTATTAATTTTTTGGTTATTAAATTGATAAAAGTGGAAATAAATGTGTATATTTTAATACTTTGTACTTGAGATAAAAATTGGTCCCATAATTTTCTGAAAAACAAAAATTAGATATTTTGTCCTATTCTTATTTGTTTAATTTGTGTTATCTCTTAATTATTTTTCAAATCAATCGTGTATTTAGTACCATGTTTTTAACGAATCAAAGGAATCATAATTTTTTTTATTGGCATGAATTTTTATCAAACAAATGAAAAAATAACTAATTAATTTTGAGTAAATATATGTTAGGCTCTTTCTCACAGGAAGCTTACAAGCAAAAATAAAGACAAAGACATCAAACGCTAACAATCAATAATTGTTAGTCATGATGGTTACTGAAGTTTGTACGTGAAGACAAAGAATAATAAAATATAAAAATACGAGAATTAAAAAATAATATATATAACCAAAAAGTTATTTTTAATTTTATGCTATTAGACTCACAACTAGAAATTTAATTCTGATATGTTCACATTTAATTGGAAAGTTAAATCGTAAAATTTACACTTAATTAATTAATTTCAAGCCCAATTGCATTCAAAGTGATAATTACCAAAAGTTGTGGAATAATAATTTGATACTTGAGTTTTTTAATTAAAGTTTAGGTTCAACCCTTCACTAGTCGCAACTAGAAACATCACTTTATTTCAAAGTGGATCGATTTGGTGAAAAATGATTAGTTAAGTGTCAAATAAAAAATTCTAATATCACCGACTTGGATCCTCATCAACGATTTGAAATCAAATTGCATGCTGTGCAGTTACAATCCAAAAACTCTTTTTATAAATTAATTTTTATAAGATACTAGCATTTTTACTTACAGACTAAATTATGCATACCAACGTATAACATACTGTAATGTAAAATTTATCTCTAAGGCCAATGCTCGTGTGACTTTGAATCAAAATAAAAATATTGATTTTTTTAGAGTGAAATTATTGAACTTGAAATACTTTGAATAGATAGTCCTTGGGTTTTTAATCTAGGGCTATGTAAATGGTCAACTACTTAGAGAAAAAGATTAAAGTTAGTGCAAACAAAGTGAAAACCACTAACAATCCCTATAGCAAATGTCAACCCGAAAAAGAGAAGAATTTGTAATGGGCCCTAATATTTTAAAATTGTGATCTACATCCTATGTCAAAAGGCCCGTTTCACTTACCTTTTTCTTTTCTTTTTGGCCTTTCACTTTCCGTTTTAAAAATCTATTATATCGCCTCTATGATATTAACTTTATAGAAAGACCACTTTTTTCCCAAGTTCCACCCTATTCATCTTCTCTTATGCTACCTGAAACTTGAACTCGCAATAATACTTTATAATTTATCTCCAATTAAAATATTGTATGAAAATATATGTTTCATAAAAATGTCATATCTATTTGAAATCATGAATTGCATATAAGCTATTAGTTTTTTTATGTTATGCAAAGACATTTTTAATCGGCCACCAAGTTTTTCTTCCATCTAATAAATGTCCCCTTGAATATCAAAGAAATCTAACTTACATGATTAATCAGTGAGCTTATAAATTTCGTGAATTGTCGTACATTTCATGTTACCTGAATTCGATTCCTACTTGCAAAAAATATCCCCTTGCAGTGTGAAAAACAAACCACTAAGCAAACAAACATTTATTTGTAAGTAGAGTTTAACATCTTAACTGTAATAGTCAATAAAAGAGTGTTCTTCTCTTCCATTATAAACTCTGATAGTATGAGACCATAAAATGCCTATTGACTAAGTTTTTCGTCTTCCAAGCCTAAAAAACAAAGTTTATTATATTATAACAATAAATAATCTTATTTAATTATGTATAAAATTACTTTCAAAGAAGTTGCAATTTATATTTAGAATCACTCAAATTCTGAGCTGTGTACTTTCTTTTTAGTGCCATCAAAATTTTGTTTGATTTAGAATTAGTTTCTAGCCAGGTGGATGGTCAACAAAACTAGCAAGTTTCTTTCTTTTTCAATATATCGTTTAAATTTTATATAAAATTTCAAAATATTAAACTTTTGATTTTTTACTTTTAACAAAAATAAGTTCATTTGATTATAGTATTACTTTTCCTTCATTACAGTGCTTCCTGGTAACACTTAATGTCAGTAAATGCACCATAACTTTAGAGATAATTCATCAAGTGGTTTTTGAACAGTTTATCTGCGTTCTGCAACAAGCGTATTATAAATTTGTTGAATACTATTTGGTACCAGTTGATAAATACTGCAGACAGATTATGCTGTTATCCTGCTAGTGCAACGTAAAAACATTGTTCAGTTCTTCTGTCTAATCCATGCATTCAATTAACGCAGTTAAATTTCTGGCTAGTTAGTGTAGCAGAACAGAGATCCCCTGAGGTAAATGCAGCAAGCAAGTGGGGTGCAAATTCAGACTTTAGCCGTAGCCATAAATTTAAAATTTAGTTGTTTCAACTTCTCATATCAATTAACATTTTTTTATCACCAGAAATCAAATTCCTTTACGGGGAATTATAACGACACTCGTATAATCATAAATAATTAATGTATCGAAGTTAAAGTTTAATTATTTAAATTTAATTTTTAACAAAAATAATTTTTTATTAGACTTTATTTATTTCTCGATCAAATTTTAAAATAATTCTTCTTCATGATAATCCGGATGATTAATATCAAAATAACAAGATTAACCTATTCAACCAATTGGACTAATAGTGTACTTTTTTATATATCAACTAACATCTAGGAGGTACTTTCCTGTCGTATAAAAATTGTAGTGTAAAGCAAAAAATATTAAAAAATAATTATCATTTTAATTTTTAATGTAATATTATTATTTTTACTTATATATCTTATAATATTAATAATAAATAAATGAATTTATAAATAAATTAATGTTGATATAATATTAATTTTATAAAATTAACACTCTCTTTTATCTATTAATTATTATTTTTTGTCTATATAAGAAAATCTAAGAATTTTAATTTTTGGGATAGAGAGAGTAATATATATTTAAAAAACTAATTTTAAACTCGTTGAAACAAATTAAATACTACTAAAAATTAATGAATATATTTATAGCATTTAATAATTGTTTACAAATAACAAATAAAAATATAATTTTGAAAAAATACCATATTAAATAGTATTGCAATTTTATTAACTTGAAAATATCATGTACGACATGCAGCGACACATGAGCTGGTTAGCATCACGTAGTCCCATCTTCTCATTAATTCTCAATCGTACGAGCTTCAAACTAACTTCTAGTTCACAATCACCCAACCTCTAATGTCCTCTTTAGATGAGAGGAAAAAGAAAAGAAAAAAAAATATAAGGAATAACATTTTTTATTTAATTAAATGAAAAGAAAAGGACAGAAAAAATTACTTTTAAAAAATAAAACATTTTCCTCTTTGTCTTTCTTTTAAATCTCGAAGCGTTTTTTCTTCTTTTCTAAGGAAAATCATATTGAGTCCCACATTTATAAATTTCATTAAATTCAAGTGAGTAATACTCTCGCATTTTTTCTGATTAATATCCTGTTTTTCACTTCTCAAAAATCTTTCTCTCGTCCGTATCATTTGAGTTCAAAATGACTTGATATTAATTCAATCACATCATTAACTTAAGAAGCAAAACACAAATAAATTGAATGAAGAGATTGAGCACTATTAATATTAAATCATTCAAGCATTAATTGAGTTGATATTTAAAAGACATAATTCTTAATTAGATTTAATTTATTTCAGAATCGGATTATGAAATAGTCAAGATCTATTTCCTTAACAAACGATTTTTTAAAAATAATATAAGGTAATTAGGTAGCGGTGAAGAAAGAAGAAAATATAAAAAAAGTCTCATGTTCAAATTCTTATATTAAAAAAAGTAACCATATTTATAACTAGCATTTATCACAGACAACAAAAAAATTACCTGTAGGAAAAACAAATTTTTAAATTTTCTCTAACAAATAATTTGACATAAAACTGAAATTCCTAAAACTCAATGGTCAGAAGTCATATTTCCTTTTCTGGTCTACAAATTATTGTGGTGATTTTCATGATCACCCCAAATCCAAATCCCCCATTACATTCAACCAAAACGGTAACAACCTAAAACCCTGACCCCTCACTACCCACTTAACCAAAAATAAAGAAGAAACAAATCCCAAAGTCCCAGTCAACAACTTTCTCAAATTAACACTCTAAATTTCCCAGACCCATGATAGTCTAGTACCCTATTTTCCACCACTCTTTTTACTACCTCACCCTCTTTAATTTCCTCTGCTAAAAATCTTTAAAAACCCTGCAAGGCTGCAACTGAAAGATATGTTTAATAAACCCACCACCCTTCAATTCATTGCACCCTTTGGTCAGATACTACCCCTCCAAGGCAAAGGCATCACAAAGCCTAGCTAGCATATCCTATGTGACATAACAACCCAACAACACCAACACCTATGCCTCTCACTTTCCTTGGATTTTGAAAAGCTGAAGATCTTTGCACTTTAACATGTTGTGGAGGAACCAAACAGTGCCCAAAGGCACGCTTATTCAGAATCTTCTTTAATTCAAACAAAAAGGCCATTCTTTTTTCATTTTTTCTATATTTCTTATTCAAAAAGTGCTATTGTGTGTGCATGTGAAGCGTGAGACACATTATATGATATCTGCTATAAACAAAAGTGGAAAGCGAGGGGTCTCCACGCGTAGCACAGATAAACACTCTCCTTTCATTTCATCTTTCTGCTCTGCCCTGTACTCACCATAACGCAACATTGACCCACAAATAAGGTTCTTATGGTAATTTGCAATTAGCATAAGACCTCATGTGAAAAATATTAAAAATTGTTAACACGAATTTCTTGACTAAGGTTTGAATTTCAATCCTTATCTAGTGAGTTGATAACTGAAAATATCATTTTACCTAAACAAATAACCAAACCCGGTTGGAGGAAAATGATATCTCTGGTTATAAAAAAAGTTCAATAATAGGTAACAAATAATTATTTATTTAAAAATGGCTAATGTAAACTCCTAGCATTTGTTTGTATGTGTAACGAAAGATTAAATTTTATAATAATGCTGTACTTATGAAAGATTTGGTTATATGAAAAGAAAAGACCCTATAATAACTAGGAAATAATTTTGATTTGTGAAGAAAGTTTAGGGATAGAGCGAGTGAGAATAGGGCACGAGGCTCGAAACCACAGTGCCTTTCGCACTCAAACTTTAAAACGCCTCGAATTTCAAACGCTGAAAAGGATATCCTAAACAGAGCCAAAAAAAATAAAGACCTTCATTAATACTATATTTATATCCTACTACTGTGTGTTTATCTATTGTTTGTACTTTGTATGCATACCAAAACAGAAAATGCGTTATGTATCATCATCATCATGTATGGTCATGGTATTTGTAAATTGTGTATATATGGCTCTTGTGGGTCATACATACACATGCATATCGTATGTACTATGTACACATTCTGAGTTGGGGTTTGCTTGTTGTCAGCATTGATGTAGCTGATCTAAGGGTAGAAGGAACTCTTTTAATATTTTTTTAATGATTAACTCTCTTTTAATATATAATTACAATTCTGCAAATCCAAATTAAAAACGTATATCTTCTACGTTAGTAGAAACAAAAAAGTTAATAACGTTTATCATAAATTACATTTTATTATTTACGTATAGAAAAATTACTATCAATCTCATTCATTTCTTAAAATCATCCATAAAATAGAATAATTTTTATTTTTATTCATTAAGGGACAATAATTCTATGTTTTTATATTATATATATGTGTCTGATTTATAATTGTATTAGATTTTAATAAAATAATTTTAAAGTTTGGATACTTTACTGATATATATCGACGAATTATCTAAAGAGTATTGATATTAATACATGAAATAAATTGAATTATTTGTATTTCATTAATTTAGATATTTTACTGATATGTATATATGAAATATCCAAAAAAATATCAGTATCGAATACATATTTAATACTGGTACGCGAGACAAATGGGAGTTTTATAAAATTGAAGGTGTTGTAAAATGAGAAAACTTATAAAATTGATCATGTTATTAAATATGATTTGTGAATAAATTAAATTCTTAAAGCTTAACTCTGAATGAAATATTTAACATTTTTGCAATTACTAAGTAACAGTAAAATCTTTGGAAAAAATCAATTTTTACGATTACTTTATTTATTAATATTCTACTATAATATGTAAGTAGGTTAAATGGATTGATCTGCAAACTTGCATACAAAAGTAACAACACTCATTAATCTGCAGACTAAACAGCTAACTTGTACAGGACCACATTTAAATGGATTAAACTTCACCATGTTCAAATCTGTGCAGATTGCAGATTAAACAGGCCAGTCTATGAAGTGAAACCTATTTACCTAGCTCTAAGTAACATTACTTGTAAATTTGATAACAGCAAAACTGCAGAATAGTATCAATGGTGATGATGACGCCCGTAGTTAAAAGTGATAATATTAGTGTGAGAGCAACAAAATAAAAAATTATTATGATTGAAAACAAAAGATTTACATATGAATTTTATAAAATTGTGATATAATTTTAAATAACTTTAAAACTTTATAATTATAATTTTAAAGTTCATTTTTGTCATGTCTAATTCCATAGGAATATATCCTCTCTATCAGAATTTGACATGAAAAGGTAAATAACTAAATTAAATTTATATAATCCATTAATTAAATAAATCGCATAATTTTAATATCTAAGATCTCATGCAATAAAGGTATCCTCTGCACCCCATATTCAATTCATGAAATGGACAGTAAGAATATGTTAATGTTACATAGTTTAGGGAACTTGATTTGTTGTTAAAAAGTACTTAAGGTAACAGAGTGATTGGGGCATGGAACAAAGAACATGAAAGACATTTGATAGACATTAGCAGCAGGAAGATGACCAACTTGAATTGGCAAATGGCAACTGTGCAATGGTTACCATTTCAATGAACAGAAAAAGGAATAAGAGACAAAAATAAGCAACACGTGTGGGGCCTGGACTTACCTAATTGTCTCTTCTCTTGTGTCACCGAAATGTAGCCCTATCTCTCTTGCAACAATGGCTGTATGTGTCATTATTAGATAGCTAGAAAATAATAAATGGATGATAATTATATTTACTGTATTTTCTGTAAAATATTATATTTGAATTGATAAATAAAAATAAAATAATAAATATTCATGATTAATATACTATTATTATTAAATTAAATAAAACAATTTTCTTGTTTCATTTAATGTCTCTATTTTTAATATAAATTTTATACATAGTATAAAGATAAATTAATTTATTAATTATTCATTTCCACTATTAAATAAAAAAACATTAACATATTCTATCTTACTATAAAATATTTAAAAGGAATAAAATCATTTATTTCTCTTTTTTAATTATAATAAATTTTATTTATTTAATGTTTATTAAAAATATTTCAAGCAGTAAGTCTAGTTAAAAAAAATCTAAACACTATAAAAAAATTCATTAAATTTATCAAGAAGTCTATAATTAAAGAAAATATATGAATTATTATAAATATTTTAGTTTTTATTTTTTATTTTTACAGATCAAATAAAATTTATTCAATTTGTCCCGTTGGATAAAAAATGTTGAATAGTTATTCAAATCTTAATAGTAATATTATGTATATTATATTTTAATTAAATAATTTAATTTTGTCTAGAAAAAAATTATTCCAATAAAGACATGGCTTTTGTTTAATTATTAACACATTTTTTATGTAACAATAATACGATAATAGGGTGAAGGCTGGGGCTCTTGAAAAGAAATAATAAATAGATGAAGCACACAACACATCCATTTCAATTCCATACTTGAAATTAGTGGCAATAGAATATGCAGAGATGAGAGAGAGATAGGATCCATCGGATAAGCTTAGGATATGACACGCACAGACTTGTGATGGATCAACAGAACCATGTCGTCACCCCTTGACCATATATGTTTACTCTATTTTGTAAGGGAGATTTTGTGGGCCCCATAGATCTCTATTCCCCAATGCATTTCCCAGCCACATTTCATGCCCCATACCCTAAAGTCCTAAACTCATACAAAGCCTCTATGCCTCTTCTCCATTTTTTTATTTTTTGTTTTCTTTTAAGTAAAATTTAAAAACTTAATAACAAATTACTCATCTTTTGAATGTTGCTATATAAAGCAACTAAATTTATCATCCCTTTAGTACACAAAGTAAAAACATGAAGAAAAGGGTCATCTTAAATTGTTCTTGGAGCACATACATTGGACACCATTTAATGTTAATGGAATAAGATATCACTAGGTACACAGTTTATGATTAAGCTAATCTATGTCTCAATTAAATCACAAAGCTTCATCATTGCCCCTAGAAAGCACTGATCCACCCAAGTTTATATAAACTTTATTCATGTCAAAACTTCCTAGCATATTTGTCGTTTAGGACAATAAGCTCTTCCTTTAATCTCGCTATCAAATACCTTCTCTAACGGAAAGAGATATTCGGACACAAAAACAAACATCATTCACCTGTGACAACAAATGCTTTTTGTGATAAAGAATTTCTAACCCTAATAACCCTTTGTATTGCATAATAATAGTGTTACCTCTGTCTTGGTCAGCATGTTCAGAAGACTCAAATCCATTACAACAATGGTAAGTGTAGGTGACTAGGTGCATCTATTACTTGCGTGTAACTTTCTTGTGCATCCTTGTCATTCAGAAAATTCTCTTCCACTCTAAAATGTTCGAGGCTTTTAATTTCCCCATATAATAAGGTTGAATTTGTTGTAGGTTTCTTCTGACGCAATCTTTCACAATTACCCCATTTTGCACACAGTCATCATATCCTATCCTTAGACAAAGACTAGAGGACTCTTCATACCTCTTCTCCTCTTTCGTCCACCCACATGTCCATCCTAACAGGCGTTGAATGCTTGCCGTGACGCAAAAATATATTGTTGTATGACAAGGGAGAGCTACTATTTGACTTTGGAATACTTTGACACATTTTTTTGCATACAATGAGTTAAGAAAATACCTTTATGCTTAACAGCCATTGACTATGTAAGAACGGACAAACTTTTAATTAAATAAAAAAAATATATAATAACAATATAAATTTTTATAATCATTTAACTATAACTCATTATATATAATAAATTTATTAACTTTTTAAATAATTTATGATACAATAATAATATATAATTATCATTACATATACATTAAACTTGTTAAATAATTTATGTTTCAAAGTTTAGTTTGAAACAATATTCTTTAAGCTAAAAATGATATTCGACAAACAAAAGTCAAATATCCTATCCAACAAAGGATCCCTTAAAAAGCACCTAGCTAGCAAACTTTGTAACCAAAATAACTTTAATACACCTCAACATACAATTGCCATTGCACTAAGTTGCATGTCTAACTCCTCAATCATATCATTGTTCTGAATAGACTGGCCAGTGACAGACTAAGAACCATGCCACTCATGGTTATATTTTATATTTCTCAGACCAAAAATAGCTTCTATACCACATAAAAATACAAACACATAAAAAGACCTAGAGTGATATAGTCCCATATAATAGTTAGTTCATGTCTTCAGACTATAAGATACCATCATATATTCAGATTCATTCAAAGTATATAAATGGTTAAAATAATTAGTTCAGAAATATGCCATCCTGAGACATTGGCTGTTATAAAAGTTAAAACCAAGACACACTTGCTTTAGAAGCAAGCAAAACCCCATGATGACCATCGAGGTTTGTGAAGGAAGAAAAAGATACAACCCGCTATACCCCTGATGATAACTAAAATAGTAAAAACCCATCAAGACGGTCTCAATACCATGTTTTAAATTATTTCCAAGTAAACGGTGGAATGAAAACTAACAAGGATTCACCAAATTAACTAAATATTTTATATATATATATATATAGCGAATAAGTAAAACAATAACATACTTCATACATATGGCATAAAGAAAAGCTGACACTGTTTGTGAAAGTATCATCTGAGAAGTACTGAATATAAATTAGTAGATAAAATAAGTAGTTTCTAGATATGGTTCATCCATCATACAAAAGACCAATTCATGAACATGAAGGCTAGGCAGTGATTGGAATCATCATCATTGAGGACTTTCCATGCAACAACCTGCTCATAGGACACTGGCCGATTCATACTAGATACACATATTCCTGCAGGGAGAGATGCAAAACCCTGAAAAGAAACAAAAAAATAGAAAATGTCACATGAGATAAACAGAATATATAGCAAAGAAAAGGATAATACCAACTATGGAAGTGGAATCTATATATTCTAGATTTTGAAACTCCACAAACTCATCAAGCTTTTGTATTAAGAAAATAGATCATATAGATGTTACTCAATTCTATGCATGCATAATCTCCAGTACTAACTCCAAGGACCAAAACCCAAACCAACAAAAAGTGTAGTTTGCTTTCAAGTACCTGCTGCATTATCTTGGAGAACTCAGAGCAAAGAATCTTTCTGCCAGATTCATCAAGAACTTTATCAAGCATTATATCTTGAAGGGCAACAAGAGTAGTTTCAAGCATGTCTAACCCAGCCTGGTTCGCAAAGGTGAACACTGGAGATGCCTGCAATAATTTTAGAAGTACCCCACTCAATGGAAAGATTATTGGACAGAAGAATTGAACCTTCTTCCAAAACAACTAAATGATATTTAAAATTCCAATAAACAGAAGAAATTAAAGGAGCAATGCAACTAATTACATTTGTTTTGACAGAACAGCACATGATTGCATCGGGATGGTGCCAAAGTTGCTTCAAGATTGCATCACCAGCTGTGGACTCAGCTTTAAAAAGCTCTGTGCCAGTGTGAACCCTGAAAGGAAACACATTTACACTGTCAGACAAAACAGAATTAAGACCTGGAAACTTAAGATGCTGCTGCTTAAGGTCACATGAATACATGTTGGTACAACACTTTCAAACGAAATAGATTATGCTGGTAACTAACAACCAATCTACAGATAGCACATTCCTAATGGCACTTCATCAATCAAATTAAATACAACTCTAATAAAAGAATAATCAAGCACTTCAGAGAGCTAAAATATGCAGTAAAAATTATTGAAAGACAAACCTGTAGCTACTACAGATCCATCGCACTAAGGTAAGGGCCTCGGGCGAACCAGAAAGTGACTTTGGTCCCAGCTGGGTATTAAGCCTGGAGGGAGCAATTGCCATGGCAACCCTCTGAACTGATCCCACAACACTACGCACATACTGGCGAGCCATAGCAGCCACATTGTCCCGTGTATGGTTCTCAAAGGTAAATTGGAAAGCAATAGTGAGGACCGACCTAAGGTTGTAGCCATTCAAGTCAGCTTCCCCAGTAGGACGAGCATTACCAGAACCTATTTCCATTGTTGATGCCAAATCTAATGTCCTAGTTGCAGCTGGACCATCCTGAGATGCAAGTAATACGATAAGGAACATTACAACAGGTATGTATCTGCCAATTGGATTATACTATCATAACATTGGAGACTAGCATGAGAACATAAGTAGCAAAATTCCAAATTAACAGTAGTTTCATGACCAAGCTCCAGCAAATCGTTTTAGTTGCCAAGAAATGTCACTCAACTGATTTAGGATCCAACGGAATGACACGAAAACCAGATGGAAGCAACAGAGCATCATCAGCAAAGGACTCATCAATAGGTGCAAACACAAGTTGGGCACATGCCCCAATTGCATTTTCATCAACTCCACTGCACAGCTGCCACATCAAGTCGCATAGCAAAGGTCATTTAAGTGTCACACAAAGAAAATTGCTATGTCTTCCTAGTTATATAAAATATGCAAACAGCTAAAAATTCACACACAATACCTGCAATAGATACATATCACGTGCCAACGCAACATCCTCAGGAGAAAATGCATGACCCTCTATTCGAACTACCTCCAGGAACTGCACCATTGCAGTATGTCACAATTGAGCATACATTATATGTTTTAGGAATACAGAAAGGAGGTTATTCACAAAGTTCAGATTAATACCTCCTCATGCTCAATAGTATGAGCAAGTGGTAAAATGACTTGGGTGCTGGGGAAGCCACCAGGTCTTGCACAAGGAACTGCATAGGGACTAGCTTTAAGGCATGCAGCAGAGTATGCATCAACTCCATAATCAGCCCACTCTGATCGATGTTCCCTCAAAAATCGAACAAGCAAAGCAGGGGGAACATTCTGTAGAGAAACATTGTACAATAGATGATTATAATGAAAGTTTAGAAGATGCTTAGCAAATTGGGAAACAAAAAGAGGAATTTTGCATGGAATTTATTATTATTATTGATATTATATTATATTATATTATGTCATAGCTAGAATTGTTTCAAGTACCTGCAAGAGCATTGATGCCTTGGCACACAAGACCCCACCACCAAATGCTGGGAACATTGATGCATTGTAATTGGAGCCCAAGAATTTGTTTGGAGATGAGTTTATGGCTATAGTCACGTCTTCCACCCCGTCAGTACCCATCAGTGACCAGCCATCATCAACAAATCCATTCACAGCATCATTAAAGCCCCTAAACAATGTGATTTTGATAAAGTATTAGTAATTAAGATGTCATGATTATGAACAAGATTGGATTTTAGCAAGAACAAGAATGATTAATGAATCAACTGCTACTTAATCATATCAAGTGTAAAAAGTACCCAGCCAATAATTAAATCGCACAATGCATGGTTTGACATACAAAGGACACTAAGGCCTTACCTGCAAAGTCTCTGGCTAAATGTTCTCAATACAGCAGGCTGGCGTCCCCCACCGTACTGAATTTCTCCACTTGATTCTTGTGCTATCTGCCGTATATGTTGCAAGGCCTGCAGAGTTAATTATAGAAATCTCACTCGTTGATTTTTGGGCATAGTAAAGAATGTCTTATTCATTTAACATGCAATTAATCTTACAGCAATTGTCAATTTCTGAGCCAAGATTTTTGATGATTCATACAAGGGCCTCAGTACTTCAGGTACACTCCAGACCTGCATTCAATAATAATAATAATATTAAACTACTGAGGACTATACACTCTTAAGATATTAAAATTTTAGGTATGAATTGGGTATATTTTACTTACATCTAAATCAATATGATCAACAATGTGAATAATGGATCCACCACCCTCACAAGGTCTAACTAGAAAACCACTGGGAAGCATTTCAGCTCTTACAAAGGTTGTAGAAGGAGGCCCTGTGGGGCCACCAGTTGAGGATGTCAATGATCTCTCACATATCTGCAACCATTACAATTTCAATTAGGCAAATCAGTTTTAAAATCACAAAAGGAAACAATCATTCAATGTTTTGCAATACATTGACATAAAACACATAAAAATGTACAAATATCACATTCTTAAGCCACACCCTATAAGCAACAGCTTCAAATGTTTCATAGCAGTTCCAAAACCAAACAGCCAAAACTCACAATGGAAGCAAAGGAAGGAGGCAGAGCTTAAACTAAAAGAAACCAAGTCCTGTCCAATGGCAGCTTGCTGGTGTTAATAAGCTAAAATATTTAAATATTACTTTCTCCTTTTCTAATAAAAATAGAGGAAGAATACTGGGACCACATCAAGAAATGACCAATTTTCAGCATATGAAAAATGAACTTCCATTTGGCCAGGGCAATTGTTTGCTAAGAAAAAACATAACAGATTAAATTCTTCTCAATACCACAAGACTTCCATCTTCCAAATTTGTGGTGTATCTTAGTGTCCAGAAGTCCCGTGCTGCTGCCAAAGTTGTGGGCGCATATGTCTGATAAAAAAAAAAGTACACATCAACAAAACAGCCAAGGTATCAAACACAACAATTCAAAGTGCAGAAAAAATAACCACTATACCTGCATGTAAAGGAGCTCTATTGTGCCCCCATTCCCAGTGGGGACTATACTCAACACATCCACGCATCGACAGTCACGATACCACGACAGTCGATCTTTTAGTATCTCAGCAACCTGAAAAACAACAGCAACAAACACAACTTCAAAAAACCAGTTTCATTGTTTATCAAGGTGGAAATAAAGGAACATGGAGCCAACAACATACCTTAGTGGGCTCTAGGCTCACAAGGCCGCAGGCTCGTGCTGCCACGCCACTACAGTTGCGGGAAACAGCAACGATTCCAATCGAATCCGGACCAGGCTATTCATTGCAAATTACAATTAACAAAAACACAACATTAACAAATATTTATGAATTATACATACAAATATAAGAAAGAAAGAAAAAAACCAAGCATCAAATATTATAAAACGGGGCATACCTTCATCCCAATCATCTGGACCCAGTCGACAGCAGTTCCAGTAGCCTTGGAAAGGAACTCTGCCAGGGTCTCCTCAGCTATGGCGAGAAGACTGAAACAAACAAATAATCCTCAATCCTTAAGCTTTTACTATTTACTGATGAAAATATTTATATTTTGGATCTCCAAATATTAATTGTTAGTTTTTGTTAGAATGTTAGTGGGAGGCCTTCAACAACCAAACTAACCTTATATCTCTTACTAATGAAAAGTAATAAAAAGTACATGTTATGTTACTTACCCAGCTGGGTTGTTAGCATCCCTATCGGGTTGCTGAGGTGTTGGGTTTTGCTGTTGGTTGTGACCACTCATCACCACAGACTCACAGCTATTGTCTGTGGTAGTACCAGCAGAAGCCTGTTCAAAGTTCAAACCGAAACATGGTTCAACTATTAATATATTTTCAAAAAAACACAAAAAACATTCACAAAATGAAGAGAAGAAAGGCTCACAGTGTGTATCTGTTGCTTCATGTAACCATTCTCATAAACCAGATGAGAAACCTGCTTCTGCAAACGGTCATTCTCCTCCATTAAAAGCTTGTTCATTGCAGTCAGCTTTCTGTTCACTGTCTGCAGCCGAGAAGCTTCCTTCCTCTGCTTCTCACGACACCTACACACCAAATTCACCAATGTCAACAACAAAAAGTTGCTTTCTTTTTCTGAGACAAAATGAAAAAGAGGTGAAGTTGAAGGCTTTTTTAGAGGAAGTATACGAAAAAAGAAGATTTTGGCATTTGGGTTATTTGAAAACAAGGGTCTCACCTTCTGTTCTGAAACCAAACTTTGATCTGTTTCGGTTCAATGTTGGAGAGGATGGGGCACTCTCTGATGAGTTGTTGTCTCCTTAAGGAACTTGGCTTAGGGCATTCAGCATATACCCTCTCCAAAGCCTCAACCTGCTCTGGTGTGTATCTCACATACTTGCTTGAGTCCATCTGGTTGTTGGCTGAGTCCTTGTGAATAGAAAGTGCCATCACTCTAACACACTATTTTTTTTTTAACACAAACTACTATTAGGTTAAAAATGGGAATGGGAGTGAGAAAGAAGAAAGGAACTAGTTAATAGGTTCTTCTTCTTCACTGCTGTTGTTGGTGGTGGTGCTCTCTTCTCCAAGAGAGCCTCCACTCTCCTTCATTAGATGCTGCTAAGTTCCCTCAAAATCCAAACTTGGAAGAGAAACCTGAGTGGGCAACAGTGGTCTTTATCTCCCCCAACACACACCAATCTTGAGATTGTTAGAGAGAGAGAAAAAAAGAGAGATGGAACAAGAACTGAGGAAGAAAGAATGTGTTGTGTGTTTTTATGTGTTGTCTCTGTAATAATAAAATAATATAATATTATTATGCATTGTAACATAATAACAGGAGTAACATAAAATAAATGTAATAGTATGTAGTAGTGTAATGGTAGAAGTAGTGGCTGAAAAAAGCAAACAGAAAAAACAAACAACAAGCAAAGGGTAATTAAAGGGACTTCAATTTTTTTACCGAGTTATTTTATTTTTCCTTTTTTGGTTGCTGCTGCAATACCATACTCGTTTCCTCATTACTCATGGTTACTGTGTGATGCAAAAAAAAATAAGGAAATAAAAAAATAAAAAAGATTTTTGACGAGTGAGTTTCCCTGTTAGTATTTGTTAAGCCTCTTTATCTCTTTCTCTCTCTGTGTGCAGGAAAAAGATACTACTTATATATAGCAGCAGGCACACCAACAGTGTAGCTGTTGTAGCTTCTCTCTCTCTCTTCACGAACGCATGTTACAAATTCAAGGATGATGATGGTATGATATGTTGTTATGCATGCATAATTGTATGTACATGATGGATGCATGAGAGAGAGAATGTGTACTATGAACGTACGTAAAGAGTGGAAAAAGTAGACAAAAAAGACGGGCAAATATTTGGCATCACATTTGATTGCTGAGTGAAAATCTTAGCAGGATCCCATTAAATTGGCTTCACCTTGATTTTCTTTTTATTATTTTTTTCTCTATCATTTTACCATTTGTTTCTACTTTCTACACTCTCTTCTTTTCTTTTTTTTTTTATCTACAACATAAGAAAAATAATCTTATTTGAATTAATAATATGGCGAAATTAAATTTTTCAACAAAATATTTCCCATACATAAACCCACAAAATTCACCTTTCAATGTATAACTTTTTTCTTCACAAAATTCAAATTGCATAAGAGGACAAATTAACTATAAAGTTGGACCATTTTTTATATAACAAGATAAGTCTTTTCCACCAATAACAGCATGTATTGATTTTGCAGTAGGGTAGCATATGTTCTCTTAAACTTTCTTTACAAATACATATATCTATTGTTTTTTTTATAAAAAAAATTGTATATAGTATTTACATTTATTACGATAATTGCTTGTAGATGAATATCTAATTAATTAATTGAACTTGAAATAATTTGAATATATTAATTGCATGAGAAGTTTACTTCATAATATTAAATAAAACACTCTTTTAATGATACAGAGATCTATAATTCAATGATAATATACTATTTTGTATTTTAGTAATATATAAAAAATAATGATATATCAAAAATATCGATGCATTACAGGAAAAACTTACAAGTTTAGACTTATGAAAGTAGCTTATTATCTGGGTATGATTTTTTGCCTTGTTTTAGTCAATTTCATGATAAATAATTTTTTAAATTGAATTTTACAATTAAAATTATTATATAAGTTATTGTATTTAGATAAAGTTTTCTTAAAAAAAAAAAGTTACAAATTAAATAATGATTTTTACTATAATAATCAACCTATTCATGAACTTGCAAATGATGAATGAAAGTTCAAGTTGAGGCAAAATTGACAGCCGAATATGATTAGGAGTAAACGTGGGTTTCTAACTTAAAGGAATTTTTATTGTTTATTTTTCAAACATCATAAACACCCATTACCAACTATAACGAGCGGGAGTGGGAGTAAAACTGCAAAAGACTAGAATTTTACGCAAAAGGTATTCAGTGGATGCTTCATAATGATATACCAATATCATTACTATTCTTTCTACAAATTCTCTTATTTTCTTATAAATAAAAAATAAAAAATAAAAAAAGATACGATTGAAAATTTAAAAATATATTACCATGCAAAGGAAATAGGATGATGTTGTCATAAGATTTAGAATTATTTGATTACATATATGTAATTTTATGAATCATAAAATTCTATGATATACCTTTTTTGCGTCCTCTTATGACTTTGTTACGTATATATGGTTTTGGGCAATCATTTGGGTCTTCTTATATATATATATATAATTTTATGATTTTGAGTAAATTTCAATTAAGAATAAAGAGTATTTTAAAAGTGTATTATTAATATTTCTGCAAATAATATTATTCAGAAAAAAATACAAGAAAATAATAATTGGAGAGATATTATTATAAAAAAAGTGTTAATAACACACTTTATATTATACTCCTTCTAATATACTTTTTATTATTATTATTATTAGTTAACATGAGAGTGTTAGTAACACACTTTATAATATACTCCTTCCAATATACATTTTATTATTATTATTATTAGTTAACATGTATTTCTAATATATTTTTTAACACAAATTTATTGTTGATTGAAATTTATTGAAAATATAAACTTGTTTGAGAATTTTTCTATAATAACTCATTTTATGTTGGATATTACTTTACTTTCTTTATTAGGAGATATAGTAAAGATTAGATCTTGAATTCAAGATCCAACACTAAAAATTATTTTAATAAGTTTCATATTTGATTTTATAATTTCAATAAATATTAATTAATAGTAAAATTTGAGTTACTGATTGAAATAATAAATGATGAGTGAAATTTATTATCTAAGAAATAAAATTTACAAAATTATGTAACTCTATTAATTTTCAATAAATAATAAAAAATATATTCAAAAATAGTATGTCGATAACATTTTTCATCTAATCAATTAAAATGATGGTCCAATTATATGTGTATTACAAAAAGAAAAAAATTGTAAAAAAAAATCCGTCGCACATAGCTTAATTAGCCCAAAATTCTTTCGTATGTGAAATAACTAACATGATCTGACGTCAAAAGAAAAAAAGATGATTTGGATCAAAAGAAAAAATTGCCATGTTTGCATTTTCTAATCTTTTAATATGAATACTTTGTCAATTCTATGAATTTACTTAACCGGTAGGATTAATTGAACCATGTTTAACAAATTTCTATCAGCGTCAGCAAAGAGCACTAAGAACTGTTATTCACATGATTTAAGACTATGTGATGGTTTCTGAATTGCATGCATGCACCATCGGTGATTTCTAAGTCAACTTTGATTCGTAAGTGGGTTCATCATTATATGAGATTTTCTTAATATTTTTTAGTTGTATAAGAAATGATATTATTTTATTTTTATAAAAGAAAGAAATCATATTATTGACTGCTTTTTATTTTAAACATCAGGATAAATCTTGCACATAAAGCAGTTTTAATTAGTAAAAATCCAACAATGCATTCTGCTTCTAATGGGTGGCTTACACTCTGTTTATAAGTGGAATATGGATCACAAGAATATATAAGATATAATTTTTTTAATTAGTAAAATTATTTTATTAATTAAAATTGATGAGTAGTACCTCGAACTCAAAATATAGTTCATGAGTTACAAATTTGTTTCCCTTATATTTCGACATCAAGTAATATATCAAGGATCAATGTTATACTTATCATTTATCGAAGCATTAAAAAAATCTCATAATATGATTTGAATTCTAATAATTATGTTTGAAAAAATTATTTGTCGAAGTAATTGAAAAATGAAAATTTACATTAAGGACAAAAATAATAACATTTTGTCCTAAATAGAAAGGATTAAAAAGGAAATTTAATAATTATTTAAAGACAAAAATAGAATAAATATAAAAAATTAAAAATTAGAAGATTATGTTTTAAAAAAATTTAATTCAAGTAGTGTCTTAAATAACTAAAGAAATTAAAAAATCATTTATCAAATACTTAAATAAGTTTTTCAACTAGTAAAAAACTAAAAACTAACTAAAATATTAAATACACTCAAATAATAATGATTACCGCAATCAAATGGATTATTAGGATAAAATATATTAATAGATGTATGTTTAGTAAAATCTCATTTTAAACATTTAAGTTAAAGAAAACTTTTTTTAAAGGAAATTAAAGAAAACTATGTAGCATCGTTTAAGTAATTCTTTCATAAATTTAAAAGAATAACATATTAAAATGAAGAAGAAAAAAAAGAAGTATAACGAGAGGTAGAGGTAGTCAAGCATTGAATAGCTCTAACTTCAAAGAAAGGATTCATATGGAGGTAGCCAAGCATTATATTTTATCAACTTTTATAATTATTTCCTAAAAAATAAGTAAGATGATGAAAAATCAATTTGAATAACATGACATGGTTTAGTTATAATAATTAATCACATTAGTCATTATCTTATATGTCTTTTCCTTTCCAACAAAAGGGATCTATGATCTATGAAAAAAAGAGAAAGATTTTGTAAGACAATTATAAAAATTGAGAGTTGAATCCTTAGCTAATTATTGTGATTTCTAGCTAGTCGTATAATAACAATTAGGATTCCACACACAAACACACAACGTTACGTCAGGTTCAAGTTCAAGTAGGAAGGCATATTTCCCGAAGGCTAATATTGTTGCCCATTCAAAATGGAAATAAATAATTCATCGATTATAGTTTTGCATGAAAATCATTATTCATAACTATGCCTAAATTATTTACCTATAATTTTAAAGAGAATATACCAAACTTCTTCCTGAACAATACAGCATTGATGAAACTTTTTGACTAGAGAAAAATTGTAGAATTGATTGATAACTATAGTATACCTAATTATTTAACTAAATAGCGTCTCCTAGTATACATAATGCTACGCACATGTCTACATTCATTTGGACAATATCCAACGTTATAATTAATCTCAATTCCATTAATTTTTCGTCATCGTGAAGTCACCTATATATAACCATGCTTTTCGTGGCAAGCTAGCTAGGCATGCACGATAAATATTTGTATAAAAATTTCATGAGTGTATATTTAGTGATTAAGGAGAAGTTAATGATGAGTACTGGCTTAAAGAACACTAGTGTATCCCAGTGTAGAATCTAAATGCTTTAATTACGATTAAGTATTGAATAAGTTTTAGGCCTGCAAGCTAGCTAGCACATCTGAAACTCCCGAAACCCAACTTTGTGGTTGAGATCCACCAAGCACCAACCTCCTCTCCCTTTTGTTGACAAATTGATAGTGTTTCCCACCTCTTTCCCTTTACTCATAAGGATCCAAGAACAAGAGAGATAATGCAAGAGAAAAGCAATTGACTTTTGAATATTTACAAGGTTGACATTTACATAAGCCTTTAAGTCTTCAAATAAAGCATCCAATGATCCAAATTAAAGTTTAGCAAAAACTCGATCATTTGGCTTGTAGTAGTATCCAGTAGTGCTAGCTTGTCCCTCTCCCCCCTCTCGGTCTTAAAGACATTTGTAGAATATTTATAAAATATATGACTTGTTTGTCAATTTTAATAGATTCTTTTTCTTTAATTACATTTCTTCATCAATAAGATTCGAACTGAAAATCTTGTGTAAGTGAATTGAATCAAGGTTCATACTTTCACTTAAACTAACGACATGTATTAGCATATTTTTTATTATTATTATATCATAATCTATTGTAAAAATTTAATATAATTAATGTGAACTTAAAATGGGGACTCAAAGAGGAGTCAATGGGTTGGCTGGCTATACACAAACTCACTTGTGTTTTTTTGTCTCCCTTTGCTATGTGTGATGATCATGGAGTCCCCCTCTATGCCTATAGCTTTTCCTTCTGGAAGAGGAAGAGATTTGGGACAGTGAGACCCCGCCATTGGGACAGGTCCACTGACCTTTGTTTTCCATATTACATTGCGTGATTTTGTTAAAATAAAATAAAAAACAAAGAAAGGTGGAGGTCCCTTTCAATTCCTTCCAGTCCCATGCGGGGACCCAAAAAAGGGTTTTGTTTTTTAATCCTTGGTGTTGAGGTGATGAACCTTTTTTCCTTACATGCACCAAAAGAGTGTCATGGACTCACTCGCAACAAGACCCCACCACCACCACCACTCTCACTCTAGAATTGTGTGCATGCCTTTGCTTCAATTTTACATCTCTCTCTCTCTTGATATTGTTTTCTTATTGAGAGGGTCCATGCATGATAAGAGGTGTAAAGGTGCGTGGCTGCGTGGATAAAGAAAAGGAACATGATAGGATGCTCATGTGAGTGAAAATCTAATGTCTTTGCAACTAATTATGGCAAGATATCATTTGTAATCGTTATCATTAGTAGTGGTATTTAAGTATATACTATGAATTTGAATTGCTAATTAATTATACTTCACAAAAGGGATCAAATTATTCGTCTCGATCATAAGAGTCTCATGGATACATTTATGTGAGCATACATTATCAACAAGTCTCCAACTTCCTTTCAAAAAAAATCAAGTCGATCTCCAACTTGGCTATCATGTATAACCACCAATTCGCCATGCATGCATTGATTCTGCACTTTACATTATCCTATAATTTTAATGTTCTATAGGAATGCAATTACCGTTCCTTACTATTTGTAAGATTTCATGCTTAAGTTAGTATTTTTTTTTTGTGTGTAAAAGGGTTATTTGAGGTATTTCTTACGTGACCCTCAACTTATCTCTCTTACACTGGGTTGGCCCATTTCGGGATTAAGTAATGTCTCTTTATGACTTTATGTTAAAGTCTAGGATCAAATTTTAGATTTTAATTAAGGAATTTAAGTGTGAAATCACTTTTTATCGATAACTTTCAGTATACTTAGTTAATATGCATTTAATTAAGTATTTGATTTTGCATGACTCTAGTTATTTAATTTTAGTTAATATCAAGGGTGTTTTTGTTTTTTCAACTAAAAAAAAATTAACAATTAACAGCTAATATTTTCTAATAATAAAAAATACTTCCCAGATTTAATAGTTAATGATTATTTTATGTAAGTGTAAAAACCATCAAGATAGGTTAGCCTTTTTTCTATACACAAATTAGGAATCATATACCTTGGCCTACATTTTTAAAAGACTTAACCATGGGCTTTGCTAGTTAATTTAAAATGTTGTATGTGTTACATTTTCATTTATGATAATATTAACGATTAGAAAATTAAAATTAGCATGATGTAAACTTTAGTTGTATAACTATACAAGTAGTTAAGATTAAAAGTTAGTTAATTAGTGATTAATGGACTTCTTAAAAAAATATTTACATTTATTTTTTAATAAAATTAAAATATCATATTTATATTTTAATTTTGACCGTTCAACTATATGATATAATAGTCTGTGTTCATAAGGGATAGATTAAATTATAAAGATGAAACTTATATCAATTTTTATACCGTTTAAAAAAATAGAACTAGTACCTTAGTATGCATGTGCATTGCACAAAATAAATGTTTAGTTTATATGAATAAAATTTCTAATTTAAAATAAATAAATACTTCTAAATATAAAAATTATATTATAATTGAATATTGTAGTAAATAAATTTTTTTAAATGTATTATATTTTTAGTTTATGATAAATAAATCATATTATGATATTTTTACTATTAATTATTGATAACTTTTTTATAAAAAAAAATTCAAATTAAAGTAGGAATTGAAGTTTTAAAAATGATAGATTAAGGGAGATAAAAAAAAGTTATAATTGCTCAGTTGATATTGGAAGTGTAAGATAGTATATAAAATGTAAGATAGTATATAAAATGCGTTTTAGAAGCATATTCAAATTTTGAAGATAATGTTTGTGATTGTTTTTGATATATAATTATAACTTGTTAGATTGTTCAATTGATATGTACATATGAGAATATATCATATACATTCAATGAAAATGAAGTATATCACTTTAATTAGGAAAGAAAATTAAGTATCCCACTTTAATTAGGAAAGGAAGGTATTCAAATGAGAATGGGTATGAAAGACATCGGTATACTTCTTTCTCATTAAATGTATGTGCTATATCCTTTTATAGACTTTTCTATGATTGGAAGATGGTTTCTAATTGTTTTTAAACACATTCACTCCAATTAAAGTAAAGAAGTCTATTTAAATGGAAAATAAATATTTTCCTTGTTCAATATTTCAGATTTGGCAAGTCTAGCGGGCATATCCTCAACCTAAAACATAAGTTCCGATAGATTTTTTTTTTCTTTTCTTTTTTGACTCAAACATCCAAATAGCCCATACTTCCGTGGTCTGGGAAGGTTTAAATTTTCAACGAATTAACCACAAAGAAATTGGCATGAAGAAGAACAAATACCAAAAGAACCTAACTTTTCTGGCTCATAATCTTCAGAAATTCTAAAAGAAATTGACTTGGCATGAAGAAGAAGAAATTCCAAAAGAAATTGAACATGAAAATGATACGCCGTTGTTAGGCCTTTACTCACCTGAGCGGGTCTAACCACTAATTTTCTTTTCTTTTTGCTTTTTGACGAAACCAAATGTATTTTTTTTATTACGGAAAACAATAACACTCATAACTGAGTAGAACTATTAGTAACTTTAATATTCTTTTATTAATATATAATATTTTTATAGTGATACTTGTTGGAGGTTTAAATGATAATTATTTATAAAAGTTTTAATTGCAATTACGTTTAATCCCTCTATTATACTTATTGTGCCATTTTAGTCGCTTAACTAATGATTTTGAGCAAATTGAATCTCTTAATTTTTTGGTTGTTATAATTAAGTACCTTTTTTTCCTTGAACTTAAAATTTTCAAACTCTTATTTTCCATTGATAATTTTCACAAGTTGAAGTTATTATATTGTTTAAAATACTTTTCTTCAAAAAATTATAAACCAAGTAATCAATTTTCATAAGAAAAAACATCAAAGTTTCTTCCCTTGCGAACTTTAATATACAACTTATTAAGTCCTTCGTAATTTATTAAATTTTCACTAATTAATTTATAACTTTGAAACTTTTAAAATTGCTTCATATTTAAAATTCATCATAAATCATCATGCATTTGAATAAAAGTATAGATTTTGAAGGATTTAAAACAAAACATTTGATGAAAGGACTAAATGTATTTAATTTTTCGAAAACAAAAACTTATTTTGTTTGGATTTTTTAAAATACAATTTAAAATAAAAGAAACTAAAAATATAATTAACACAACCAATAAACCCAAAATCGAGTTTTCTAGATAATCACTTTCTTTTTGTGTGTCAATGATAGATTGACAATGTTGCATAAAATGAAAAAATAATAATAAATTAATGCGTTATTCTACTTCAAATGCTTAACATGGTTTCTTTCATTTGAACATTTGAAATTGTCTATGAAATTAAATCTCACTTATTATTAAATGTTTCCGAACAGACTTTATTCATTTGAGAGTGTCCTTTTTCGTGAATATTTTTTTATGGGGTCTTTTTCGTGAATATTGAAACGGTAAGTTAGTGGAAGTACAGAACACGTATAAAATGCTTAAGCCATAATCACTATTCTATATTAGACAAGTAAATCTTGCCTTTTATTATGTAGATTTTGAATTTTTGTTTGGTATATATGTTGAATATATATATATATATATATAGGACTTAAAAATATCATCAAGAAATTTATAATAATTTATGTATCCTATTTCTCAAATCCATCAATTATTTATACGTGGACCTAAGGCTCGGGCCTTTTTTTTAAAAAAAATATGTACGTACTTAACATTTGAAAATTTAGCTTAATATGCGGACATAAAATTATAAATTATTTACAATTAGGTACTAGTCAAATGCTGCTATGAGTGAAAGCCTATTTTTCTGAATGTTACTACTACTATTAAAATATTTTTTCTTCTTCTCTTTGTTTTGGGACTGGGAGGTTGTTTTATTTATGTCATGTAACTTCATAGTTGATGATCAAAGTCAACTAACCAGTTAGGTCTAGTCAAGTATAGTGTCCAGAAAAGAACCTAACTTTTTCTGGCTCATAATCTTCAGAAATTCTAAATTAATCAGTGGCAAATTATGGAATATTCTCAATATAGTGAACCACGAGAGACCGCTATGCTATTTGAGGAATTCAAACTTAATCAAGAGATATAAAAAATAATGGGTAACGAAAGGTTTAAAAGAGTCAGAAAATTCCACCTCTTATCATCAATTCATATAAAAAAAGAAGGTTATCAATGTAAACTTTTCAGCTGGTTCTTGGTAGTTCAAATTCTGGCCTGAAAATGATTGATAAGTTGTTGAGGTCGAAAGCATAATTACATCTCTGAATAAGATTCCCAAACATGTTTTTATGTGTACTCACTTTTGGTAATTTGCTCCTAACTTTGTTTCTTGTCAACTTCCAAATATTGTTATACGCTGAAATTGCTGCCAAAATGTTGGTAGTTTAAGTGATACAATAAGAATTGCATTTAACTTGGGCAAAATGCTTTCAAGGGTGGGATAGACTTGCTAGCCCGAAAAATGGTGCATTTGTTATTGGGAAAATGCATTTGATAGAAGGTAAAGGAGAAATGTTAATTACACTTCTTTAATTTAGATATTATTTGAGTTGTTTTTTTTTATAATTAGAGTTAAAGTTTATTTCAATAATATGTGTACTAAAAATTTACATTAAAGAATTACGCAAATGATTGAGGTAAAATTTTAATTCTAACTAAAGATCAACACAACCAACACCTAAGAAATTATATGTAAGTTTTGTCCAAAAGGAAAAATCTGACCTTTGTAAAATACTGTAGGTGAAAGATGTCTCCAAACACAGAAACACTTCCCCTGTTAATTGGCTCTGAATTTATAGTTTTGGGGTTATATTAAAACCTAAATATTGTTTTCACAGCCTAAAGGAACTTTACGATATATTGCTTTCCTCTTTAGTCTTTATGATATGGAATTTAAGAGGAAGGAGAATGCATCTTACTTTAATTCTATAATTTTTTTCTTACAACAACATTTTACCAATATTTTTACAATTAAGAGATAAATAAAAAGGAGAAATTATAGGATAAAACGACTGCTATAATATTGAAAAACTAATTAAAAATTGAGTTAAAGTAAAATAAAATATTGTTAAAAGTGTTTATAAAAATAATGTAATTCATTCTATATTTATTTGACTGTTTTAGTATACAGTAAAATAATCAAACTGATCACATTAAAAAAATCTTTAATATATAGGCATGTTAACTTTAAGCATCATTATTATTGAGATAACGAATAAAATCACACATAGAAAAGGACAAATAACAAGTTAGTGATTGAGAACACTTCTCAACCCATTATCCAAAAACTTATGGTAAGTAAAAAGTGAAAAGAGTGAGAAAAAAAAAACAAGTAGTTTTGCAGCAATAAGACAAATCGCAACAACGTTGAGAGTTTTAGCCAAAAAGGTTATGATTGCTTGGGTAGACTCACTGAGAACCAGATAATGCAAAATAAAAGAAGCCAACAGTGCTCTTTTGAATTTTGACAACCCTCATTTGCTATTGAAGATATATATAATCATATTGATCGAATGACACATAGCTGAAGTCTGAAGAATCAAATCATTGAATATGTTCAGCAATAATAGGAACGAATCACTTCTCTGACTTCATTCAATTTCTTGTTTGCGAGTAAAACCAAATCTATGAATAGCTTCAAGTCTTCAACAATAATTATATAAGCAAGAAAACGGTTGAAGCAATTTGATTTCATATTTTTATTTATGTTTTTATCTATTATTGTACGAGGTCATTCACCCAAAAAAAATCTATTATTGTACGTACGGAAGATGTACTGCTTAATATCAATTGCTTCTCATCAAGCTGCTTACTTGAGCTTAGGTTAGTAATCAGATGAGTGAGTTTTTGAGTTAAACTCCAGAGATTAAGGTGTGTTTTGTTTTGGGTTGAAAACACCTCGACTTACGTTTGCACTTCGCAGCTTGCACTTGTTTGCACTTGTTGTTTGTCTAATTAAACTTGTTTATCACTAAGCACAAAGATCAATTGAAATGAGATTGTTATAATTTAACCAGTAATTTTGAATTTAAGGTTATCTTTAATGAAAGATACATTTGATCTACCTAAAAAAAGTAATTAAACTTTATTTTAGATGATCCTCGTTTTATAACATTGATTTTTGACTAAAATTAAATTTAATGTAAACTTCATTATTTTAAAAAAATTATTACTTCTAGTCAAATATGTGCTTAGGAATAAAAGCAAATTTAGTTTTGATACAATCAAATATCTATTTCACTAAAATGTATTTTTGGAGAAATTATTGTTATAAAAAATTGTCTTGTCTTTTTATTTACATGTTATCAAAAAGCTTTATTCTTTATTATTTTAATCACTTATTGAATTTGGATAAGGGGGATATTTTGCAAATATTATCAACAAGATATTACCCTTGCTCCTACATATTTAAATGTACAAGAGAGAATTAGAGTTACATAGCTCTTTTGGTATAAAAAAAAATAAGTTTTGTATGCCGATATTTTTTCTCTCTAAATAATTAAACTGATATCCTTTAAAAAAAAAAAACTAAGATGTATCAAAGTTGCTAGATGACTAAACAAGAATTACTCCCAAAGTGACAATCTTTAAATATCTATTTGCTTTTTGTTATATTATTATATAAAAAATAAGAATCAACTCCCACAAAGCTTACTCGTTTTTTATTATTATTACTACTACTACTATTATTATTATTATTATATAATTTTAGTTTCGTTTTTTTTACTGCCAAAAGAAATTAAATGGGTGTGAAACTTAAGCCCAACTTCGGCAGGCATAAATAAACTAAGGCTGGGCCAAAGCCCAACTCCAACTTAATGAAAATGGATCATTAGAGTATAGTATTGTGTAACGTTGTGGCAAGAGATAATGTTACTCTCACACATCCTGCTAAATTGCATGTTTACCCTTAATTTTAAACAGTCATTATTATACACAATAAAAATCATAATATATATATATATATATATATATATATATATATATA
>CM023949.1:2084866-2178102 GCA_013407115.1 Glycine latifolia
ATATATATATATATATATATATATATATATATATATATATAATTGCTGATACCCATAAATACTTATACATTACAAAGACTACGGACTAATTATATTATATTATATTTTCAAATTTAAATTATTTGTTTGATATTTATACATATATGATTTTGATTTTTACATAGTAATCTCTATATTTAAATTTTTCTTGTTTGAATTCCATTTTTTAATTTATTTTTTTCCCTACTATCCAAATCCATAGACATCAAAACAAGTATAAAAAAAATATGTATAAGAATTAAAAGTCTAAAACAAGTAATTTCAAAAACCTAAAATGTATAATTTCAAACTAAACAAAATAGTAATAACAAAAAGTTGTGATTCAGTTGATAAAGAATAAATTTATATTCCAAAAATAACTGGATTCAATTTTTATAGTAGAAGTGAGGATCTTATTTGTGAGTAATATATCAATACTATTTGAACCTTGAGGCGTTTCATAGTTCACCTAAACTTTTAATTTTTTTTTTATAAAAAAATAAACAAACAAGAAATTGAATATTTTTTCTTAATAACATTAAGGCTGGTGCTAAATACACTATAAGATTTTTTAATACACTATATAATAACAGCGTAATTCCAATAATAGCCTTTTGGTTATTTTGATAAAATTAAAAAATTTTGAAACTGTAAAGGCGCACTCCATGCTTCTCCCTCGCACATTCATTCTCTCCGCATTGCTAGCATCCATTCTTCTCCGTTCGGTCTCCGGTGGTGGTCAGGTCTGGTTTGGTAGGCATTATTAGCAACAGCGGTTGTCGACGTCGGTGGTCGATTTGGTGGTGGAGCTGGTTGTTTGCGGCCGTCGACGAAGGTAAGTTCCTTCACATGTATTTTCTGGTTTGATACGGATCAGGAAATCCGTGAGGATTACACGGATTCTTTGATCCGTAAGAAGCTTTGATGTAAGGTACGAATCCGCTAATCCGTATGAACCTTACGGATCAGCTAATCTGTATGTTGTTTAAACCTTTAAAGTTGTTTTTAATGTATTGAAATTTGTATAATTTATGTTTATCAGCATGTTGAAATTTGAATGACTGTATATGGATTTGTATATTGTGGGAATTAAGGCAGCATTGTATGTGGTATATACTTGCTTGTGATCTATGCATGTGATTGCGAATATTACATGTAGTTATATATTGATGGGTTGTGTGCATTGATTAGCCACATGTTGTTCACATTGGTGAGTTGTGTGCATTGAGTACACACATGTTATTCACATTGGTCACTTGTGTGCATTTGCATTGTTGAATTGTGCTTATTGAGTACACACATGTTATTGACATTGGTGACTTGTTTCAATTAGCAAACACATGTTATTGACATTGTTGAGTTGTGTTTATTTTGTACACACATGTTATTTACATTTGTGACTTGTGTGCATTTAGTAGACACTTGGTTATTATTGACATTGTTGACTTGTGTTGATTGAGTACACACATGTTATTCACATTGGTCACTTATGTGCATTGAGTAGACACTTGTTATTGACATTGGTGACTTGTGTGCCAATGATATGTATATATGTTTGTTATTTGTTTGTTTTCAGTTTATGAGTAACTTGATTAACCATATGACTTATACAGATTATGGCAAAAACTAGAGGAGGATTGCATCGGCCTCTAGGGAGATCTGGAAGCCGAGTGTCAGGAACACACATCACCACCGGTGATGAAGAACAGGTGGATGGACGACGTAGGCCAACCGCATCGGTTAGGAGACAACGGGCAGCTAAGGCTGTTTCTGAGCAACCCGTTTTTGCGAAAGGTGATATGGAGCATGACATTCCACTGACACAGGATGTCGTCACCGAGTCAGTGTCGTTCCCTGGTGGGCCTGAAGATCCTTCAGTTCTAACAGATTATGATAACCATGTAGCGCTCAGAGTCTGGTCTGGAGAGGTAACATGTTTAACTACATATCTACTTTGATCCAACAAGTCTTGTAATGTTTGTTAACAACATTGATTTTTTTTTCAGGAGCATCCTGAGTTAAAATTGGCTTCTCATGGACGTAAAGTGACAAAATTTGGCAAGCCGGTAGCTCAGATTGAAGGATTAGTTGCTTCGACCTGGTTAAGCCCTTTAGTTCAGACTTCTGTGGAGACTGGGGACCGAGGGTTGCTTTCTGCGTTTGTAGAGAGATGACACCCAGAGACAAGCAGCTTCCACTTGCCCATCGGAGAACTCAGTATCACGCTGGATGATGTTGCATCACTGCTGCATCTCCCAATTGCCAGAGCTTTCCAGACATATGATCCGATTGACACGGGGGAGGCATTAACATTACTAGTGGAGCTGCTGGCGGTCACAGTTGAGGATGCAGAAGCAGAGATGGAGCAATGTCACGGTGCATACGTGCGTCTGTCATGGCTCCGAGACTTATATGCTACAAAGTGTGCGGCAAGGCATTGGGCAGAAGCAGCTAGAGCGTATTTGTTGCACCTAGTCGGCTGTACATTGTTTGTGAACAAGAGTGCCACACATATTAGTGTGGCATTCTTAGACGCATTCCGAGACATGGACCAGGCAGCCGGGTATGCATGGGGTGCAGCCACTCTGGTCCACATGTATGAAAATTTGAACTATGCCTGCCAGCACCACGGGAAGCACCTTGCTGGCTATATTTCTTTGTTACAGGTAATGTGTATGTCTTAATTTGAACTATGTGTTTTAAGGAACTGTTAGATACTGTTGGAAGCGTGCGATTTGCTATTACTTAATAAGTTGTTTAATATTGCAGTGTTGGATCTATGAACATTTTCCCACAGTTGGAAATGTCATACCAGATCCATAGTACGATGACAGGTCCCCCCGTGCATGCCGGTGGAAATCTTCAAAGCCTTTACCTGTTTCTACGTATCGGAGGCGGCTTGACAGATTGACCCTGGACGATGTGTGCTGGATGCCTTACAGGGATCATCGTCCACATAGGGAGTTCGAGCCGATTTCACTGTTTTCTGGGTTCCTTAGATGGGGTCCATCCATGGTTAGACTTCAACTGCGTCGAGTCCTGAGGAAATATGAGTTTGTGCAGCGTATACCAGAGCTGATGCAGGTTGAGTCCCTGACTACAGACCAGGTTGATGACATGTGGACCCATTTCTCAGAGCACATGGTTGACACTGGGGATGCAGTAACATATCCCAGTCAGTTTGCACCTGGATATATGGAATGATATTACCGTATATCTCATCCATATATGTTACCATTGGAGGCTGGGGAGCCAAGCCGACATCCTTTGCGAGTCACAACCACTGTTACGGACCCGGCTAATGTGACGCAGGGACACACATCACCACCGGCTCATGCATGGGAAGAACCTTCCGATGTTAGCTAGATGCCTTCACATGCAGTGGTAGACCTATTTGGTAACTTTTTGTTTTAGAAAATGTACTACGCAAAAGTTATTGATTATTAATGTGGTTTTTTAAATATTGGTTCAGGGTATGTGCCAAAGGCTACCAGAGGGGTTGCAAGAGATGATAGACTTGCAGATAGTGACCCCGGGCACACCCGCGTATGAACATACACAACGTCTGTTGGAGTTAGCACTTAGTGTTACTGAAGACAGAAATGTGTATGTCCGATCAGCTCAGGTGAGGGAGACACAGAGGAGACGGGTTGATGACAGGGACTGAAGACTTATTTGTTATTTTTTTAGTACCTAATGCACATTAGTTGTTAACGTAGTGAATTTCTGATGTTTACTTTTTTACATGTAAGACATGAAACACATCATCATAAATGATATTAATTATTTATCTTGGTCCATAAGTTTACTGAAATTTGCAATACAATCAAATAAAAGTAGCGTGCGTAAAAAAAACACTTTTTATGCATCTCCTAAATCCACATGTTCGGTTGACAAGAACATGGAATTACAATACATTCTCATTCGATCAATGTAATGTGTCAGCCATTCTTTAGCTTCATTCAAACAGTGTGTAGGCCACAAGAACAAAGCAATTGAAGGGATTTGGCTATTATTCGTCAATTGAATCTGTTTAAATTAGCAATCGTTAGGACAAAATGTGAAATTATGCAATACAAGGCATGGCATGTAACATAAAATTTGTGTGTACCTGCACAAAGTGATTTCCATATACATGACCAATACAAATAATGCGATGGACATAAACATCATCATGTGGTTGGCTTCTTAGCGGGAAAAACGTCATACTTTGTTTAAGAGATAGTGAAACAACGACGACATTATACCTGGATGCAATAACGTAACCCATGTCAGTTATATCCATCCACTTATCCTTAGTTACCTACACAGTCATATTGTATCAGTGAGTAGTAATTCAATTTATAAACATTCATATATATTTAACATGTAATTGTAAAAGATCTTTTTTACCCATGCTAATCCATCAACTAGAAGGGACCGCTTTAACTTATCAAACCTATCACGGCCACCAAACAAGGCTATATATTGATCAGAGAATTGTGAAAGTTCTTTCACCAAATGATTGCGAACCACAGGCCAAGAATGTTCACCATAACCGAGTGCGGCAGCAATGACATGATATCCACAATTACCATCAACTTTAACATCAGTGATGTTAACAATAAATTTGTGCATAAAAGGTTGGAATTGATCCAACATAGGAACGTTCCTCTTTGCCATTGTTTAAGCAGACGATGAAGCTGACCTTGTTTGTGTGGCACAACTATTTTGCACAGAATGTAATTCATCAATATACTCAAAGTAAGACGGATCCCGCTTGGTTGATCGTTCATGCTTTGTGTGTTTATTTTTTGGAGCACCTTTTGTTTTAACCTTTTCAGCAGGGGGATGCATGGATGTTGAATCAGGATATGCAAGCTCTTTAAGCTTAGTCTTAAGATTGATTTACCACACATGTCAAGCTTTTGAAAGCGGTCTGATATTGCCTTAATCTCATCGATTATGTGAATTTCTCCATCATCAACACCTTGCTCTGCAAAACTTAATCTTCTCCAAAACATATGAACGCTTGAAAGCAGTATGCAGCCAACAATTTTAGCTAACTCACATGCACAAGGGAGGCCGTGGGCGGTTCTCATGAAACATCCACACCGCGAAGGGTTTTTGCTGGCATAATGAACACGCTCATACTCAGCTGCAATGTGGTTTAACGCATAGCTGGACACCATGCCGACAAGTCTTTTGTATAATGTTACATTAAATGCATGTCCGATCACATGGGTGCTTCTTTCTAGTGATGCTTTTATTTCAGTATGTTGAAGGGTGATCATATTGTTCATGACATCCCAAACAGTACATAAATCTCCAACGCTATTTTGTAGAAGCCTCTTCAAAGTCCAATGAGCAGACTCAACCCTGCGTTAAATGACAAATATGTTAACAATTGAAAAATCATAAAAGTTGATGAAAACAAGACAATGGCAACAACTTCAAAAGTTGTCTAATCTATTAGTTGTAGTGTTCCCAAAATGTAGTACTTTATTTGTCCATGCGGTTACAAATCTTTCCTTGTGAGGACCTAACCATGTATCTTTCACATAATCAACAAACGCAGGCCATGGTGAACACGTAATTTCAAGTTCATCAGACATTCATCATAATTATTCTGCTTACTACAATCAACAAGTCTTCCCCAAGCTTCCATGACATAGTCCCATGCGTTCTTCTGTCTAATATACGTTTGACATTTTGCCTTAACATTTTTGTCAATGTGAAACCGACACAATAAATTGGTTGACATTGGAAAAACAGTTTTCACAATAGTCATTAATGCACAATCTCTATCAGTGACAAATACATCTGGAAAAAATTCACTTTTCAGGAAAATCTCTCTAAAGCGTTCAAGGGCCCACATAAGATTGTTTGTACGTTCTGCCTTTAGATAGGCAAAGGCAGCTGAAAATGTCATTCCAGTAGGTGTCACACCAACTATGTCAAGTAAAGGAAGCCTGTACCTATTTGTTTTGTATCTACTGTCTATCAAAAAAATCATATGATACGCATTGCTCAACCTCACTGCATCTGGGTGTGCCCAAAATATGTCACGAACCACATTTTTGTCTTTCATTCTATGCCAATGAATATACATGTCTCGATGAAGAACTTTCATTAATTGTTGCATTTCAGTGTTATCACCTCTGACCTGTGTCTGATATGCATATCTGACATTGTATATTTGCTTCAAAGTGGTATAATTACTGACATTGTGCTCCTTCAAAGTTAAAAGAATGTTTTTCAGTTTCACCATGGACCTTGTCATATCAGCTACAATCGTCTTCTCCTCCTGACTTAGCCTACCAGCATATGCGTGTTCACATAATGACCTTGCCATTGTATGATTATGTGTCCCACATATTAACTTCACTATCCAACCTTGACCTCCAGAGACGGGTTTTGCTCTTAGCTTAAACGGACAATCACATTTTTTACTGCTACCCGTAGTTGGTACGACACCTTTTTTGAATTATCTATATTTTCCACTCCTTCCACAACCAATTATAACATATGAGGTTGTTCCTACCTTTCCACTTGCTAAGTCACTCCTCATTATCACTGCTACAAAACCATAAGAATACGCAACACTATGAACCCATTTTAACACATCCTCACGGGAGATGAACACCTAAAAAAATGAACACTATTTTATACTTTTACTAATTCATTTAACAACTGTAACTACAAATATATACATGTGACGTAATGAAGCCTTCCGAACATTCAACTGAACAATTAACATCTTCAAACGCATAAGGTTCTTCACCAATGTCTTCCTCCATATTAACTTCTTCAGACATAATGCTATCATAAAACCATTGATCGTTGTCCATCTTAACAAATCCAAAAACACACATACTAATATTAAACAACATTGAAATCATTATGTTATCAACAATACTTTACCCAATATACCTTTGCTAATATAATACATCCACAACAAGCTCAAGCTCAGTGTAATATTCAATTTATCCAAGTTTCCATTTATTTGTTCTTCACATTAAATTTAAAATTCATAAAAAAACAATGTCAGGTATATACGGATTAGGCAATACGTAAGACTCTTACGGATTAGTCAATCCGTATGAGTCTTACGGATTGGGTAATCCGTAAGACTCATACGGATTGGCTGATCCATAAGAGTCTTACGGATTGCCTAATCCGTATAACTTATATGGATTGACTAATCCGTATACCAGAAAAAACCCAGCTTCGAGCTTCTTACCTCGCGCCCACCACCGACGATGGTCGCTCCGACAATTGTCACCGGTGAACGCCGCTACCACCACCCCCAACTACCTCCTTTAACAGAGACACCTCCAATGCACAACCACAACACGAAAAGTGAGCAAGGAGCAACAGTAAACCAAAACAACTAAGCACAGGCCTTGTAATAAACCAGCTGAGGATATTTTTACCATTTTCAAAATATCATATAGTGTATAAGAAAAGCTTATAGTGTATTTAGTAGATCCCTAATATTAAACTGAGAAAAGTAGGCCGGTCCAGCAAAACCTAGGCCCAAGAATGACAACCACCCTTTAAAAAGTCACAGGCAACAACAATCCTCAGTTTGAATGAAACCCTAGCTAGGCACCATGCAGATATTCGTGAAAACCCTAACGGGGAAGACGATAACCCTAGAGGTAGAGTCTTCGGACACGATCGACAATGTGAAGGCGAAGATCCAGGACAAGGAGGGAATCCCGCCGGATCAGCAGCGCCTGATCTTCGCCGGAAAGCAGCTGGAGGACGGCCGCACCCTTGCCGACTACAACATCCAGAAGGAGTCCACCCTCCACCTCGTCCTCCGCCTCCGCGGCGGCGCCAAGAAGCGCAAGAAGAAGACCTACACCAAGCCCAAGAAGATCAAGCACAAGCACAAGAAGGTCAAGCTCGCTCTCCTCCAGTTCTACAAGGTCGACGATTCCGGCAAGCTCCAGAGGCTCCGCAAGGAGTGCCCCAATGCCGAATGTGGCGCCGGGACCTTCATGGCCAACCACTTCGACCGCCACTACTGTGGCAAGTGCGGATTGACCTATGTTTACCAGAAATCTGAAGCTTAGGATTTCGTTGAGTTTTGTTTTGCAGTAGTTTCTGAATTTTGGAATTTTATTTTAGTATAATACTGTTTTTTTGGTGTCTTTATTTTGGTCGCATATTTATTATGACTGCCTAAATGATCTGCCTTTTCATATTATCATGTCTCCCTAAATCTTGATGCATTATTTTTTGAATTTGATTTTAATATTAAAGTGAAGTGAGTGATTTATATTTGGTTGAATTTACAAAGTTTGATGGAAATTTGTAGGTAAAGTCAGTTTTAGTTTATCAATAACTTAGTGTCAGTATCTTTACTAACAAATAACAAAGGGAATTTGAAAAATAATAATTTTGATACTTTTCACCCATGGGGTTTTGTTTTGAACGTATGTGCTTTGTATATTCTTAAGCAATTACATTAGGATATAAATATATATATGATCGAGTGCGTATTGTGGATTCTTTCTTGTGTTCGATTATGTAGTATAACAACGTTCTAGGGTACAGCAGGAGTGTGAATTATGAAATGGATATAGTGATATTGAGAGGCTGACTTCAGTACAGTTTATTTGGTTTTATATTCAGAATAAACGTCTTTGACACCTTTATAACAAGAAAAAGAAAGAGAATCTTTTGTTTCAAAATAAAATTAATGCAGTTTGCAGGAGTGCTTCATGGTTCTCATGTGTAATTTGTACACTGTCCTAAGGTGCTTCAAGAATTATGTTAAAATTTACCTTCAATTTGAATTTAAGACTGTTATGATGCTCTAAAAGCATATTCGATACAAATATTTTATTTGGATTCTTAACTTTTAGTATAATAAGATTTAAGATTATTTACTATTATTTTTAATTACTATCTAATTTGATTTCTTAATTTTTTATTGTAAATTTCATTTTATCCTTCATTCACATTATAACTTGAAAATTTTATTTTTTATAATGGTTAAATAATCTTGATTGTAGTTGTTTATAAAACGATAAGCAGCTTTTATAATAACATTTATTCTAATAATATTTTTAAGTTGCCTAACATTTAAAATCTAATATAAACAGCTGCAATGGTATTGCACTTGTTGCTAAATGTGCTAGCTAAATGCAACAATTTTTTTTAAGCAAAATGGCGAAGCATTTTGAGCATTCTTGTGAGGCAAGTATTGATAAAGAGAAATGTTGTGTTGCATAAATAAAATCCTTCTAAGAGATTAGACGGTGGCTGGCTGATTCACAGTATGTTAAAAAGCACAAATAATGGACACAGATTTAGTTCTTAGCCAAAATAATAAGATCCATTCATAATACCAATCTATTCAGGAACTGCAACTGTGAGAAACTTGACCAATCCTGGTTTAAACTTTTCATCCTCATTTATATCAACACATCAAAAGAGAGCTACAACAGTTAATCCTCACAAGCTAAATAAACATGATCCAACCAAACCATCATGCATTCGGATAATCTCTTCTCTTTCCCTCAAGAGGCACCAAATAATACAAAGAAAAGCCCACACAATAAAATCTCACCTACAAAGGCTAGAAAGGACCACATTGGGGATAGACTTAGTTAAATCACTTCAATTTACATTTTACTTGTTTTATTTTGCAACCTCCTAACATACCTACTACACAACCTATACTAATACCTATGGCGTTGTACCGACAGAATGAATAATAGGGAGATATCTTAGGATGTTGTTGGTGGGAGATTCGTCTCCCAATATAGATATACACAACAGATCCCTGCAATCTACAGCATCACCATTTCTGTAGTATTAGGATGTTCTATCTGATGGTGCAAGCTCATTTTTATCAGAATTGAGATTGATGTTGGACTGTGATTTGTCAGTTGATGCAACCTCATCCTGTTGATTCTCATCTTTCTTTGAATTCAAAAACCGACCTCCACATCCTCTTGCTCTTCTTAGTGCATGCAAATGTCGAGATTCATGCAAGTATGGCTGAAACATTTGTTTAATGATCAAGTAAGTAAATCCATAGAGGATGCATGGTAGCTTGTGAGTCAAACAAATCCATGTAGGCACACACACCCAAATATCAACATCGAGAAGTTAGCAGCTAACAACACAATTTCCAGGAACCTTCTTCCCTTCATTTTCCTTTTTTAACGGTTACTTTTTCTTAATCATCTTTTCGCATTATTAAAGAGGAACACGAGAACAGATAGGGATAGGGATATACCTTCCGATTCCTTGCAGCTTTTTTTTCTGATTCAGCTTTAGCACGGGACTGTCTGCGTCTTAATATACCATGATACTGTTTTGCATTGACAAACACAGGCTCATCAACTGTATCAGTTGGCAAAGGAACACCTGCTTGTTGAATTCCCATTAACTGAAGGTGGACCTGGCACAGGAAACGATTCAATAGTGAGGAACAAAACAAGAAGCCACAATATTGCAAACATCAAAAACAAAAGATTAGAATGAACCATTGGGTTTCCACCATAGGGTTGTGGGGGATAAGTTTGTGCATCATAGGGAGCAAAGATACTTCTGTAGTATGGATCTGGATATGGGTAAGTGGGCGGTACCTTCAATTAGATACACCAAGCAACAAAAATCAGTAAAGTTCAAACAGAGTTTACTTTCTAAAATATGACAGGACAGAAAAACCAACAGCAATGTAGCAACGAGACAAGAAAATCAAGGAGGGCCAACGGGGCAAAAAAGTAATTCAATTGCCTGACCAAGTCTGAGCAGCCACTTCTTACTTCTTTATATTATATCAACATAACATGATAACAACTGGCACCAAATGTCAGGTAAAAAAAATTAGGGTTACTTAAAAATAAAATAATTTCATCACCAAACATAACCTCTTTAAGGAAAACAGCAAAATTCGGACAATACTTCATTATTCCATGACATCAAAAGGCTATGACCAATACAAAACAAAACATTCCTAAGCATTTATTAAGATACCAGCTCCAATGAGAGCACTGAGGATGGCAAACCACTGAACAAACATATTTTGTTTACTAAGACAATGACAAGATAGCCCATTAAAATGTGAAGTTCATACCACAGCATGCCCAGTTCCAAGCTGTGAAGGTGTTGCATACTGAACATTCTGAGTACCAATACCTGCATGAGAAATTCCATTTGCAGATAAAGGCTCCATTTGTGATTCCGACTGCAGCTGGTCATCAGCTTCATTATCTAGACACCAATGAGTTAAATAACATCAGGATTAGATATTACTTCTGTACATTTTTTGGGGGGGTGGTTGGACTAGTCAAATGCATCACTTTAAGAAAAACACCACTTTAGATAGCATGGCAGACAAACTCAAAAAAATAAAAAATAAATAATAAGATAAATAATTGAAAGTCAACCCAATAAATAAAGGGTCACGAAGCTAAGCAAGAAATAATTTTCTACTCCACATATACCATAACCAGAATGCAGAAGCATCTACTCCACTTAGAACACAAAAGCTCCAGATCTATGTTTAGTTACTTGTTCTAAAAGAAACAGAAGATGCTGAATATATTTAGTTTGAAAGAAACGAAGAAAAAAGGGATATTCTTTGAATGGAACTTTATGCCCAATCTGTCAGTTTGAAAGGGATGTATGTTCAGTTTATAACTTTTAAGAGAAATACTTATTGAAAGAAACAGAAGAGAAAGAGATATTCTCTGAATGGAACTTTTATGCCAAATATGTCAAATAAAGTAAGCTTTTATAATTCCTTTTTTGTAATTTACTTATTTTTCTTTTCTTTGGGCATGAAGTGAGGCTTTATTGGGGGGAGAAGGTACAAGTAGTTAGTGGTTTGTTTAAGATGTTGAAGATTTATTATTAATGCACACTACTTTGGTTAAAAGATAGCTTACGCTGCTACAGAGTACATAACAGACTGTAAAATTGAGAACATATACTACTTTTCAGCACAAGTTTTATTTCATAAGGAATCTCAATAAGTAATCCAGTAAGAATTGTACACCATAAGTAAAAATAATAGCCTATAAAAACTGAAGTTGCAATTTGCTTGATATTAATAAATAGAGATAATGTAATTAATTTTTCTCAGCAACCACAAAAACAGGTATTCTTAGTTTTTACTTAGTTATAATACAAAGAAGTCTAAAAGTCAAACAGGTAACTTTTGGGCTTTCCCATTGTAAAGTCAAAGTTATTATAGAATTTAGGGTATTTTTACAAGAAACTTGGAAGAAAAAAAAGAATTTAGGGTTAATTTCTGTACATCCTGCAATTATTAGCTTTTTACATATGTTAGGGTTTTATTGTTTACCAACATCATTTTCTCTGGCATTTTTCCAAAGAAAAAACAGATGAACAGACGGAATTAGATAATGCAGATATGTCAATTTCTAGATGAATATTAATAAGATATTCAAATTTCAACCCCAGTTCCATCCTGCACAGGTGTACCTTTCATTGAGAGACAAAGCATCAAATAGACATTTATGCTTCAATTGTTTCAAGAAAATATTTATAAGCATTATTTTATGCACATTATTATAGCTCAGCACTTCAAACCATAATCTTTTCGAATATAGATTCCATATTCACATTAGATTTGTCAAGGGTAACATTCTTGCTCAAACAAACAGAAAATAAAAACAATATGGTAGTAGGTCAGAATGGTAACTATTGCATGAATTAGCCAAAATTAAAATGGATGTCAAATGCGGGACTAGCTAAAATTGGAACAAATAAGTTCCAAAGTTGAGTTTATGAAATATAAAATAATAGGTTTAAGGCTTGAAATAAAACAATATGTGGGTCTCCCTGGGTACTCCTCATCCTTCTAAATAGTCTTCCACCATGTCTTTTTTGTCTTGTCATCTCTTTTTAAAGAGGCATATTCAGCAATTCCTCATTTACCAGGACCTATGTAGGTCATCATCCATTCGTCTTACATTCCCAAGCCATCTTGAATGGTTTTCCATCTCAACTTTGCCCACTCATCAATCACAGCATTCCTGATTTTTGTGCCATTTTGATTGCAGCTCAATACCTAGACTTCAGTCCACTCATCATTGCAAGTCTAGCTGCAATTCAATAAAACTTTCACTGTAGCACATAACTTCTGGCGAACACCCTAGTATCACCACAACTATTGCATTTAGAATGCATGTCAAGGTGATCATTTCCGTGGAACAAATGTTCTTACATGGGTGACCACATCAGACAACAAAACATGAATTTTTCCCATAAATTGTTTACTATTGAGAAATTAAAGTTATCCACTTATAACAAATTAAAAAGGTAGCTTAAAAGATAAATTGGAAAAGGATTTTTTCAATGTAAATACCTGAGAGGTCATGAGTAGAAGTCATGATTTCCTGATTTACATGCAATACAGTGTCCAAATCTGGAAGCAGAACACATAGTTAATAAAACTCAAGAGTATTGCACATACATACTTTGAACAGAAAACAGAATCAGGGAAAAAGAAATGAAGAAAATCACCAGAAGTTGGTACTCTGTGCAATTATAGTTTCTTCAAATGAAAAAAAAGTTATCTTTTGGATATACTATGTTAAAACACGGATGCAGCCATCAAACAAAAATAAATTCGATTTACATACAACATCACAGGTCTTATAGTTGTGACTTGTGAGGTAATATTTCCCCTTAAGATTAAGTGGTACCTTTCTATCACAAACAACGCTTAAGGCACACTTCAACTTTGTCCACCCTGTTTGAATCCTATGGTCTACATTCCCCTTTAATTCTCCATCATTTTGTACAAAGAACTCAAGATAGCTAAACCATGTGACTTGTGGTTAGGTATGGTCTCCAATTTTCACCTGAGGTAGAAATGAAGTGCCTCCCACAGTTCCACTAAACTTATAATCAATCATTTACTGTACCACCTATTACTGCAGCCAAGGGAGTAGAGAGCATACAAGTAATTCAATTTTCATATTCTATGGATTATTAAAAGAGTCCACTAAAAGGGTCTGCAGAAGACAATTCAATTGTATATCAAATTGTTTTAGAAACACCTATCAATCATAGCTCTAAGAATAGGATTTGGGGGACAAACATAAGGATTTTGGATTGGATATATAATGGAACCACCAAAATAAACTACTAATCCATTTAAGATATGATAAAATTTAATTGAAACAACAAACCAAGGAAAATGGTTGTTTAACCTATCCAATGTAAAAAAAAAAATTGACACTATTCCTCATTTTGAGGTTTAACCTAACATCTTAAATTCAGTGCATAAACATCTCCTAAAATCACATCTGAATACCATTTTAATTATGCAGAATCATATTCACAACTAACCAAGATACCCAGCTGGTAATTATAAATTTGCAAGCTACCATTTCCAATTCTTAGCCCAATAGTAATACCATAGGATTCAAATTCAAAGACTCGTAAGCATAACCAACCAATAATACAAAGAAAGAAGTTCAAATCAAGCTAGCAAGTACAACTTATATATATACACACACACACACACACACACAAATTTCTTTTTACCAATCCGATTCCAAGGACAATAATGAATAGCATGGCTCGGAAAAACAGTAACCAAAGGCAGAAACAAATGATTCGAAACTGGGAAAGGGAGGTTTTCGGTTACAGAGCAGTCGAAGAAGAGAAAGAAAGTGGTGCAGTTCGTTAATTGAACTGAAGTGTTGCTGCAAAAAACAGTAACAGAACTATAGTTAGAAAAGAGAAGAGAAAGTGTTTCTTACAACTTAGGACTGTGTTGTGTCGTAGCTGCCACCTATCCACACCACACCCACCCAAACCATAAATGACCCAAATAAAGGCATACTTAGCTGCCTTCATAATTTCTAAAAGGGTGAAGTAGGCATTTGCTGTCTCTAAAATATGTGAGGTTTGAAAGTGGGTTTTCCACTTTAAACTTTTAATATATTACGGTTTATAAGTATTAACTCTGTTAATGAATTTACTTAAAGCCTTTATGCAACAATTTTAAAAAAATAAAATTGGTGGTGATACATTTTAAAATATTAGATCAACACATTAGATTTGTTAACGAAGTTAACATATTCTATGAATAGTAATATGTTAAAAATTTTAAAGCATTGTAGTGAGATGATTTTTTTTTTTGAGGGACCAATTTCGGATTTCACATAGAGACTTGACCTTTTTAAAAAATAAATTTTAGTTTTATTTATGCTTTTTTACTTTATATTTGAATTAATTATGCATAGTCATTTTATAATTTTAAATAATAATACATCATTGATCCAAGTGAACTCAAATCTAAAGAATTGAGTTGAGGAACAAAAAGGTGATTGGAAAATGATACCTCATTAGAGGTGTTGTGTAGATAAATATTTCACACTAATAAATATAATACTATAATTTTAATATATTTTTCATACGCTGAAATATATTTAAATTAAAATAAATCAGTATAATACTATAATACCACATAGTCACTAATTAAATATATAAGAATTGTTTAAAATAATCTCATATTATAATTTAAATTATTTATTACTAAGTATAAGATTATATTAAAAAAAAGTGGTTTCTTACTGGTATTCTCGTATGTAAAAGCTGTAAGCTAGAGGAAATTGTTAAGGAATAATCGCAAATCATAAGTAAAATAGAAAAAGGCTGTGTTGGGCTTGGCCCATAAATACCCAACCCATTGGCCCATAAAAACCCAACCCAGGAGAGGCGAGTCTTCAAAAACCCTAATTTGCTCCTCCTTAAGCACCCAGCAGAAAAAGGGTTTGTGTTGTGCCGTTTGTTCGGGAAGAAGAAGAAGAAGATGGTGTCAGGTTCAGGAATCTGCGCAAAGCGAGTGGTGGTGGATGCGCGCCACCATATGCTGGGTCGTCTAGCCTCCATCGTAGCAAAGGAGCTTCTCAACGGCCAGAAAGTGGTGGTCGTTCGCTGCGAAGAGATTTGCATCTCCGGCGGGTTGGTGAGGCAGAAGATGAAGTACATGAGGTTCCTCCGCAAACGCATGAACACCAAACCCTCCCATGGCCCCATCCACTTCCGCGCCCCCTCCAAGATCTTCTGGCGCACCGTTCGTGGGTCAGTCATTACTCACTTCTTCTTTTTTTTACTTCAATTCCTTTAAATTTTATAACTTTCCAACACAAGCGTGTTTTAATCTGTTCTGGGTGTTTTTGTTTTCGTAGAATGATTTTTTTTGTTATCGGCAAATGTTGTTAAATGTTATTTGTTAGTTTTCGTGATCAGAGGATTTGAACACATAACCTATTCTTTAAAAGTTGGGATCTTTTAGAAGTGTGGTTTAATTTGTTGTGGGTTTTTTGTTTGTTTTTGTAGAGTGATTCTTATACACCCCCATTAGGTGTAGACACCTTGAGTGAGAAAGGAAGAGAGGAGAGATAAGTGTTTGATTTAATTGATTGATGGTGTCGTGTGGTAGGAAGAGAGATAGAAAAAGGGAAATAAGAGGTGTTGACGAGAAGTTTAGAATTTGTGGGTGTCTAAATATGATCACTCGTTTGTGTTTTTGTAGAATGATACCACACAAGACAAAGCGTGGGGAAGCTGCTCTTGCTCGTTTGAAGGTTTATGAAGGAATCCCTCCTCCATATGACAAGACTAAGAGAATGGTTGTTCCTGATGCGCTCAAGTAAGTGTCTTTTTCTGTCTTTGTGAATCGTTTAATTTTTAGTGTGTCAAGAGTTTAATAAGCATGTATTAGCAACAAATCAGAAATAACCCTTTGTATGATTTTTAAGGTTTTACTGTGAATGTTGATAAATTTATCATATGCATTGGTTTGTGATTGGATGAAAGTGTAAAAAAGTTTTATGTTATAGGGCAGGCCTATTAAATTCTTACATTGGATAAATAATTGTTGTTTATCTTGTAAATGTTGGACTAATTGATGAAAAATGGAATCAGGGTGTTGAGGCTTCAGAAGGGACACAAGTACTGTGTGCTGGGCAGGTTGTCATCTGAAGTTGGATGGAGCTACTATGATACCATTAGGGTAAGTGTTTGCCTTGTCAGATTTTTTGCTATCTTAATATTTCAAAATGTGCATTTTCTACAAGTGATCAACGTATTTTAAGATAATTTCATTGCTCATTGTGAAAGACCATGTTTGCAATTTATTTATTATTACCATTATGATTGTGATTATGAAAAGTTTTTTCCTTGTTCAAACTTGGGAATGAAAATTAGAAAGTTGGAATGTTTTGGATTTTCTGTAATTGTGTTTATTTACGTATGGGTGCTTTTATTGCTCACAGGAGCTGGAGAAGAAGAGAAAGGAGAAGGCAGCCTTGGTTTACGAGAGAAAGAAGCAACTCAACAAATTAAGGGTGAAAGCTGAGAAGGTTGCTGAAGAGAAGCTCGGTTCCCAACTCGATGTTCTTGCTCCTGTTAAGTATTGAGTAGTTTTTGTTAGTGTTTGAAATTTTTTATGCCACTTACACCAAATTGAACTACCTTTCAATTTTGCTTGAGGAGGTTGTTTTTGTTATTGGATCATAGATTTGATATCTGATCATCATGGAAGCTGTTTTTCATTTAATTGTGTGTTTTGTATAATTTTTATGTCATCCAGAAATTTTTCATGGCCTTTCTTTGCCTGCTCTAGGCATACTCATTTTTTCAAAATTTGTTTTAGCTTTTAATTTGCAATTCTTGTTTGTTTCTGGAAATAACCAGCGTTTTTGAATTTGTTGGAATGATCCTTTGGTGGAGTAATGTACGTGGCTTAATCATCGATGTGTAGAGCAACATGATCAAATGCAAGTGATAGCATGTTTAATGGAATCAAATATTCCTTTTAATTTTCAATTTATAAAAGCCGTTGCCAGTTTAGAATTTAGATGGCCTATCAATTTATGTTGTTATTTTTATAAGTTGTTCGACACTCGGATTTTTTATTATCAAGGTCTGGGTTCGACCCGGTTAGAGGGGAATTACCCTCCTGGATATAACAAAAAAAATTATGTTGTCCTTTTAATTTCAGATTTAACTGAAATGTTTACAGGAAGTTTTTTATATTAAGTTATGAACAAATAATCATGGATTATTTTTATTATTGTAGATTATTTTGAAGATAATATCTTTAAAAATAATACTTCAAATGTTACTTGATTGCTTGGTGTTCATATTTTATAATATGTATTAAAATTATTTTCTTCATTTTGTGGTTTAGAGTTTTGTTTAAAATTATATTCGTTGGGTATATTTTTTTAATGATACTTTTGTATGCTTCTAAGTGCCAAACATGAATTAAAATCATCTCTTGCAAACTTTGTTTAATAAAGCTGTGCATTATGATTATGCATCATATTAAAGACAATACAAAAATCAACAAGAAATTTAAGCTAATTGATTACGCACTTTGCAATTGAAACTCTTGAATCACTTGATTAAGGAGATTCATCTAATATCATTTGAGTGAGTACTTTTAAAAAATTAAAATGAAAAAAATTCTAAAAATCTATTAGATTTTTTTAAAAAAATGATAAAAAAAATAATTAAATGCGGTGATGCATATTTGAATGATTAGGGGATATATTTATTTGTTATATTGATTTTTTAAAACATTTTTCATGGAAAATAGCATTTCAACACAGTTCATAGTTTTAAATAGGCTTTATAAGTTAAAATTCTAAACAAATCTGTGTATAGTCTATTAATTAAATGACTTAGATAAAAAATTGTTTGAAGTTATAATGATTTATTCATCAAATTTAAATAATATCTTTTTACTGCAAGTTACAAAGATAACATGCATTCTTAAATAAATGTAAATTAATTTCACCATTAATATAGTTTCCTCTTCTTTTTTCTTGCATGAAAATAACATGTGAATCTAGTTTATTAATTTGTAAAAAAAAATCACAATTTTCTTTCTCATCCATGTCATGTGTTTTATCATGTTCACGTATAAGAATCTGGTGAAAAGTCATTTGAAATGATATTCAAGTGATTTTTTTAGTATATCTAGGAATATAAATTGGTATGTTAATATTTATCAGTTGAGATGTTAGGGAAAAATTATATTTTGACGGCAAAAATAATTAAACTATTGTTATATTTATATTATAATATTATCTTTAGTTGTCCAATAAAAAATGTATATATTCAGATTTTTTTTCATTAATATTTATTCATATTTATAAAGAGCATAAATTATAGAATCATTTTTTTATATATAAATTCTTTCAAAACAATATATATATATATATATATATATATATATATATATATATTTAAATTTAGGAAACATTTTTTTCTTGGACGGAAATAATTCGTGTCTAGCTTGTTAATTGTGGGGATATGAAGATCATACCTTTCTCTCACTAATATTATGTGTTTTTTCTTTTTATCGTGCGTGTAGATACATATGAATTTTGTTAGTATATATAGGAATATATAATTCAATAAATTAGTAAGTTGATATTCATCGTTGATACAGGAGAAAATCTATAAATTTATGGTAAAAATAATTAAATTTTGTTCTTTATATATATATATATATATTCAAATTTTATTGTTTTTATTAATATTTATTTTAGCTCTTACATCTTGCTTGAACAAATAAATATTTCAAATAAGAAAACGTTTGAGATAATTATAATTTTAAATTAGTTTAAATGTAATTTTAACCCTCCTATTTTTTTAAATCCATAATTTTGGAAAATTTATTTTAAGATATAGACATTTAATTTCTAAATTAGCAAAATTTACAACTTGGATAATGTAATGAGATTATTTGTTTAATTTAGGTAATAATGAACATTGATCTTTGAAAATTAATACTTTTGATTTGAAAGAATAATCAAAATCGCAATTTAAAAAAATCTTTAACTGTCATGACATATAGAAATACAAATATATAGTCATGACATTTATTGATGGCAAAAGTTGACACTTGGGTTGATCACTTTAAATAGATAGTGTAATGATAGTGATAGTAAACATTTTGAAAATAACATAATCATTTTTTTCTTGTATTTGCATGTGTCTTACCGTTATGAGAGGTGCATGGATATTGTAGTGGAGTCCATTGTCTCCTCATGTCTTAGAAATGAACTATGGTCAATTATTATGTTTTTTTTAATGTGTCATCAAATTTAGATATTTATGATTTTTCATGAGATAATATACCATAATTTAAAATGTGTGATCATTAATAGAAATTGCAAAAAATAGATTTCTATATTAAAATATTTGTAAAAAAATGATTTGTTACACATTTACTACATTAATTGGCTATGACTCATATATATATATATATATATATATATATATATATATATATTTATAAAAGATTTTTTTACTATTTAAATACATGACAAATTCTATGAATGAATAATTAAAGTTACAAAAATAATGTGATAATCGCATGTAATTTTATCATTCATGATTCACTTATTCAATTTGAGCATATATTTTTTAGAAAATACACGTGACTTCCCATAAAATAAGGAAAGAAATGTTATACATTAACAATATAAATTTTTTTATAAAATCATTCATTCATAATTCATCATGTATTATAAATTTATTAATTTTTATATAATAATTTATGATTAAATGATAGTATAAAATTGTTATACACCATTAATAGATGGACATTAAACTCATAAAATAATGGTACCATAGCATTAATTTATACCCTCATTATTATTAACAATTTTTTTAAATCACAAATAAAGAATGTATTACAAATTAGAAAAAATAATTTATACTCTCATCTAATCACAATCAAAATTATGCATGATAAATTTTTGTTAACTTTTAAAATAATTATTTTAAAATAATTTAAATAATAATTTGTGATTAGATAACGAATACTCTCATTATTTTATGTATATACTCTCATTATTTTATTACATAGACATTACATTGAACTCTATAGATTGTATTATTATATCCTTATTTTTATTCTTTAGAAAAGGAATTAAGTATTATTCCTAAATTCAGTAAATTGATATTTGATAGTACTAAGTACTAACGAGCTGCCTAGCATAGGTGAAGGTCAGTGAGAGGGAGTGACTCCAAGGAGCCAAGGAAAAACAAACCAAAAAGCCTGACCTTTCCCTTTCTCCAAAGGATCATCAAACTAAACTAAATCAAATCAAAATCAAACTTTGTCACAGTTATTTTTGACCCTTTTATAAACCTCTTTCAAGGCTTTTCAATCACACGCTTTCTCTAATCACTTCTTCTTGTGCTGTCATAACTTCAACAACTTATTCTTTGTTCTCGATCTCAGGATGGCGCATTTGGCCTTGTCTCAGGTACATCCCTTTCACTCACTTCCTTTTCTCCACGTTGTCACTGTTGGCTTCTCGGCATAAAAGGGTCGCACCAAATAGAATCAAAATTTCACCTTTTCTTTTCTTTTCTTATATTTAGCTTTATTTTCTATTTGGGTTCTTAATTGGTGAGTGGAGATGCGTTTGTAGAAAGTCAAAGCTGAGAAATTTAACCTAAGAGTTTAAAATGATATATATATATATATATATATATATATTTTAAGTTTTTCTGTTGCTGAATGAAATTTAATTTGACGAGTACTAAGATTTTTGTGGGGTTTAGCAGATGGCTGTAACTGTTCCTATTGGCAGCGATTTGTCTCTCAGAAGATCTGCGTTTAAGGTTTGATAGTACTTTTAATTTGTTTTGTCTTTTTTTGAGTTTGGAGCTTCTGCTGGTTCTGTCTAGTTAAATGACAGATCCATCTATCTGAAGAATCTGTAGTTATGCTAGATGTTTAGTACTATGTTAATTTGATATGGCTGTTAAAATACCTTGAGGGATCAACTATAGAGATTAGTGCATCTTCAGTGTAAAAGGGCTACGGTTTACTATACATTTGATTTGGTTCATTTCTGTTCCTGCAAGACTGTAATGGGGTTGATGAATTATCGGGAAAATGTAAAAGTTTTATCTTATGGTAAAAAAAAGCTATTGGTTGTGGCTGATAACTTGGTATAGATGATTTTTTTTTTGACGGAATGATCTTCTTCTTTTAATTGGCGCAACTTTGTATTTTTAATTTTATATTAGAAATGTAGAGCTTTAGTATTGATATATTTTGGTTTTTCAAGCACAGTGGTGTTTTAGTTTCAGTGCTTATTTCATGTGTATGTTTCTGAGTTTTACATGTTGTTTGTGTAGATACCTGTGTTATTGTGTATTAATTGATTTTCAAACATGGATTTTCGAACCACTAAGAATAATACTGCAGTTGTTAGAGTTAGAGGTTCTGTTTACATAATTATGTTATGAAAATGAAATTTGGGTTCCTGTTTATGTTTAATAACTTGTAATTTCAAAGAAAACTACACTTGATGTTGCAGGCACATAACTTTAACTTTTGGGATAAATCATGGGCACCAGTATTTACTTTGGACTTGAAGGCAAACAACTCAAATTTAAGAAGTTGTCATGTGGTATGCATGTCAGTGCAACAAGCAAGTGTACCCAAAGTTAATGTCTCACCTTTAGAATTGGAAGATGCTAAAGAACCTCCATTGAACTTACACAAGCCTAAAGAACCCTATACAGCAACGATTGTTTCTGTTGATAGGCTAGTGGGACCAAAGGCTCCTGGGGAAACTTGTCATATTGTGATTGATCATGGTGGAAATGTTCCCTACTGGGAAGGACAGAGTTATGGTGTTATTCCACTAGTAAGTGACTTATTAGTCATAGTTATTCTTTGCTTCCTCCCATTCTTTCTGAGTACTGATTGTGAATCCATAATTATTGATATTTGCATTCAGTTTTTTTGGATAAATTAATTTTGATGGAAGGAATGCATTTTAGATATGTGTCCTTTATATTAATAGTTTTCATCAGAATATAAGCAGGTTCTGTCTCCCCTCCCCGCCTTCCATCTCCAAACTAATGGTGCCTTTTGAGCTTATTAATTCACGTAGAAAGCATTTTTCCTCTTTTTTTATGTGGGATCAGATGTAGGAGTTAACACAGTTAAAATTCTGAAATGATTTCACAACTTGTAAATACTACTTTACATGGGTTGCAGGGTGAAAATCCAAGAAAACCTGGGGCTCCTCATAATGTTCGACTATATTCAATTGCTTCTACAAGGTATGGAGACTTTTTTGATGGAAAAACTGCCAGCTTGTGTGTGCGTCGTGCTGTTTATTATGATCCTGAGACAGGAAAGGAAGATCCTTCCAAGAATGGCATTTGTAGCAATTTTTTGTGTAATTCAAAGCCTGGAGACAAAATTCAGATCACAGGTAAGAGCTAGCTCTTTTCACTCCAGCAAAGGTTGACATAATTTCTGATATCTTTAATAACTTCTCAAAATTTGTATTCGAACAAAGTGATGTCTTGGTGAACCTTGCCCAGTTGGGAGAATTTCCAATCTCTTCTTTTTTATTCATGCTGTCTTGCTCAGTTGTTTCTTGTTATTCCTGTTACCATAGTGTGTTCTATGGACTTTACCATAGGGTGTGTTCGCAAAGTAATACCTGAATGCGCCTTGCTCTAAGAACTTCTTTACTATAGGAAATGTAGCTTGTTGACTGCTATTTGTTTGCTGGTTAATCGATTGGAATTTATACCCTGAATGGTGTGCTTTGCTTGCAAAAGTAGCAACTTGTTTAAATGATAGATGAGGCAATTGAGGGTATTTGATGTGCTTAAATTCTCTAAGCTTTGTAAGGTTTTCATGCCGTATTCTAGTGAACCAGTTCTTCACAATTTAATAGCTCTTAAATTTCAACATTGGTTAGTTAGTTAATTTTGTCTTTCATATTAAGGCCATAAAAGATGAGTGAAAATATGAGGGAACATAGATTGAGGTGGTTTGGACACGTTATGAGACAGTCCCTAGAGGTTCCCGTAAGAACAAAAGTTTGTTACCAAGAGCTTGACACAAAGAGAGGTAGAGGTAGACCGAAACTTACCTAGAAAAAGGTAGTTAAACAAGACTTCATGGAGTCAGATATAGATTGACGGACGGTGTGTCTTAGGATGGAATGGAGAAAAACTATAAGCTTGGTGGAGGGCTAGACCCGTTGTTATCTATATGTTTCAGATGGTCCATTTTTAGTCATTTTCCGCTTCATCTCCCCCCTCCTTTTCTTCTATCTTATTTTCTTTTCTTTTATCTTATTTCCCCTTCCCCTTTCACTTTTTTTTCAACCTCCTCGTATCTATCATTGAATTCATCTACCACCGATCTCAATTAACTTGGGTTAAATGTGTTGTTGATGTTGATGACGTTGATTAAGGCCATAAAAAAGATTAATATGGATGACATTTGTTGTTCTTAGGAACCAAGGTGGGGTTTTATGCATTCTTATGAACTAATGTGTCCAGTTTCAAATTTCTTATAATTGAAAAGCAGTCAATCCAGTCATTCTATAAATTTGTGATGGTGGTAGAGAAGAATGTTTAACAAAACCTACATGAGATCCATATTCCACATGAAGCATATTATAGTGGTAACTTCCTGGCCGAGTTAGGAGTAAGTAGTCCTGATGCTGAAATGGTTTGGAGCATCCCGCCTCCATTTTATCTTTCTTTTGTTGTCTCTTTTTCTTTTGTTCATTTTGTCTTACTTCCCTACACACCAAAAAATGAAGGATGTATAACAAAATGGTGTGGCAAACTTACAATGATTTAACTAGTCTTGGGTTGTCAAGTATTTCACATTGCAAATGTTGGTGAAAGTGAACTTGCATCTTCTTGGCTAGGAATTGAGTCATCTTCTATTGTTTTTTACAGGCCCTTCAGGGAAGATAATGCTTTTGCCTGAGGATGACCCAAATGCTACCCATATAATGATTGCCACAGGTACTGGTGTTGCTCCATTCAGAGGCTATCTACGCCGAATGTTCATGGAATCAGTCCCTACATACAAGTTTGGTGGACTAGCATGGCTTTTCCTTGGAGTTGCCAACACTGACAGTCTTCTCTATGATGAAGAATTCAGCAAATACCTCAATGACTATCCAGACAACTTCCGCTACGATCGAGCCCTCAGCAGAGAACAAAAGAACAAGAATGGGGGCAAACTGTATGTTCAGGATAAGATAGAGGAGTACAGTGATGAAATCTTCAAACTCCTGGATAATGGGGCCCACATTTATTTCTGTGGTCTGAAAGGGATGATGCCTGGGATCCAAGATACACTGAAGAAGGTTGCTGAGCAAAGAGGAGAAAGTTGGGAAGAGAAGCTTTCACAACTTAAGAAGAACAAACAATGGCATGTTGAAGTCTATTGAGATTCTCTAGTGCAGGATTTCCAGAGTAATAGTCCCCTTCTGTTTCTGAAAGGAAACAAAACAAAAAAAGAACATTTTGCATTTGGTGCATTTAGTCAATAAAATTCATTAAGCAGCTTGAGTAGCTGTAGCTGTTCTGCATTAGTAAATTGCAATGATATATTGTGTTCTTGATGGATACAGAATTGAAAAACCAAGTCATTAGTGTAGTGGCAGTCTTGGATAATGGGGCAATCTTTGTTAACATTTTTTTTTGTGGTAAATTTTGAAGTATTATTTTAATAAGGATTATCATCCTCAGCAATGCCTGGAATAATGTCAAAAAGTCTAAGATGTTGTGCAAGTGCTTGAACTTGAATGAAGAATCATGTGAACTCCTTTAATTCATTTTTAAAAGACTTAAATATATTTTTCATATATATATATATATATATAATATAATATAGGCTGATTTTTAAAAATAATATAAATTAAATAATTAATTTGACATTTGGGGTACTCAAATATGTCTAAATTGGGCGTGTCTTCATCCGTCTCTAATTCAGTCGCTAACACTTATTTAAGAATATTGGGGTTAAAAATCTGTCGCTAATTCGGTCTCTAATTTAGTCGCTAACACTTTTTTACAGAATATTGTGTTTTTTTTAAATGTGTTGCGACCACAATATTGTGGTTTTTTAATTTTTTTGAACTGAAAATGTTTAAAAATTTACAGTATAATTTTGGTAAATAAATATACTAAAAAAAATTACTTAATTTGAGCTAATTTTTTATTAACTTTGTTGTTCAAATTAATTACTGTATATAATTAAATATGCATATAATTTTTAATTCACTCATTATTGTTTAAGTTGATGTTTTTATTTTTACATCTTAATGTCTGCAAAAAATTAGCCCAAATTAGGTGTACGATATGTCTTTCAAACGGTCATAGTCCAAATTAGGTGTACGATATGTCCTTCAAACAGTTATAACTTTTGATAGAAATGTCTGATGGAGGCGTACGATATGTCAAAACGCTCGAAATTTAGAGAATTAATTAAAAAAATAAAAAATAGTATTAAATTAACTAATTAAATAATTAAAAAAGTAGACAAAAAGAAAATTTTTGGATGATTGAATCTTAAATCCTAATTTTGAAGCACTTAGAAGCATTTTTTGGAAAAAATAGTTGATCTAATCCCCTTTGGGAATTTTCTCGGGCCTTCTTCTCTCAATTTCAAGCGTCTGACCACTAGTTTTGCCTCAATCGGATATTCCAGTCAAAAGTTATGACTGTTCGAAATTCGTTCAACACTGCGCGTCCCGACACGTGTCACGACCAGGTGAAACACGTCCCATCTAGGCGTGTTTAAACACACCCAAATCAGGCATGTTTGAGTGCACCATATTCCCAATTTGTTTCAAAATCATCCCAAATGTCAAATTAATTATTTAATTTATATTATTTTTAAAAATCAGCCTATAATATAATATAATATAATATAATATAATATAATATAATGTACCATTTTATTAGTTTACTACCTAATATTTTTATATATATTATTTGACGTTTTTGAACTTTTACTTTTAATATTTGTTGTTAATTTAAGTTCGTTAAGTAATGACGTGACATTTTGATAATCTATTACATCGTCATTTAATTAATGATGTGATATTTTATAAATTTGTTATCTTATCATTTAACATACCAAGACTAACAATAGGTACTTAAAAACAAAAAAAAGCATCAAATAATAAAATATAAAAATAAGTAGTAAACTGAAAAATGAATATATTTGATCATTTTGAGAAAGATAATATTTAAACTCAATACAAAATAGTATAATAACGCCTTGTATAATATTGGCTGGAATACAATTTTCTTCATCTCATCTTGTTGATTGTGTACTTTTTTAATTCTTTTATAATAAATTAAACTTGTTAGTAATTAAATAAATTTTAAAAATATTTATCATGCGTATAATAAATAATTGTCAATTAACATTTACACATAAATCAAAGTTTAAAATTGACCACAAGAATTTAAATTACGAATTTTAGAAAAATGGGGGACAAAATATCTCAATTAAATAATGAAAAGCTAAAATTGCAAATTTTTTAAAAATAAAAAATGAAATGTTTCAATTAAAAAATGAGAGAAATAAAAACAAATTTTAAATAATAGGAAAAAATACATTTGACCCTATAATATTCAAATAACAACGAGTTAGCAAACTTAATACTCATACTTTATAAGCTATGAACATTGTTTGACTATTACAGTTGATAAATACTCTAAATAGAAGAACATTTAACTGTATTTTAATATTTCTTTTCATAAAAAGCCCGGTATTTTAAAAGTAAAAGTAACAAGAAAAAAAATTATAAGTTTTTAACATGACAAAAAGAAGATAAAAACAAGAAAGAAAACAATATAATATGGAAAAGACAATAGAAAAAGCGGTGCTACTAGGACTTAATGGATCCCCGACAGTGACAGATAGTCACAAAACGAAACCTACTACTAACTCTGTTTCGGTCGTTCCTGACCATGAAAACCTTCAAGTAACATCGAACGCTTAAAACCTAAGCAACCGAAAACAAAAATGCAAATACAACACTCAACACAATTTTCAGTTCCCAACACTAACACATACTACATGTAATTTTTTATTCTTTTCAAAACATAATTCTCAGAAATAAGATTCTTAGAAAAAAATTATAAATATGCTATTGCTTAGTTATTATTTAATTTTTTATAATAATACATTTACCATAAGAAAATTAATAATTTTATATTCAATTACTATAAGAAGTATAATTTCTATTTATGAAAGTAAAAAAAAAGTTTGGTACCTAAGTTCAGTTGATTGTGCATAAACTCTTCATACCTATGTTTGATTCATACTAGAGAAAATAATCTAAAAATAGTTGAAATCTCTAAAAAAAATCACATTCATATATGTACATAATATTTTGAGTCAACTAAAAGTATTAATTTCGAAAAATACAATGTCTAATATTTTTTTACAAAATAAAAAAAAAAGATTGAATAAGTAATTAACTCACACTAGCATACATGATAGAGAAACAATTGCATACTTATAGTATATTTGAAAGAGGATTAACAAAATTGATTTTGAAATGAAGTGATTTATATTCAAATATTTTTATTATAAAATTAAATTAGAAGTAAAATTTAATATAATTTTTTAATTTATAAAAAATACTTTAAATGATTTCAAATCAGAATCAATTTTAGATTCAGAATTAATTTTCAAATATTTTTAACATAAAATCAAACATACAAATTCAATCTAAAATTAATTTTAATCCATAATCAATTTTGTAATGCTAAATCAAACACACTTAATAAATCCAATTTGCTAAACTGAAACTCAAAAAATTAAAACCACGCACAATTAGAGTACTAAGAACCGACCCAAAAAAATGACTATACTTTGAAAGATTGAAAGGAAAATTAAATCTAAAATAAAATTATCGTAAAATTAAAGAACATATTTTCCTAAAAAGCAAAAGGTAACATCTTAACTAAACGTATTGGTTGCGTGTATAATATATAGTCCATTCAAACTAGTCAATACCATTTCTCTTCCGTTTACGCAACCCAACACTCCGTTTCTCCCCATGCCGTCGTTCTCGGGATTCGCTACCGCGATCCTCATCCCGATCGCGCTACTTCTCGCCGGAACCTCCTCTGCCGGCCGTGATCTCCGTCCGTCAGAGCACGGCCTCGTGTTCCAGGCCTCGCCGCCGGCCAATTCCTCGCCAGAGATGAAGTCCTTCTTCAGCACCAGCAAGGGCTCTTCTTCCTCCTCCTCCGACGCCGACAAGTCGCTCCGCAACACAACGGAGTCCCTGCCGCCGCAGTGGTGGGGAGTCAACGGCGGCGGAGGCGGCGGCGGAAGAAGCCACGTGGGACGAGCGCTGATGATAGCGAGTCTGGTTTGCGGAATCACAGGTGGCGTCTTATTAGTGGCTTCGGCGTTGCTTTATCTGTTTAAACACCGAAGGAAACCCCAACAAAACGAACCGTTTCGTGTATGTAATAATAATAGTAGTAATAATGATGGCACTATCAATAATAATGCAAACAAGCTTCAATTAGTGCCAGTTGTGCGTAATCGTTGAGTTGAGTCCTCTTTTTTTCTTTCTTTATCTTGAGTGCAATTCACACTCTAAATCGATGTTGCTGCGTTGTTGTATATTTTATTTTTTTATTTGTTTATTTTTGTGTTGTTTCGATCTTTTGCTTGTTGAAATTACTTACGTGTTACAAAAGTTGTAGTAATAATAAATTTATGTTATTTAGTTGGACGTGAATTTTTCGTTTATTATAATGTTTTTTAATTCGATTGTTAGTTATTACTCTTATACAGTGACTGACCTTGTCTAAATCTAATTAAGTGAAGTGACTTGTCAACGAATATATGATTTTTAGTATTTAAAAATAAGTTCATTTCGGCATACTTTATGAGTGGTCGAAAGTCCAAACCAAACTGGAACTTTCACATGGGGAAGAAAATACACATTTATGCAGTCGGACTATAAGAATCGTTTGATAATCTAACGTCCTTTTCTTCAATACAAATAATGATTATTTGTAGGACCAGCACTGATCGGGTTCAAGAAATGTTTCAATTTAAACTAATTAATCTTATTCAGTTTGACTTAAATCAGGTTCTTGAACTTTTTTTTGACAATCTGAACCGAAACAACCCAATCGTATTCAAGTTGTTTGTGACAAGTTATAGGCTAATATAATAAAATAATAATAAATGCAAAAAAATAGAGGAAAGGAAATTGTAATAAAATAAAATAAAAATGTTGATGAATAATCTCAAAACTTTGAATGATAGAATTACACTATATAAAAGTTATAAAGTTACACTACATAAATATTAAAAAAATATCTAAAATTATGGAGGTTTTGATTGATATAGATTTCACTTACTCAAATTTGATACCCAAATCAATGTTATTGAGTTTGTAATTTTAAAATTCATACCGAACTAATAATCCAAATCATTCTAAATTTTTTCTTTTTTGTTTGGGTCAATTCAAACTTGTGTCCATCCCTAATTATTTGATACTTTTATGGTTATTCATTTTTAAGTAAGAAGGAGATAGGAAGAGAATATAGTATGCCTTAAAAAATTATTTATAAATTAGTCATATAGACATATAATAGATTTTGCTAAATACATTCTTTAGATAAACTAAACTTATACTCACCAATATGGTTTGATATACAAATTACAATCCAGTGCATGCTTGTTTTTGTTCCACTACCTTGAAACAAATGGTACTTACATATTTTTTTTAGGAGTATAAAGTGGTTTAATATTTAAATACTGTATCCAACGTAAACTAAGCATACAAAGTCCCAAGATTCGTTTTTGCTATCCATATATAGCACATGTACTTTATATATATTTTTATATTCCACATTTAGTTGAATTTTTCTCCTTTAGGAGTATAATCATTCATCTATTTTTTTTTTCATCTGAATTTTTTGTCACATCTGACGTTTCTCTCTCGATCTTTTATAGGAAGAAAATTTACTGAATGTTTGGTTAAATTAAAAAGGCAAAAATACAGGTTTATTTGTTCCTCTAGGAAGATGAATCGAAATGTGAAGAGAAAAATTTACAGACAATTTGTTCAAGAGAAAGCATAGGCTAACAGCAGTCAAGTCACTATTGCTCAAGAGGAATCCACTCGAGTTCAAGATCTAATTCTCCAGATTCAACATCCTGGAGCTTGAGTGACATCATTTGTTTAACCTTACCATCAACAATATTGACTGTGCTATCCTCAATAAGAGCATTGTCATCTGATTTTAACCATTTTCCTATCTGCATATCACCAAACATTCCAGCATCTCCAAATGCCATAGCAGATGTTATCAGAGACTGAAGATCAATGTCTGCTTCTCCCATTATATCATCAGCAGAAAACGTGTCATGGTCAAATACTTTCTGCAACACAGACAATTGATAACATGAAGTGTCATATTCTCAAACCAAAAATCAGTTATTTTCTTTCCCATGTACAAACACACACACACACACAGAGCGAGATGCATTATACATAGGTTGCTCACAATAGACAGAATTGACAAGGGAACAAAGGAATAACAAAAGGCTGTGAATCAATGCAGAGAAAACTTTCTATTTATATCCCTAATAGAAGGAGATGTTCCAATCACTTGTTAATTATCATACCAAAATAGCAAAGCAAGTAAATGAGGAATGCCTAGACTTGGATACTGTTTATGTAATTTAATAATTCATTCTTATCATAAATTCAAATTTTTGCTTCCTGACAAAGGTATTTTAAATTATAACCAAATTAAAAACTGTATTCAGAATAGAACATTAATTTCCAACAGTGAGAAAGGACGCAAGAGAAGGTGACTTCGTTTGCAATACAAGGAACTTGTTTTGCAAGGTAAAAGGTATTGGATGTTGAGGAATGAGGATGGAGGAACTCTTTTTTTTTTTTTTCTTTTCTTTCAATGATGTGTCTCTATATAATAGAACAGAAGATAGTGTCTGTTTTTCACAACAAAACTCAATTATACCAATTTTATCTGTCCATAATGCTCAGGAACAGACAGCATGTATTCCTCATTCCAGACTGGATTCAAGTTACTCCTTATTATAGTTGTCTGGACGGTCTGCAGGCATTAAGCAATAGCACCAAATCAATTTCAGAAAGAAAATTATTATTGTTTCTGATTTTACAACTATAATTAGAAAGATACAGAGCAACAGTTTCCCAAGATCATATAGTGATACCAACCTGCTGGCCAAGGCTCAAAACAACATATGGATCACTTGTCTTTATATCTCTGATAGCTAAATTTGTGCCTTTAATCACTTTCACCTTCAACATTCCAATAAATTCCACCATACCTTCCTGTTGTTACCACCAATATCAGTCACATTCCAAGGAAATCACTCATGAGGATAACTGCATTGCCAATGCTGTCAAACTAGTAAAGTTGGATAACGCAGCATGCCTCATCTCATCTATATTAACTATTTTTTTATTAGAAGGCTTTCATCTGATCCAACAACGATTCAATTCAATAAAAATCTATTTTACAAACAAAAAATTGCTTACTCCAAAATTGGTCCCTATATTTCTTCCACACACACAAAAGTAGTCAGATAACTAGAGGGAACTAACACATAACATAAAATTACCATTCTCTGTGAACTACTAGTACTTTTAAAACTGTCCATAAAACTACTTTTGGCAGAACTTGATTGTAGACTGCTTTTTCCAGACACAATGCGCAAACTCGGTTTCAGAAATTCTTGTAATTCATATTTTGACCTGCAGTTGAAATAGTCACAAATAAAAGGGAAATCAATAAACTAGGGAATTCACTCACCAGACTCGTTGAAACAACAGCAGAAAGAGGAGAAAATAAACGACCAAGCATATAAGTTAAACAAATATCAGAGGGAGAATCAACAGCCTTTAGCATTACTTACTTCATGGTGACAAGATAAAATTTTCAAAATGAAAAAAGATGATAAGAACGGCAGAAATACAGTGCATTGTGTATATGAAAACATGTCTAACCGTATGAACTTTGAACGCTGCTCATGACCAGCATCTGGTCCAGGTTTCGTATATCCTTCAGGAATATAAGCTTCATAAATGGAATTAGCAGAAACATTTCCCCCAACTTCGATCATTGCATCTATTTCATCCTCTGACCAATCATCCAATGTCACAGACAACACCTGAGAGTAAAAGACAATGCTATCAAACAAATTAGTTCAGCGACTGAAGAAAAAAAACTAGGGCAATTCATAATTATCAGTCAAATTGCTAACATGTGAAGATTTGGTTGGATTACTTTCATTCCAAACTTTAAGGTTATTTCGTTTTGAAAACTCACCCTGAACATGTTAGACCCCAACTCAGAATGATAAGCCCCACATTTGGAGAGTGTACATGAGGAAATTTAGGAACAAGGAGCAGAAGAACGAACCAGTTGAGAATGTGTCAATCATTATGTTTATCTTTTAGTTGTTATTCTGTTTTGTTAAACTGTCAGCTTAGTTTTCAGAGGTTGTTATTTCTTGTTGTCTAGCACTGGCTAAGGGGGTTACTTATTGGGAACACCCAGTCATGGATAAATAGTGTACAAAGATGCATGACATACGCAATATGGAATGTCCCAAAGAAAACAACAACGTTACAACAGCCCCGGCCATCCCTATGTCATAAAGCCAAGCCAACGTATTTGACCAAGACGCATCTATCCTTTTTTTTTTGGTTGGCGAAAAAAGTTATATTATAACAAAGGTGCCAGGGGTACCACAAGAACAACTCAGCCTTTTGCTAAGATGCCATAGACAGCCTATACATATCATATCTCTCTTCAAAGTCAGGTATCTACTCTACTGGAATTTACCAGGGGTACCGCAAGAACAACTCAGCCTTTTGCTAAGATGTTACATCAAGTTTCTTACACAGGTTCTGGAAGATGAACAACCCAAACACATGAATTATCAGTCTTTCAATTTGTTGAAGACAAAAAGGAGATATTCAGTTCAAGCATCAAATCAAATAAAATATTTTACAATTAGAGGAAAAATAATTCTTCGATCCAGGCAGAAATGCCTTCCATAACAATGAGACAACCTATGAATGGTTTACCTTTGATATATGAGTACCAAGGCTTCTGTGCACACCACAACATTTTAAGCATATAAAAACTCCAATGTTGGCAGACCTGAAAAGCAGTTAGTAAAAGTGAATTCACATGTTCTTTAATATATTTTACAAGTAGCTAGTTTCCTACAGCTTTATGTCATATTCACAAACACTATGCCATAAAATAGTATGATAATGCCAATTAACATAAACCACAAAGTCATGCGTGAAAAAATTAAACACTTACGCCCATTTAGGATCTGGAGCATTACAATCAGCACAAAGACGATTATCACTCTGATGCAATAAATCTTTCAATTTTCTTCTACCTGTAAAAGACCTTCCAATCACTCAACTTCTAAAGAAAAACAAATGAAATTAGTTCTGCAATATCCCCCAGACCCCAGTTACACTTCATAGGCATTCTAAAGAACATTAAAGCTTCTACAGATAAGTTCAAATTTTTAGGGCATGTTTGGATGGAGGAGTTTGAGGATAAAGGGAAGGGAGTGTAAACATTCTGTTTTAAGTAAGTATTCTCCTATTTGAGTTTTTTATTTTAAAAAAGAAAAGGAGTAAAATGAGATATTATATGTAATTTTCCAATCATCTCCATTCATCTTTTATAAATATTAAATAACTTCCTCAATTTAAAAAATGAAAATACACTCTCCCTTCGCTTTCCCTTCAAATCCCTCCATAAAAAAGTTCCTTAAAAGTCCATTGCCAGAGAGAAGAGAGAATATTTACTGATAAAGTATACAATTCTTAACCAGATAAAGTTGCCATTCATAACCACCTAGTCAATAGTCATTTCCTGAAACACCTCGAAGCTTACATGAAGCGACAGGAAAATGTAACCTAATAGGAGTGTTAGTAAAATCTTCTTCCTCAAGCTCTTCAAGGGTGGAGGAAAAGGGAAAATGTTAGATAATAGATATCAAGAACTTCTTGGCCATTTTTAAAAAAATGAGTTGGAATTATTAGTGACGCTTGGATAGATGAGGGGTCCCTATCTCTCTATCTTATCTAACAATTGCCTCAATCTAGCTGAATTCTTCAAAACTACAGATCTTTTTTATTGGCTGTGTAGCTTACTCAAAACAAAATCTCATCAGGAGCATTGAGTTTAGGAATGAGTTGTAAATAGATCAGGTAAAAACTATACAAATGCATAACTCACTACAAGAGCTAATGGTTAAAACATTTGTATAATATACAGGATCAGTCATTCACACTTATCTGAACAGGTCAGTAAAATGTCACTACTTTTTCTGAGCCAGCAATAATATTCTCAGTTGTAAAAACCTCACTAATATATATTATCACATTAAATATCATAAGATTACTTGAGGAAGGTCTTGCAAGTTCCATTCAGTAATTATTCTTTCACAAGCTTAAAGCCCACCAATCATCCAGGCTGCAGACTCTACAATAGTCAAGCAAAATAACCTGGAAAGGAAGAAAGAAATATCTGTTTAATCAAAATTTCTCATGGACACAAATTGTGCCAACAAACTGAAAACTCGATTAAATCCTATAAGTACAAAACTTAGATGCAGTTCCCTAGGTGCATTTGCCTTTTGATACCATTCTCTACTCAATTGGAATTTCATCTCAGTAATCATGTAAGAAACTTCAATTCTGATGGGAAAACAGCACCAAAAGCACATTGATAACTTATGCTGACCTTTCAAAAAAACCTTCATTAATAGGATTACCAAGGTAAAACAGCACCAAATGCACCTAAAGAACTAAATCTAAGTTTTATTCACCCCATACCCAGAAAACTTGTCCTCTTCATTCAATCTTACACCACAGGAACAAAAGAAGATTTAGATAATCAGAACTCAGTTTTTGAAGTCATTTGCAGACATCCACATTGTTTCTCTCACTGATTATATACAATGTCTGTATAGAGTAGCATAAGACACACACACACACACACATATATGCATATATATACATACACAAACATTGGTCCTGGTAGGTAATTGCAACTCCTCAAAGTAGAAAATAAAAACTATAGGAAAAAAAAAAGAGGTTTTGGAGCATCCTCCATTTTCATTTTGCAAGTGATACAAATCCCAAAATAATAATATCGAACCCCACCTACCAATTTTTTTTCCTCAGCAACCAAATAGCAATTTTCAGATTTTTTTACCAACAACAAATTGGATAACGATATAATCGATGCATATAACAACGAGTTTGGTCAAATTGTCGATATAATAATGGATTCCAGGACAGTGGTAAAAGGAAAAATCAGAGGTGTAACATTTGCATGAAACGAATGAGTCTTATAATATTATGGGCAAATCAACAATAATGAAGAAAAAGAAAAGGATGATATAAATTAATGAGCATAGATAGATTTGAGATCAGAATGAAGAGAAAGTGAAGCTTACGAGTGAACGAAGGAATCGAAATGACAGAGTTTGAAATCCACAGACAGAAGACGAACGATGCGAGGAAGAAGGTGGTGACTGGTGAATGGTGATGGTTTCAATGTCCGAATGGCGAATTGGAATTTTCCACCACAACTACAAAATCTCTTATTTATTTATTATTTTATTTTATTCATGTTACCTTAATATATAATTTTTGTTTGTTTATTTCCTAATTAAATGTTTTCTACTTTTCTATGTCGTGTCTTATCTTTCTATCTCATTATCGTGATAGAATTATTGTAATGTAGAAAAATGAAATTGAAAATAATTCTCACGTTTATATTATTAGGAAAACTAACGAAAAAGGGGTTAAAACTAAAATTTTAGTGTTTGAATTAGTATTTTTAATTTAAATGGCAATACTACAATAATAAAAAAAATTTGAACGGTAAATTTCATAAATTACACGATGTTATGTTATTAAGCTCGACTATGTTATGAGAGATATTATTCACTAAGGATACTATTAATTTTTGTACTAATTACTTAAAAAAATGTGCTGACAAAAAAAACTTAAAAAATGTATTTAAGATCATTTTTAATTAATCAATGCGATAAAAATATTTGCATTAACAGTATGTAAAAAATGACTATAATTATATATTCATCTTTTTATCAAAACTGTCCAAACAATATGAATCATGTCAAAATTACATTTTAAATAAAAGTATTCAGCCATAAATCAATTTTCACTAAACTCATTTTTAATCAAAATAAAATTTATAAAACTACCATAAATTATTGAAATCAAGTTTACAAACATTAGTTCATTGTTACATACATTAAGTCTAATAAAATTTGCTGAGAACTAATGTATAAACAATGTGTCTTTCAAATATTTACTAAAAATAATTTATTCTACAAAATGCGACAAAAGTCTTAAGTAACAGATATTAAAGACGTGGACATGGGGTTGAGTTTAGCCATTTAAGGAAACTTCTTCTTTTGGATGACATCGTCGGCAAATATAGGTTAGCTCGAGTCATTGTCACAAAATTAAAACACCTTCATTTTTTTCTAACAAATATTAAAATAAAAATATCAATCATTAAAAAACTTTAATAAAAAATTAATCCAAAGGTGATGTTGTCATCATAGAATTACGTGCGACATTGAATATAAAAGACTTGTTTGTGAAAAAAAAGGAAAAACATAATATTGTAGAGAATTAAGATTATTAATAATTTTTTGTTACATTTTTAATAATTAATTTATAATTAACTTAATAACTCAATTGATGAGAATTATTTATTATAAAAAACCAAAATCACCAATTCATAAAACTAAGAGACCAAATGTTACAATTAAAATTAAAAGAGACTAATATTATGAATTTGAAAAACTAGAGGAATCAATACTATAATTTAGCTTAAAATAAAAAATATGAAAGAAAATGAAAATGGTGGTTTGAAAATTATTAACCCAAAAACCTAACTTGAACCAATTATATTTTTAAACCTTTTATTGGTCTAATTGTTTTTTTAGGATCACATGTGTTGGAAAGTTAAAAAATTATCAAATGTGATAAGTTAACTTATTTATTAAATTTAACTGTTAAATTAACTAAAATATATAAATGACATAAAATGATATTTTTTTATCCTTATAATTATGTCTAACTTAAGTTTTACTTTTTATATTTTTTTTTCATAAACACAGTCATTCTTTATAAAAGGAAAAGATAAAAATTGATACTCCGTAATAAACCAAAATAAGTACCAAAAAAAATGAATTTCATAAATAAATAGAGAAACAAAAGCAGTACTATAAATTAACCAAAACAAAAGCTTAATTTTTTTTTATATAAAAACCAAAATTTTCTTTAGACCAATAAAATGGGTACATATGTAACTACGTAGTAAGTCCTAACGAACCTCTGACACATTCATCGATGCTAGAACTTAGAAGTATGAAAAGAAAATAAAATAGAATAGAGAAATTTTTGACCTACCAATAAAAAGGTGACACATGGTGATACTGATGATAAGCATATGACAAATTTCTGTATGAGGAGATAAGAAAGCTAAGGGGCAAACAAGTAATAATTTCTCTTAATTCGGAGAACACTAACATGCATCTAATTCAAACAACTCCTCACTTTCATTTCATGGCTAACTATTCCCACCCTCATAGCTGCCAATGTCTGAGTGGCTTGCTGACCTTCCGGCGACATTTTTCAGTCATAATTGCCGGAAACCGCCGCAAGACCGGCCAAGAGTTGGTGGAGGAAGTGTTGTCCTTGGCACAAGGCTTACTCCACCTTGGACTCACACCTGGTCAAGTGGTTGCTATCTCTGCTTACAATAGGTACCTTTTGTTTTGTCTTAGAATTTTCTTTTATAAGTGTTAATGATGAAGTTTATTTAATCAAGGATGCATATAAACCACTTTTTTCAATCTTTGAAGCCCCCTTTGAATTATCCCTATAAATATATAAATGACTCTATATTATGTTTCTAACAATTTGTTATGAATGCCACCTTGTCAAAAATAAGAAATTTAACGTGCTTCTTAAGTCATGAAACTCATTTACTTAATAGTAATATATCTTAGGAGTTATTGACTTGATAGTTGAAGAAAAAATGAGAGAGATTGTGGATTAGTATTTCTCCAATTAACAACCATGTCAATAAAAATAAAACTGTAATATATCTTGTTATAAAATTAAACTATTTCATATTAAAAGAATATGAGGGGTGGAACTTTGTGTACTTTCTATTCTGGAGCAAGTACAACATTTGGTTATGCTTCTCTTCTAGTTTCAATTTCCTCCCCCGGCCCCCTTCCTGTGGCATGTGTTGAGAATTTGAGATGATGATGATGTGGGCACACGAGTCTTTCCTAATTAAGGTCAAACAAAGCAATAAATTTATAATGTGAAATGTCTACAACTACAAATACATTTTTTCAAACTTCTGATTCTTTTTATACTTTTTCAAACTTCTGATTGACATTTTTATTATTATTATCTTGTAAATTGTCGTGTTGAACCTGAAAACAAAAGAGGAGCACACTTATTTATTGAGAACAGTATCAGATTTTACTTGATAATGAAACAATATTAAAAAAATCAATAGGTGTACTGTATTGATTTTTATCCTTGTCTATAATAGAATGTATTCGAGATAGGTATATGTATTTATGTCTTATGAGCTATTTCACCTGCATTTTTTTTCTTCTCTTTGTTAATGCAAAGACTCTGTAATTTAAAATATTAAAATGTTTATTCATGTCTTCCTTGTTTCTTAATATTTCTTATGGGCTTACCCAACTCCCCTAAGAGGCAGTTACTCCCTTGCAACATATATTGTTGTACTAAGAGAGTGAGAAGTACTTGAATTTGTGAACTGTGAAGTATTTTGTTGTTGTTGTGTAATCTATAAGCACATGATCCTATCCTATGAAACAATCTAGTTATTGCTAGTTCATCAATGATTTTATGGATGATAGATAGAGTTTGTTTTTTTTCTTTTTTCAGTGAAAGGTATCTTGAGTGGTTATTAGCCATTGCATTTGTTGGAGGAATAGCTGCTCCTCTGAACTATCGCTGGGTGAGTAATTTTTCTGTAGAGTAGATTGCATATCTTTGGCCTTAGTGTTACTTTTGACAAGCACCATCATGAAACCATCATGCTAATATGGCATTCAGAGCCATGTTCAATTGACCTCCTCATCATTCATTTTGCACATAATTACTCTAGCTCACCACACACCACTTCCTATTTACCTTAATATGTTTTCAGCCTTCTTGTTTTTGTTATTTCATCTAGACATTGTCTTGTCCCACAAACTATATATTTCATATACTTATCATAATAAAGTTATGCTTAACAAATATTTTCTCCTGCAGAGTTTTGAAGAGGCAAGATTAGCAATCACTGCAGTGAGGCCAGTGATGTTAGTGACGGATGAGAGCAGTTACACATGGTACTCAAAACTCCAGCAAAATGATGTTCCATTTCTGAAGTGGCATATTTTGTTGGATTCCCCTTCCTCGGATTTTACTAAGTGGAATGGTATGAACATTATACACCATTGTAAAAATTATACATGAAACCTTTTTTTCACTTGCACGATTCTTGTAACTCACTGCTTTTACTTCTTTGCAGTGTTATCTGCTGAAATGCTTAAGAGGCATCCGGTAAAACTTCTACCATTTGACTACTCCTGGGCGCCTGAAGGCGCTGTCTTGATATGCTTTACTTCAGGTTCAAGATTCTCAGTCGGTTTACTCCATTTCTATACTATCTCAAATTATGCACGTGTAATGAATTAATTTGCAAGCTAGATTGAATAATTTGCTCTGTCAAATATTTGTTAAAATAGAATTTATATGATTGTCGAAAGTAACTAATGGATGCAATATTTGTTCCCTTTGAGATATAGAAACTTCTTTAACTGAGCGGAATTTACTTTTAAGGTTGATTTATGCGGGCTATGTGAGATGTAATGGAGCTGATTGACTTTTTAAGGTACTAAAATGAAAAAAAAGAGCTTTAAGATTTTAAGTTAAAATTTGTTCAATAAACTTAAAAATTGTGGCCAATTTGATTTTAGTTCTAGACTTCTAGTAAAAGAAATATTCCATGTTTCCAAAATTGCTGTTTACATGCTAGTTGAAGATAAATTTTTTTGAAAGGCTAGTTGCAGATAATTAGGAGTTTGAAATATATGATTGAAGGAGGTTGCTTTCAACGCCACTGGCATGACTTTTTAATAGTAGTGTATGTGCTACTGTTTAAATATTACTATATGGGTGTTTATTTTTAATCAAATATATCTCCTCTTTTTGTTTCCTGAAATTGTTGTGTTCTTGGCTCTAGGAACTACGGGAAAGCCTAAGGGAGTCACCCTTAGTCATGGAGCTTTGATCATACAATCCCTAGCCAAGATTGCCATAGTTGGCTACAATGAGGATGATGTATGTCATTCTGTGTTACACAAGGCTATCAATATTAAGATTTTGGATTTGGCTCCTCTTTAAGTGAGCAAAGATAAAGTAAGCAATTTCAATCATTGATGGGGAAATCAATGATTGATATCACATTCATGATTTGTTAAGTATGTGCAAGTACTATTGATTGTTAATTTTCTCATCAAAGACTGAGATTCTCACTTTACATTCTAAAGTGCTTAGCTCATCCCGGATCCAAAGATTTTACATGCATGCAAGTTAGCTGAAACAGCTGAAGGATAATTAAGTTCTCCATGTTATGCCATTTGTTCTGTAACAGGTCTATCTTCATACTGCTCCATTATGCCATATTGGTGGCTTGTCATCTGCCATGACCATGCTTATGGTTGGAGGTTGCCATGTCTTGATGCCAAAGTTTGATGCAGAATCAGCTGTTGATGCCATAGAGCAATATGCAGTGACATCTTTTATCACAGTTCCTGCAATAATGGCTAGTCTGATTTATATAATTAGGTAAATTCCAGTGTCAAATAGGAACAAAACTTTGTCCTTTTTCTGTAACAAAGATTATCACATGATATGTTATTATTGAAATATGAATCTTCTTATTCATTCATTCACATTGAAACCTAAAGGGTTCATTATATACAACTAATTCTACTACTCTAGACTATTTCACAACTTATTCTAATACTCTAGAATATTCCACAACTAATTCTAATACTCTAGAATATTCCACAACTAATTTCTAATATTCTAGAATATTCCACAGTTATCTAAGAGCAATTTAATTTATATTAGAAATTATTACTAAATTAGCATTACAATCATTTACCTACTGTAAAACGAAATATTATTTTACCTGCTCAACATTTCATCACTGTTATCACAGGCTTACTATTTTTTTATACTAAACAATGTCCTAAAGTTGTCATTTTTGTGGGGCAAACTGTCTTCTGTGTAAATGTTTTGTTATCTTACCTTATGTATAAAAACCAAGTATCAGAGTTTAGGAATATATTGTTTTACAATTATTCTTGGTCTTCATTTGACGTTTTTAATATATTTAGGCACAAAGAGACCTGGCAAGGGGGAGACACTGTCAAGAAAATTCTTAATGGGGGTGGAAGCCTCTCACGTGAGCTCATCAAGGACACTAGCATATTCTTCCACAAAGCTAAACTTATTTCAGCTTATGGTAGGTCTCTCTTATCCCATTGTTGGCTAAAAGAAACTTTATTGACTAATTTTAGATTGTAAAAGCTTACATGTGAAATCACATATACATGAACATATTTTTACATGTAGGTGCTTTTAGGTTGACAGATATTTTAATCCACAAAATATGAATAAGAAAACCTGTGCAACTAGCTGAAGAAAAAGATATAAGTAGACAATCTAAAGAGAGCTGATAAAGAAATACAGGAGAAGAAAGAAAAGGAAGATAAGAACTTTGAGGGAATTGCCAAATTTGTATCCAACAATCAATAACATAATGAGAAGTAAATTGCAACAGGACCTATGAATAAACAAATTGGAGACATGCTTCAAGTCATCAATTCAACTGTGAAATGATTGAACGAACCATATTGGAAGCCAAAATCAAATGATATCCTTAATTTCTTATTAAAAGATTAAAGCAAGTCACTGGTTATTCAAAGACCTATTAATTAGAATCTATGTGCCTCGAAACTGAAATCCTTTGCACCTGTTCCCAATACTTTAATTCCTTCTTTTATTAAGATCCTCCTTTATTATATGTAGTACTAAAAATGTATGGTAAAACAGAAAGCTGGAGAAGATTAGCTTAAACAAAGGAAAAAACAAACTAACAAACAGTTTAAGTCTACATTGAAGAATGTATGTTCCTGCTTTTTTGCTATGACAAGATCAAGCATCTTGCCCTTTTCGCCTTTTTATTTTATTTTTATATGTTTACTCAACACAATATGCCAAATGACAAGAATTTACAAAGTATGAAGACCATCGAAATTTGACCTTTTTTAAATTTCTGTTTTGTGTATAATAATAGATGGAAATTTACTGATTTTATAGTCTTTTGTCTGTTTCATTTATCAAAGGGATGACAGAGACATGTTCTTCATTGACATTCCTGACACTCTATGAACCAATGCATGAAACAACAAGCCAGTCCCTTCAAGCATTTGGTGTGCCAGGATCAAAGCTCATTCACCAGCAACAAGGTGTTTGTGTTGGCAAGGCTGCACCACATATAGAACTGAAGATAAGTGCAGATGCTTCTGGTCACATTGGGAGAATTCTAACTAGAGGACCACATATAATGCTAAGGTATTGGGACCAAACTCTCACAAATCCATCAAATCCGAATAATGAAGCCTGGCTTGACACAGGTGACATTGGATCAATTGATCATTATGGTAATTTGTGGCTCCTTGGTCGAACAAATGGTCGAATCAAGAGTGGTGGGGAGAACATTTACCCTGAAGAGGTAATAGAAGTGTCACCAACCTGTTTGCCTTATCATAAAGAACAAATTTAAACCAAAAGAACATGCTGCTTTACTACAAGTTTTTATCCTTCAAAAGGGACACATTTTTTCGTACATCATGAATCATAGATCTCATATCATGAATAAGGCACCAACATAATTAAAAAAAGGTTAATGGTACTTACCTTGTGATGCCATGTTTCCTAGTTAATTCGAATCCATTTGAATGCTTCTAAATAAATTTAATTATAGGATAGAGTCTTCCTCCTCTTCTTACTCAAACTTTATAAAGAAAGCGAAAATGAGACCTACCTTTTTCATGAAGTGTTACAACTTACAATTGTTTATTCATTTCCATTCATACCATGTTTATTCAAACTAAAAACTTTTATGAAGAGTTGAAATGGTTTCACCATCACAGATCCATTCAACTATAGGCTATACTTTTCCAAGTATGCTCACTGTGTGATGTCCTATATTCATTGATCACAGGATGGATATTTAAAGACAACGTTTCAACCAATGTTGTAATAAAATTTCAGACACATACAAGTAATGTAAAACATTTCTACTTTGCATGTTCAGAAGTTCATCATTTCTTGTTTCTTTTGCTCAGTTAAATGCTTATCTTACTTGGTTTATGGTATTTACAACTCCATAGAAGTGAGAATATATTATTTGTTTGACGTAGGTTGAGGCAATTCTACAACAATATCCAGGGATTGCAAGTGTTGTTGTTGTGGGAATCCCAGATGCTCACCTGACAGAGATGGTAGCAGCATGTATCCAACTAAAGGAAAATTGGCAATGGTCAGAGCAGTTGTCTGCTTCAAATGAAGAGTTTCTCTTATCTAGCAAGAATCTTCATCAATATTGTATAGAAAATCATTTAAGCAGGTGTTTCTCTAAAATCCATGTTTGTTAAATATGTAAGATAATACTTTGGTTGAGGGAAGCAAATATGTAGCAGTGGATTAGTGATGATTTCTTTTGATTCTCCTTTCAGGTTTAAGATACCAAAAACGTTTATTGTATGGAGGAAGCCATTTCCACTCACTACCACAGGGAAAATAAGAAGAGACCAAGTCAGAAAAGACGTTATGTCTCAGCTACAGTCCTTGCGTAGTAATCTTTGAATATACCATACTTCTATTGGCCATTAAACAACCACTGCATGCTTCAACATATGTTTCTTAATGCCAAAGATAAAGAATGACTTGAATCCATAATACCAATATTACAATGATTCCTCAGGTATACGGCCTCATGTGAAAATGTTGATCAATTCATTGAGTGACACATTAATTTAGTACAATTTTGTATCTCTGAAAATTTAGTAACCGCACACATTCTTTCTCCCCCTCTCTTGTTCTTATTCTTTATTGAACATGCTGTCTTCTTCGTGTACTTTTTATTTTATCAGCAAATATTGATTGTTAGTTTGTTAATTTTAGTTAGCAGAATAAATCAAATCTGCAACATTTTTCTTTTTTTCTTAATTTCTCAACCTACCTTATATCTCTGTCCTCTTTGTGTACCAAACATCTGTTAAACACATGTGTTTGATTCAATTTAATTTTAAAGAAATAAATGCTTAATTTCTGTTAATTACTGAGAAAAAATTTAAAAATAAGTGATTTTGTTTCTTACTTTAATTTTTGTCAAACATACGGTATATATTAAAACAAAATAATCAAGGATTAAACAGATGTAAATGGTTGTGATTTGTGAACAAGTATGTTAGGATGGACTTAGGGAAACCCAAATAAATCCTTAAACCTAAATAGTTAAAGCGCTATATAGGATGGAGTTAGACATGTCTTTTACAAATAAATTATAGTTTTTGTTATATTTCTGTTAGAATAACATGATGTTGATACTTGAATAATTATTATTCATTTATTGACATCATTTAGGATTATATAAGTCTATTCAACTTTATCTATTATCATGAATGAAAAATATAAATTTTATTTTTATTCTCTTTATAGATTTAATGGCAGTCTCTTAGAAACTTTACTGCTAAGTGCTAACCTGTACTACTATATATGATAGCAGGCATTAAACAAGATAAGCATGTATGAGGACAGATTTGATAAATTTTTACATATTGAAACTAAATTGAAAATCCGTTACACATACAGGCACTAAAGTATAAATCTTATTTTTATCAACAAATATTAATTTTTGTTAGGAGATTCGAACCGGCGAAATATAAACCTTATGGTTGCTATTGAGAAAAATACAAACACTGCATGGTTCATCGTGCTCGCTTAGTCACTTGAAAAATTCCTCATATAATACTAGCACATTGAACCTCGGATTCTGTCATTCTATCACCCAAAAAAGGGGTCAGAAACAAAAAAAAAAATCTTTGGATTCCATAGCACCTTGGATGATGGCACATTGGCACCTCTCGAAAAGTTTGGCATATATATATTCATGGATTTGCAAAAACGTTGTCTGATGGCAACTCTCACGAGGTGCCTTTCAGCCTTTTCTGCTTTTCAATTTTTTCCATTCCTTTGCGATTAAGGATTGATTGTGATGGAACACTCCCTGTTAAAAAAATGTAATCCAAAATCCTCCAACTTCATCTTCCTATTAAATTTTATAGAAATATTGAATAAGAAGTAAATACATTAATTTATAACATGTTTGGTTTAAGGAAGGAAGTGGGAAAAAGGAAATAGAAAAAAAATGAAAAGTGTAATAAGATGTTAGATACTTAGATTGTTTGGTATGTAAGCAACTAATAGGAAAGTTAAAAAAAATATGTGTATAAAATAATATAAATCTCTTAAATAAAAAATGAAATGTAATCCAATTTTGAAGGAAGCCATATCTGGATATGACTCACATCACATGTTTGTTTTTCTTTCTTTCTTTGTTAAGGTCCTTTCAAACAATGAAAAGAATCATTTTTTTATAGTTTGCATTCCTTTCTACTAATTAGGTGTCGGTTTGAATCAGAGTTTATAAACTTTTAGATCTTCCCACCGAAAATCCAAACATACTCTGAATCATTTACTCTACTTTCCACTTAAACAAAAAGACCATTAATGTCTTGGAAGACTTGTAGGAGGATTTAGATTATTCTAAAAACTACTAGTAACACATTATTTTGAATATACTTTGGTATTGACTGAAATTTAATTTATTAAAATTATTTGTTTTTATAAATTTCACTTCTTATTAAGAGTGTTAGTGGATGGGTTGTGATAGATTGATCTATTTTAATATCAGACTTGAAATTTGTAAATTTGATACAATCAATTTTATGAACTCAAAATAACCCGATCAAAATCCAACAACATTTGGAACAATACTAGGTTAACCTGATTTGTTGACAAAAAATATTAATCTTAACATCATATATAACTAACTCATAAAATTAAAGATGTATGCAATCACAATTAAGTTATACTACATAATTTACAATATATATTTTAAGATAGATTATATCAATATAATATAACGTTAGATAAAACATTATTTATTAAATCAAAAAATTATATTATCAATCCATTATTAAACAATTATACTTCTTTAAAAGAATATATAATTTTAGTTCAGATTGAGATGACGCAGAATATAACCTGAAGTTATCCTCAAAATATAAAAGATCTTATTTCTTAAACACAAACCTATCAAAAGTCCCTTAATCGGGTTAGATTGGTGGGACAATGTCATGAGCATCCCCACTTCTTACCTAATAAATCTCTTGTAACTTTATAATTTTTAATAAATTTTAATTAATAGTAATAAACAATATACAAAACAAATGTTAGGAACTATGTTGATAAAATCCTTCATTCCTTGAAGTTTTTGTAACTATAAATTACACAAATTATATTAATAATTATATTTCATTTTTGATTTAAAAATGATGTTTTCTTTTAAACCAAAGTATTCATCGATCAAAAGTCAATGATTAATCTCTAAACACATGAGATTCATTCAAGAAGTTGATAAATCTTAATATATTTTTTTATATACACGAATGAGAGATCAAACCCATAATTAAATACTTAAGGAATAAGATTTGATTAATTTCTTTAGTTTATGTAACTTCTTGCACCTTTTTTTTTAAAAAAGACACACATATTTTCTTATTTTTAAATGAAAGTCAAACACAATTTTTTTGAAATAAAAGTAAAAATAATAATATCAATGTACTATGTCAATTAAAAATAAAAACAAAAACTAAGTGTAGCATCACTAAATTCAGAAATGTTAAACATTTTTTATTATATATAAATGAAAATACGGTGTCATGTATGCGCATGGTATGAGTCGGTGCTGATAATAATACGTTGATATCATCTGCATGTGTTAGGTACAATATGGGACACAACAATTTGCATTGACATAGAATATCTTATTTACTGTATAATTATTTTAAAACTTAAATTTCGATCACAATTTAATTTTAAAAATTATTAATTTAAAAGAACTTGTAAAGTAATTAAAGATGGAAATATTTCAAATAATATCATTTGGATCTTATTGTCTAACCCATATTAAGCACGACTTGACCTATATCTAATTTTTCTTAATAACACATGTCAAGTTTTTTTTTAAAAGAAAAAGCTTACTTATTAAAAAAGCTAAGTTTCAGATCCTGTAAAAAAATATTAGGACCGTTTGAATGATTGCGATTTTTAATTTTTTATTTTCAAATATATTTTTTAAAATAAAATATGTTTGATAAAAATAGAATTGAAATAATTTTTTAACTTAATTTTAAATATTTTAACGTTCATTTTTAAAATAAAAAAAATATTTATGAAATTAATTTTTAATTTCAAAAAATTATATTCTTACATTTGATAATGATTCTTAGAATTATCATCAGAAATATCATTATTATCATCATCATTGACACATAAATACTATCAACCATCATGCTACTAGAATCACCACTACCAATACTATGTCACCATGATTGAACCAAAAAAATGTTAAGGGGTAAAATTTTAATATTTGATAAAAAAAAGGGGTGAAGAGGAAAATTGGAGCATTATTTTTTTTTACTGGGACTAGAGCATTAAACTTGAAAAATAATATTTAATTTTTAAAAAAAAAAAATAAAGGGCAGCAAAAATAGAAATATATGTTGAAAATAAAAAAAATATATGAAAAATATAAATGTGTGATATTCTCAACCCTTTAATTGGTGGATTGTCCTATAAGCAAATAAAATAAATTACATAAAGTGAATATTAGAAGGGAGGGGGGAGAAAAAAAAAGTTGCCTATAAATATTAAAAAGCTTTTGTATTTTATGGGGTCGATACCCTGTAAAATTGTACCTAGTTTTGCTTGTGAGCATCTTTATCTTCACCAACACTAATATGATTATCAGTGATATAAGTATCATTGTTATTATTATCATTATTATAAAATACACTCTTAAATTAATTTTAATATAATTAAAACTAAGAAAAAGGAGCTGTTATTTATTTAAGTTAAAAAGCAATACATTATCATTATTTTATTGAGTTAAATTTTTATTATACTATTTTAAAATTATATACCCATTAGCTTATTTAGGAACTTAGACTAATTAAACTAAAGTGTGACAATCTTTTCAATTTTTTATTATAAAATATACCATTTCTTTAAATTAGTCCAAACTTTTGGAAAATGAATTTTTTAAATAATGCTAATGGTAATCAAACTGTTTTTGTGTTGATGTTGATTGAATTAATAATAATGTGACACAATATAATAGTAATAATAATAAATTAATGATAATATGACACACAGGTCATTTTCAGAATTACATGTTAAAATTCACCAGAAATCAGGCAGTGAAATTTTACTGATTTACCCCTCCGAAAACTTTTTCTCGGAAGTTGGGAATTGAAATTTGAGACATAAGCCAACAGAATGGAACATGACGTGATGATGGTGGGCATGATTGTCAAACAAATAATTGCTATGCATGTCTGGTGGGACACTTTGGTTGGTACGTTAGGATTTCTTAATTTTTTTTTCTGGTCACCATTTTATTTGCAATAATTAATTAACAAAATATGTAGTTAATACACTATTTTTAGTTAAAATTTTCATTTTATTTTCTATAGTTAATTACTTTGTTCACAAAGACAACTAGTACAAATAATTTATGTTTTTTGTATTTTTATTATAAAATATTATTTTTTAAATCAAATGAAATGATTTAGTTTAAAGACATTTTTATCTTTTATATATAAACATAAAACTTATTTTGTATAGTTTACATATTTATTCACACAATCAATCTAAACACACACTCATTTTCACAACTTAAAGACATTTCAATTGACTTTCAGTATTGAAATTGGCTTCTTTTTTTGTTTTAACGACAAGTGTTTTAGTGACAAATGCTTTAAATATACTTTGAACTTTGAAGGGAAAAACATAAGCATGGGTTGCTATACAGTTATATAATTCCTTCACCGACTAATGACTATCACTTTCATTTCTTCCCAAAAAAACCTTTCTTCGGATGGAATCCAACCAATGAATCGCAATGAACAAAGTGTAATCAAATTTTACAACTTTAGTTAGTCAATGGCCATATACAAACAAAGTGGGCAACACATATATTCTCTATCACTTTAACTTTTATTATTATAATGAAATAATATATAATCTAATGAATATAATTAAAATTTTGATTCACTTTAATGTAAGTTTCCCTATAGTTGTTGTAATAGAACTGACATCCTTGTCACCTAATAGACAAGAGACCTTATTAAGAATTACTTTTTTCCGTGATATGATGCTTAACATATTCTTATTTATAAGTATAATTCGTTGATTTTATATTAAATAATAAAACATCAGAGTTAATTTTTATAATTATTGTGTAGGATAAATTTATTGATTTACATAAAATTTGTTTAAAAGTTATATTAACATTAATTATTGTGTATGATAATCTATTTTTTTACACTAATAATGTATATCCACTAAACTCTTAATTTTGAGTAAATTCAAAATTTTCCTTGAAAAAAATGAAAGTAAATAGTTTTATTTTTATTACTTAACTTTTATGGTTATTCAATGTTAAATTATTACGTATGTATGTAAGGTAATACTTTAACTTTTATAATAATTATATTAAAATAATTATGATTTTTTTATTGATTGATAATGTAATTTTTTATAAATATTATATGTATTTTTCATAAGAAATAATCCTTTTCAATATCGTAGTTTAAGCTGAAAATTAAATATTATCATTTTCTTTTTCTTTATAGTGAGTATTTATATATATATATATATATATATGTGTGTGTGTGTATTTTAGAAAAGTACTCAAAAATACTCATGTATTATAGATTAAAATATATAATTTGGAAGATGAGATGAGTATGTTTGCTTTGAGAAAATATTTTTATTTTCTATTTAAATTTTAATTACAAAAGTATTTTTTAATATGTTTCCTAGTTATAAAATTTTGTATATGAAACATAGAAATTGTGTTTTACAAATCTTTGAAAATAAGAAACAAACTGAAAACAAGATAGGTGACAAATTCATAATTAAAAGTAGGATATAAAAAAAAATTCTCAAGGTAAACAAATGCATTTTCTCAATTAGACTTTTTTTTTTGTTTTTTCCATTTGGACTACATTTTGCATGCATACTATCCTCACGACTAGCCAACAAATTTCTCCCAATTATTTTAAGTTACTCTTATATTATCTTTATTTGAATACTTTATATTCTTAATTACTTGTTTTAAAATTAAATTTCAATAATATTTTTTTTGAAAAATCATATATAATTAAAAATAATCTTATATCACAATTTAAGTTATTCATTATAAATTTAAAATATAATTTATAAATCTAAAATACTTATTTATTACAAATTATAATATAAATTTATATAATAAAAAATATTTTTGTTACAAATTTAATTATATAAAATAAACATTTTTCAGTACCACATACAAATTAAAATATCATCAAAGAGTCTAACTCATTTGATTTAATAGAATGGGTTATTCTGAATCTCTATAGCCATTTTTTTTATACAAATAGCATCTTTGTGAGATACATTTCTTCAATTCTACTTATACAAAAACTAAAATACCAAATTATAATATTCCAATAAATAAAAAATTATTTATATTGATATAAATGGTTAAGAAAGGTAAAGTCAACTTACTGCTAAAAGTAATTAATAATAATAATGAACATTATTAATAAATAATAATAATGAATACATAGGGTATGTAAAACGGGGCCTGTATTTTACTTACCCAGTTACCCGTCTCCCGCTCTTACCAAAATCTCTCTTTGTAGCGGCAAACTTTTCCACCTTCTTCTTCTTCTTCTGCTAAACCCTAAAAAAAACCACTACCACAATTCAACCCTGCCTCCTCGTACACTCATGTGAATCTCCAAACATTTTTCCTGTCGCCTCGGGATTCTCCCACACCTTCTTTTGTCCACTAATTCAAACTCATACGCTCCCGCACACGATTTTCTTGTAAGTTTCTCATGCCCTTTATTCTCTCATTTTTCCACTGCTTCTAGAACCTTTCATCTGTATTGGACCTTCAGCTAAATGCCGCTGAATCTTGATTTTTTTTACTCTCCCTCAAATTTCAGCTCATGGGTCATTTTTGGTTCAGAAATTTACGTTAGTGAAAGAATTTTTTATTTTGTTTCATGGTGTTTGTTATTGAATTCCGCCTCAATGATTTTGGAAGTGTATCACAGTCAAAGGGCATGAGTGAAGTTTTGATTTTTTCTTTCTTTCTGGAAAGTGGGTCATAAGTCTTACAGTACCATTTTTTGTTTAATTTCAAAATTTGAATCATGTGTTTTATTTTGTTTTTTTGTGCAACTTTTTTTTTCTGGCTCTGTATGGTAATTTTATTAATTGTTTTCGGTTTCCTACTTTGGCAGGTGGTGTGTAAGATTTAAGGGTTTGTTTTGAGCTTTTGTTTTGAATGGACCCAAACTGCTGATTCTTGTTTATAGAGGAAAAAAGTGGCAATGGAGAGCTCTGCTGCTATGGAGGGTGGTGACAGGATTTACGATAATGGTAAAGACGATGCGAGTGTGGGCGATCACTTTGACATACTTAAGGATATGGACTCCTTTCTGGAGGACCTCGATGAGCGGTTGACTATATCTAGGATGGTGAGTGACTCTGTCATTAAGGGCATGGTTAATGCTGTTGAGGAGCAGGCGGCTGAGAAAATTGCTCAGAAAGAATTGGAGGTGGTTGGGCTAAAGAAAATGCTAGAAGGGATTCGTTTGGGTTCAGATGAAACTAAGACATTCTGGTCTTTGGTACATCGTCGTGAACCTGAAGCTGCTATGCATCAGTTTCCAGATAGTGTTGTAGGGCATGATAGATGTATAATGTCTGTAGATAGTCTTCAAATTGCAGTACATGAGCAGTTAAATCAGCTCGGGAAGGAAGTAAATAAAATTGGGGGGGCTAGTTCCATCAGAAGAATTAGTTCAGGTTCTGATTTGGTGGGTTTAGGTGGTATTCTGCAGGAGAATATGCCGGAAAAATGGATTTATGTCGATAAAGCTTTTGAAAACCTTAAAGATACCCTAGACACTTTCTGCAGAAGGATGGAGGATATGGATCAGTTATCAAGGGCATCGCTTTCTGAATGGCAGCAGGAGCAGGAGTTTCGTTCAGAAATTGAACGGATGGTGATCGGCAATGGTATCTGGGGTTTGCAACAGAAGTTTGAACAGAAACTGTTGGACCTCTATGACTCTGAAAGTAGAAATTGTTTTAACCAATATAAAGAGATCTCAAGTTTGCGTCAGGAATTGGATGCAATTTTTAAAACACTATCTGTTTCTGAAACTGGGCACCTTCTTTCTCATGGATCCTTGGAGAATACTGAGGAATGGTGTCATAATAAGAGGGTTGACCATTTCCACATGAAGCTTTCAACAGATCCTTTATCACCCTCAACTATTGAAGAAAATGGCAAACAGGAGGAGTCAAAGATTAACAAGCCTGAGAATTTGGATTCAGCCTCACTAAAGCACATGTCTAAAGAAGATTTGGTTACTTATATTACTAAAATGAGAAGAAACCACGAATCTCAGGTGCAAGAGAAGACTGAAGAGAATTTTTGCCTCAGGCGGGAACTTTTGAATTTGAAAGAAAGAGGTTCTTCTTTTCCATTGAAGAAGGACAAGGAGTTTGAGCTGTTGAAGAAAAAAATCCCTGATGCCATCTCAAAATTGAATGAAATCCTTGATGGAAATGAGAAAGTACATCAATTCAGTGAAAACATTGAATCTCTTAGCAGTTTAAAGGATAGATTGGACTTCTTACAATTGGAGAATCATCAACTAAAGGACACACTATCAGATAAGAAGAAGGAATTTAAGAGTCTATCTTCCCAGCTTTCTGCTTCTGTGGAAAAATTGTCACAGCAACAACTGACACAGAAAAAATTGTTACAAACCATTCAGAAGCTTGATGATGATATAGGGGATGCACATACTCAAGTTTCAGTTATTCAGGATGTATATAAATGTTTCTTTAAAGATATTGTGAGTGAGTTTAGATGCAGCACTGAAGAATTACATATGGAGAATAGTTTCATGCAAGAAATATATGAAGTAATATTCAAAGAAGCTTCCCACAGTGCTCAAGCTTCTGGTGGGTTGGGAATTGAGGAAGCTGAAATGGAGTCAACTATTTTGCAAGGGCAATTGGATATTAATCATATTATATTTAAAGAAACATTTGTGAATGCAGATGAAGCATTAAAATTGGAAAGTGCTGAGAAAGAGAAACTAAAATATGAAATGCTTATGTTGAAATCAGTAGTGGAGGAAAAGGAAAAGTTAATCCAAGGAGTAGCAGATGCTTTGGTTCTGGAGAAACAAAAAACGGAGTCTGCCTCTGAACAGTGTAACAGTTTAAGAGCTGAGATAGTTCAGCAACATAAATTAATTGCAGAGAACCGTAAAGAATTGGATAGCACTAAGGGTAACCTGGTGGCAGCTTTGAAGGTAATTGAACAATACAAGGAGCGAGTGCAAGAGCTACATCAAAATGTTGAACAAAGAATGAACAAGCTTAAAGAAACTGATGAAGAAAAAAGAGTGCTTTGTGCTCTTACACAGAAGCAACAAGAAGCACTAAAACTGATTGAGGCAAAACAAAGGGAAAGCAGGACGCAAATGGAATCAACCATCAATCTCATCCATAAATTGTTGGCAATGATTACTGATTTTGAAGCTAGAGTAAATAAAGATATTTCAAGAAATTGTTTGAGGTATGCAATAATTGTGTTGAGGTCCTTCTTTTTTATTTATTTAATATCACATTAATTTATGATAAACTACCGTATCTATGATTGTTTCTCTGTTTTAAGCTATTTTATGTGGTCTTGTATTGATGTAAGTGCTTAATCTTATGTGAACCAGCAAGTACATCAGGTGTGCAATTAGCTTTGGACTATTCTGAATGTGATGTGCATCTAATTGATTGAAGGAATAATTGGGTCAATCAACTTCAATATTTTTGTTTTTAAACCTTTTTTTGAATTTGTAAGTCAAATATAAATTTATTATATGTACAAGAAAAACTTATCATGTGAGCGGTAAAGATATTTGTTAAAAGTTTATATTTGATTCCAACTTGGTCTTGTTAACTGTTAATGCCCTGAAAATTGTGTGAAAAAACAAAATGCTTAAATTTCATATCCTTATATGCAACAAGCAGTTTTGAATCTTAATTTTGTTATTTTTTAAAATTCAGTTTAGATCCTTGTGGTGATTTGGCCAGAAACATGTCACATATGTAATAATCTTTGCAGGCTTGAAAACATGAGATCTGAGTTCCATTGGATCAAGAACAAAGGCAATGTACTTAAAACCATGGGTTTGGTGTACAAGCAAAAGCTAGAAACAAAATCTTCTGATCTCTCAAAGGCTGAAGCAGAGGTATGTAATCAGAAACATTATTGTTTTTTATTTTTTTTGTCCTGCTATTGGAAACATTGCGTAAATTATGTGTTTCTGAATCTTACTTTATGTTAATGTTAATAACTGTGTAACCTATTGTTGCTCCAATGCATGGTGATGCAATTGAATATCATTATTAGGTAGTGTTTGTGGACCTATAAGGAATTAGTTTAGGTGCAAAGCAGCTCTTGCGTCTAACTGCTTGGGATGAGAATGTGAGTTAAAATCTCAGGGAAGCACAAAAAGCTATTGGAGAGATCATGTAACCCTCGTGCTCTCATGGGCAAAAAAAGTCTCATGGGTGGTTCAAATGGGTTGTACTTGTGAGGACGCCTAGTGATATATCACCACAGGAGAGATAGAGAGACTGTTGGAAAAAAAAGTATATTGCAAATTAAGGCCTGTGTATGAGTGTAGCCTATTAGGTTTATGTTGAAAATTATGGTGAACCAAGACATACAGCTAATTCCCAACTTGAATAGATATCTGGACTTCATGAGAACATTATTTTCATTTTTAAGTAATTTCTATTTTAATGCTCCAGTCTTGTAATTGAGGCCACTTATATTTGATCTAAAGTACTTACATTGGATATTTACTTGAGTTTCAGGTTGATCTTTTGGGGGATGAGGTAGATACTCTTCTTAACCTCCTTGAAAAAATATACATTGCGCTTGATCATTATTCACCCATACTGCAGCATTACCCTGGGGTGAGAATCTGTCCCTTTCTGCATATTTCTTATTTCTACATAATTGAAGTGTGTATAATGTTGGCGTATATGATTTGCCAATGTATGTGATATTACTATAAAGATTCTATTTATCTTCCTGATCGTTTCTCCTTAGGAATGTAAAATTATTTTGAGGATATTAAAAGCAACTATTCCTTTTTGTGTTGAGACAATGAATACTTGACCTAAATCCGATGAAGGAAAATCCCAAAAGTTTGTCTTTAGGTTTTGTAGATTTGAAAATCTAGCAAGTATTTCATGCGCATAATATGATTTTTTTAATGTCATATTTACCTTTGTTAAGATGTTTTGTTAGAAATATGGCTAGAATAATCCTTATAAGACTTGGCCAATCCTCATCGGGTAGTTTTTTTGTTATAAAACATTGCATGTTATGTAGCTTGGACTTGGAATGGGAGTTTTTTTGTTTCTAACATACATGGGAATCCCTCATTCCATGAAATGAACATGGAATTGAATCACAACTATTGTGTATCAAATATGATATAAGAGAATATTTGGACAAGCTGTTAGTGTACTATCACCACCATAGGTGTACAAGTAGAACTGTGTAGACTGTAGAGGCAGCGTACTAACTCAACCCCACCATCCAGCTAAGAATTGTGTGTGATTAGATTGTTACTGATGAAGCTCCATGCGGAAGTTTTTACTGTCCAATTAGTCTTTCGCCTTGTAGAAGGTTCATTGAGTTGATTTTATATTCATGGATAGAATATAGTGTGTCTGTGCTGTTTGATCTCCATAAGTTCCAAACTCCCAATATAAAACATTTTCAATAATTATCCGTCAATTTTGCAGATTATTGAGATTCTGGAGCTTGTAAGAAGAGAACTGACTGGAGATCCTAGAAAACATGTTTAGTTGTATGTTCTGGCCAGGTAAATCGACAGACACCCTGTTGACTCAAACTGTATCTTTCCATGCTCTGGATTGGTAAAACCCAGAAGCAGTGATAAGGAATTCATCATCTGAAACCCCCCACATGATCATTGATCAACCACACTGGATGTGGAGATTGCAAGTAGTTTTTCAGGGAGCACCGTCATAGTGTTAATTGGTTCGTTTTTTTCCTTCTCTCTATTAGCTTCATCTATACAGAGATCAGAGATGCTAGAGTTCTGGTAGTTGGATTTCTTTTTCAATTTTTTTTTGGGTTCACCATGTCTATAACTGCAGAACAGTGTCAATGCTATTGCATAAATTATTTTAGTCCATGCTGTCCTCTGTTGAATTACTATATTGAGGGGCTATGTGCAAATTGATCCACTTGCTTAAATCTTCTAATGGATACAGGTAACGAGTTGTACTGTTGTACACACAATATAGCAGCTGGCTGATGTGTAGCTGCTTGGTTTTTGTTCTCCTGGAGCATAGTTTGAGGAAAACAGCAACAGAAAAGAATCAACAACTTGTGCAGTTGCTAACACACCGTTTTTGCCATACATGAATGCTTTATATCATACTAGGACACAAATTTGCCGCCCTTCTTTGTAATGAATAGCTTTTCTACATGGGCTAATTTGTACATGTTATTTTGTGTAATGTATTTCTAGATGGCTTATTGATAGTTTTACGTTTTAGGCACAAGTATATGATATTCTTTTGCATTCAGTGAATTGTGTTTAAAAGGGTTTTTATATAGTCAACCAATTACAAATTTGGTATAAGATGCTTTCATCTATTTATAATTACTTGTTCTTAACAGAGGATTGTGGAGGATAAAATGATTTTTATAGTCAAGTATGTGCAGAGGATGAAATTTTAGAAAAAAACTCTTATCTGACTTCTAATTTTTAAAATATATAGAGATATACAGGTAGTTTGGTAGGAATACTTTTAGAATTTAATTGTTCTTTTAAACCTAATGATTTAACGTTTTATCAGAAAGGGAGAATATACAAAATTCATATAAGGTCTTGTTGCATTGGCATTTAACATGAGAGGATTATTTATAATGTGTAACCTTGATCACTTAGGGTGTGTTTAGTAAGAGGGGTGAAAATGAATGAAAGTATGAAAAATGAAAAAGAATGAAAAAATATGAAAGATAGTGTAAAGTAAAATTGTTTGGTAGAGATGAAAAATGTAAAAGGGATGAAAATCTCGAATTAATGTAATTTGGTATGTAAAAAATGGACAAGGAAGGAAAATGATTATGCATTTTTGCATAATGAGTTAGACATGTGTTGAAGATGTGTGAGACTCACTTTCATATCTCCTCTTTTCTTTGTCACTTTTCTCTTCAACAGCATATAATGTTTCTTATCTCTTTTCTTACTTTTATCTCATTTCATCTCATTTTGGAGTGAAAATTTTATTTCATAGGACTCACTTTTTTGTTGAAAAATTGTACCTCTAATAAACATCTATCTCACACATTCATTTCTAAATCACTTTAATTTAATTGTATATAATATTTCTCCCTTTAAATCAAACATTTGTAAGAATGGATGTTTAAATATTTGTCCTATTAAATCAGGATTCGAACTTGTACTAAATATTTAATGATTTTTTTTTGTCAATATAACTTGAATACCATAATAATATAACAAATGCTTGCCTTATCTTTTTATTGTGTCCAATTATTTAACCTAAAACTTTATATATCTTAGACTTAAATAATGTATGTACAAGTCTTAGTAATGTTTTATTAATAAATCAAATCAGTTACTTCGTTATTAAAAGAGACTTATCCCTTATTAATATTTAGTGTAAGAAAAAAAAACGTCACTAACAAGTTTTATTATTGATTGAGAAAGATCTTTCAGTATCAATCAATGTCTTTATTGTTGATTGATGGGCTAACTAGCTTATTATCGATCCTTAAGCCAGTTAAATCTTATCATTCTCAAATTATTGGCTTTTGACCATACGATTCAACTTTGTATAATGTCAAAATTGAAGTGTAATTGAAAAAAATTAAAATTTTACTCTTAATCATACATATAAAATACATAGATAACGATTTGTATTATATTAGAAAAACAAATTCACATTATTTGTGTTTACTATCTCCTACGGGAATTAATAATAAATACTCCTCAGAAAAAAAAATTGTAGGAAAACAGTTTATCAGAAAAAATAAAGTTCATTTTAGTATCAAATGAAAAATAGTTTTAATGAAAATAAAGAAATGCTGGCAGAGCCAATGTATCTGGATACTAACATGATAAATTCGATGGTCTTTTTAATAATGATAAATTCGATGTTGATAAACAAGGGAAACGCATTTTTTTTGCAATAGTTTAAAAATATAGGCTGTAATAATAATATAATATAGTAGGGTAGCGGTGGTTGCGGTGAAGATAAAATTAAAGTGTTGAAGTGGTGGCAAAATAAAAGGACCCTAGCGGGGTACTGTGAGTACGGAATAACATAGGACAGTCCAATGCAGTACATGTTTGGTTTACAGAATTGAAAAAACATCACTAAGTAATTAATTTGAATAGCACTAAATTCAAATTTGTTAAATAAAGTTTTGTATTCAAATTTTACATATAAAAAAATGATTAAAATAATTTTATTAAAGATGATTAATTAATTTTTTTAATAAATATTAACTTTTAATAAAATTAATAAATATTCTTGTAACAAAATATAATATGTTGTAAAATAAGCGAGATTGAAAAAGGAAGTAAGGTTAGTTTGGGAATTGGAATAGGACAATTGCACAGCTCATCATGTGCCGGACAATGCCATGTGACCCACCTCATATCACAATCACAAATAATGGATTATGGAGCCACCCTTCCATTACTACCTCACGCTCTTGCCTATACATTTATTATTATTTTATTTTAAATCAAATACTATTTTATTTATAAAATTATTTTTTTTTAATCCTACGATTCATCATAGAAAAAAGCTTTTAACTATTCTAAAATTTAATAAAAAAATTAAGTAAAATTTGATAAAAAATTATTTATGTCAAAAATTAAATTTAAATAATTTAATTTTAACTTCATCATATTCATCATATTAATCATTTCTGATGAATTACTTGATTTATATAATATTTTCACATATTATAATAATAATAATAATACATGTCAATAAATATTTATACAATGGATTAGTATCAAATTTATATCCTATAACTCAAAGAATTAATATAACAGTATAAGATAATTTTGTTTTTGTAAACAACTTTATCTAGTAAAATACTTGTCTACATTCATTTTGTGTATGATATTTGTTAGAAACTTTTTTAAAAATTTTAAACAAATTAACCCATAAATTAATAATAGCAAAATTTATAGTAATATCAGATCACAAATCATTTAATTGTTATTAAATTAAGTTTAATTTTGTGTATTATTATAAAAAATATATACTCAATCAGAATTTTCACAATACGTAAAGCTTTTAAATTAATAATTATAAAATCCATAATCTTATTATATATAACTATCTGTACATAGACGATAAAGTAAAAAAAAGTTAGTACATTAGCTATTTTCTTCACAATTTAATAAACATTTGATAATAAACAATGTAAATTTGATCGTTATAAAAAAGTTTAACCTAAACTTTTTAGACGTCAAATCAAATCAAGGGAAAATTTTGCTACTGTTACCAATTATGGCACATCAGTTAGAAGAAGAAGAAATAAATAAAGTACCAATTAAATAGTCTCAGAATCTTGGCTTATTGTAAAAGATACAAAAACCAAACACACAGATGAAATGCAACTTTTCCAATCTGTTTCCAACCACACCCATGTTCTGATTTCCTTGTTTGTTTATTCAGGAAAGTGCCCATTTTGGGTGACATCTCTGATTTTTTTTCTAGTATTTTTCTCTGGATTCCTTATCACAAACTTAGCTAAGTTCTTGTCTTTTTTGTCGTTCATAGTGCATTGCCACTCCTTTTGCTTTGGTCCCTTTGCCCCTTCTTCAACATCAGATCTGAGTTCCTTGCTGTGTTGTGTTTGTTGGAGAGATTGATTTGGTTGTGTTCAGAAAAAGCTGGAGGTGGGTTTTCCTTTTTCATCTGTTTGTATTGCAGTGTCTCCCATGGTGTGGAAAAATGGACATTCACATGCCCCAGAAGATTGTTTTTGCCTAGTTTCCCATAAAGGCTTCAACTTTCATGCTTCCTTGTTCAAGATCTTGGAAAATACGAGGTTGTTTATGTGATTGGGAAGTGTTGGCGTTCTGCGTCTGTGTTGTTTTCTTTTTCTCTGTGTCTGTTTTTTTTTTTTAGCTTCCCATTGACAAATTTTGCTTCTTTTGTTAAAAAAGATAATTCAAAGGTCTTGTTGCTGGGGGAACTGTTACAATGGGGAGTGTTCTTGGGGAGGGACTCTTTGTTGTGCTGATTTTGGTGATGATGTCTTCGACAGTGAGCACTGTAAATGCTCAACCAAAGTCTATTCTCTTGAATTGTGGTTCAGATTCTTCTGTGAATGTGGATGGTAGGAGATGGGTGGGGGACATGGCCACTGATAACAATGTCACCCTAAGTTCCCCTAGTGTTGTTGTTTCCACTTCTACATCAAGTGGCAGTTCAATCTATGACTCTCTCTATAAAACTGCCAGGATTTTCAACTCTCCTTTGAATTACACATTCAAAGATGTTCAGGGAAGCTACTTTGTTAGGTTCCATTTCTGCCCCTTTGAGACTGATGACTACAATGTGAATGAGTCCTCATTTGGTGTTGTGGTCAATAGTCTGAAACTGTTGTCAGAGTTTGATGTTCCAGGCAAGATATCCCACAAGAATATGAACTTACTGAATTCTGGAAGGAATGCTAGTTCATTATTCTTGGTCAAGGAATATATTGTGGCTGTGAATGGGGATATGCTTTTGATTGAGTTTGTTCCGACCAGAAGCTCCTTTGGCTTCATCAATGCCATTGAAATTGTCCCAGTTGTGGGTGAGCTTTTTGCTGGCTCAGTTAGTAAGGTTGGTGGAAATGGTGGAAACTTGAATTTGCCGGGACGAGGGATGGAGACTATGTATAGGTTAAATGTTGGTGGTCCTGAGATTCAGTCCAAACAGGATCATGATCTTTGGAGAACCTGGGAAGTGGATTCTGGCTATATGATCACAGAAAATGCTGGTTCTGGAATTAAGAACACTTCTAACATTACATATGCTTCTGTGAATGATACTTCGGTGGCTCCTCTCCTTGTGTATGAAACTGCAAGGGCAATGTCCAACACTGAAGTCTTGGACAAAAGGTTCAACATGTCATGGAAATTTGAAGTTGATCCTGACTTTGATTATCTGGTCCGTTTACATTTCTGTGAGCTGGTGTACAACAAGGCCAACGAGAGGATATTTAGGATCTACATAAACAATAGGACAGCTGCAGATAATGTTGATGTGTTTGTGCGTGCGGGAGGGATGAATAAAGCATATCACCTGGACTATTTTGATCCTGTGTCGTCAAGGATTGACACTGTTTGGGTTCAACTTGGTCCTGACACAGCTGCTGGCGCTGCAGGAACTGACGCTCTCTTGAATGGTCTGGAGGTTTTCAAGCTTAGTCGAAACGGGAATCTTGCCTATGTGGAGAGGTTTGACATAGGTGGCAATTCAGGAAACAAATCAAAAGCAAGAGCTATTTGGGTGGGAGTTGGAGCAGGTGTAGCTTCTGTAGCTATAGTTGCACTTATAGTTGGTCTTGTTTTCTGTTTCTGTAAAAGCAGGAGGAAACAATCAAGTGATACCAAGAACAACCCTCAGGGTTGGAGACCATTGTTCCTCTATGGAGGGGCTGCTGTGAACAGCACTGTGGGTGCAAAGGGATCAGCGGGAACTCAAAAGCCTTATGGGTCTGTGGGCTCAACAAGAGTTGGCAAGAAGTTTACATTGGCAGAAATCAATGCTGCGACAAACAACTTCGATGACAGTTTGGTAATTGGAGTTGGAGGCTTTGGTAAGGTGTATAAGGGGGAGGTTGAAGATGGTGTTCCTGCGGCTATTAAGCGCGCCAACCCCCAGTCTGAGCAAGGCCTGGCTGAATTTGAGACAGAAATCGAGATGCTGTCCAAACTCAGACACAGGCATTTGGTGTCCTTAATTGGTTTCTGTGAAGAGAAGAATGAAATGATATTGGTTTATGAGTACATGGCAAATGGAACACTTAGAAGCCACCTCTTTGGAAGTGATCTTCCTCCTCTATCTTGGAAGCAGCGCCTAGAAGTGTGCATCGGTGCTGCGAGGGGACTTCACTACCTTCACACAGGAGCCGACCGAGGAATCATTCACAGGGATGTCAAGACAACCAATATACTGCTAGATGAGAACTTTGTAGCCAAAATGGCTGATTTTGGGTTGTCAAAAGACGGTCCAGCCTTTGAACACACCCATGTTAGCACAGCTGTGAAAGGAAGTTTTGGTTATCTAGACCCTGAGTACTTCAGAAGGCAGCAATTGACTGAGAAGTCAGATGTATACTCATTTGGTGTTGTGTTGTTTGAAGTTGTTTGTGCTAGAGCTGTGATAAATCCCACCTTGCCTAAGGATCAGATCAACCTTGCAGAATGGGCAATGAGATGGCAAAGGCAAAGATCACTTGAGACAATCATTGACCCTCTTCTTAGAGGAAACTATTGCCCGGAATCATTGGCTAAGTATGGAGAGATAGCAGAAAAATGTCTTGCTGACGATGGTAAGAGCCGCCCCACCATGGGAGAGGTGTTATGGCACTTGGAGTATGTCTTGCAACTGCATGAAGTTTGGCTCAACATGGACACTACAGAAACTTCCTTCTCTAGTGGTCATGCTTTGAGAGGTCCAAAAGATGGAGATCTAAAAATGGTGCATGAGCCTTCAAGTCAAGATGAAGAAGTTGGTTTTGATCACAAACACACAGCTGAATCTGATTGAGTCCAGCAGAGGAGTTAGAGAAATGAATGATGATGCAGTTTGAGTTCAGTGATTTCAGAATGCTAGTCAGTCCCACCATTGATTGAAGAATTGAAGAACTATGAATGACCCTTACAGCTAATATATGCTCTACATATTCTTTCTATTTGTTTTATTGAATTCAACTATTCAAGTTTATTGTTACTATTTTTCGGCTGATTTTTGTATACATGGTTGTGCAATGGACAAGTTACTATCAACATTTTGTCTAAAACTGGTTCCAAAATTTGTGATATGCTCTGGTTTTCTATTATGCAATTAAATTGTATTCCTGGATCTTGCTTCTTGAAAGCTAGTTAGAATGTTATCACTGGTCAATGCTGTAAATTATGTATTTCAATTTGTCTTTTGAAATCAGCATTCGGATTTTGTTGATTTGATTATGAATGAAAATCCTTGAACTTGTTTATGTAGAAAACGTTGATTGTTTATTTCCTCATTTAGTTAATGTTGATTACTTATTTGTATGATTTAACTTGTTTCATTTAATATAATATTTGTATATTTCACTAACACATGTATATATTAGATTATTGCCTGAAGATACTTTTTGAGATTTATGTATTCCATTAATCATATTGTATATCCTGCTTAAGAAAATCGTATTGTATATCCCATTTTTAATTGGTTATACTATTAGTCAATTTGTATTATAAATATGAGGGGAAAAACATTGTAATCCAATTTATTTTTTTATGCAAATTGAAAGGAAAGAAATTTGAATGAAGAAAGTACATTGAAAAGTCTTAATTTGTGGGATTAGTCATTGATGTAAGAAGCAAAAAGAGATGATTGGTAGAGGGTTTTAATCGACAAAGATGTTGAGTGAAGTGTCATTGTGTGTGAGCCACAAAGAAATCGATAATCAGGGATGTTACAAATAATATTAGAGTTTACCTCTATTCTAATACAGTGAGGTTGGAGTACGAATTAGACGAAAATTAGTAGACATGTAATACCCTAAACGAATCACACTAGAATGATAGAGATCTAGATGTTGTGCAGAGGGGTGTTTATGGATCTAGGTCAACCCGTGACCCAACTCGGCCTAATTATATTAGGTTGGGGTTTGTTAAGTGTTCGTGTCGAATCCAGCCCGACCTAATTAAGACCCGATCATATACAGGTTACATAATAGGTTCTTTTTTTAAAACTCAAGTCAACCTATAACATGCATTTAAAAATATTATTATATATAAACTAATTATTAAATACAAAATACATTAATTTTAGCTTACATAATTTATTAAATTAAAACACCAATGATTTTTTTTTCTTTTTAAAGTTGTTATTTTTATCTGTCTTGATTTTTTTTTGTTTTCTCGTGCTAACACAATACTTTATTTCTATCTAAAATAAAAAGATCGTATTAGCATTGAAATTATTAATTCTATTAGTCAAATATTGTCACAATTTGGTCTCTTTTAAATTTATTTAGTCATTATATATTTACAAATCTTTAGGCAATAGGCATAAACAAAGTATTCTTCTTAAAATTTGATTTTTTACATTTTAAAAAAAATATTCAGACCTAATTAACTCAACCCGTCCGAACCGGTTTAAGATTGGGTTGGGTTGGGCAGGTAAAAAAATTTGCGCAACCCGACCCAACACATAAAAATTTGATCGGGTTGGGTAACATGTTTAACCAAATCCAACCTAACCCAACCCGTGAATATCCCTAATTGTGTAGATACGAGATTGTACAATTGAGAATGACTTAAATGAAATAATTTCTACTATACATACCAATAAGATGCATATACTTTTTGATAGTCAATCACTTAAAAATTTTATAGTTAAGCGTTTTTGATTTGCAGTAGTTATGGAATGAGTGATCTTCTGAAAAGTTTCTCATAAAGCGTGTGAGCTAGAACAAAACGTGTTGGTTTGTGATGTCAATCATTGATCCTGAAAGTAAACATACTTGATTGTTGAGGTTTCAAAAATGACTACTTACGAAGGATTATGAACAATAAGGATGTTGAGTGAAGTGTCGTAGTATGTGAGTCACTGAGAAATTGACAATCAAAGATGTTACATGTTCTACAAGAAAGTAATTCTATAACTGGTGTTTGTGCTAATTTTGACCTCTCCTTGGGTCAAAGGATTGTTTTTTTTTTTTGTTGATTCTCCTAGTTCTGTTATTCCTATGTTGCTTACTAATAAGTCAAGCTCAGAAATTGTTGTGTAGTTTTGTTTTGTTGTTTTGGGCGTTAGCCCCTTTATATCATAAAAAAGGTTCCTAATTAGGAATGAAAAAAAATCAACATCGCAAATATTTATGGATAAAATCATAATGGATAGAAAATGGTATATCTAATGAATATAGATATTTTTAAAACCCATTTGTTAATGGGGGAAGGAATGGGTATCATGATACTTGTACATGCAGATACCTATTACTCGTTAATATTAAAATACATAAATATTTTTTATATACACTTTTTATTAGTACTTTATGTGGGATATAATTTTATTTGAATTTAGTGTAGTTTTATTTGAGTTTATATTTGTTAGATAATTTTACTTGGAGATCACATAATATATTTTTTAATTTTAATTTTTTTGTATTCTTACAAATTATTCATAGATATTTGAATAATTTGTGTTTTTTTAATATTAATGGGTACTTGCGAATACCTACATATACTTAAAAATTTGCGAGTATCCACTTAACGTTTAATGGAAATTCACACGAGTAATGAGATAGATACGGGATGGGTAGCATGTGACTATCAGCCTACCACCCATACCCGTCGCGCTCCATTGTCATTCCTACTCCCTCCAAGTACTAAAGACTAAAATTAAGACCTCTAATTAAGTTGAAATAACATACATTAATCAACGCGTTTGATGACAAGGAAACAAGTTTTAGTAAGAATATAATTAGAATATATACATAATATTTGTATTTATTCAATAAAAAATTATCAATTAATTTGTTTATTTTTTAATAATAACTTTAAAAATCATACAATGATTTATTTATAGAAAAATACATTTATTTCATTTCATTCAAAAAAAACTACATGGATACAATTTGTAACATGCGTAAACACTTTGTTTCTAACATTAAACCTAGAGGACTTAACTAAAGAATAGTTGAATTGATTTGTTTGTCTTACAAAACTTATCATGGAGTTTGAAAATTTAAGAGATATGATACATATCCAATAATTTATATAACATTATTTTATATTTTTATTACTCTATCATTTTATTTATTATATTTCAAATTTTCTTCTTTTCTCATTTTCTCTTTCCTTCTTTCTATGTTATAAGATTCATAGTATAAGTATAATGATAGAGGTGCAACAAGTTTGTCTAATAATCTTTTATATGAGATTGAAGGTCCTATGAGAAGGTCAAAGATTAAGAGGATGAGGATAAATCAAGCATTGCAAGGTCTAATTCTAAATATCAAAGAGAAAGAATACCATTGTGAATGAAGGAATGCACTTAATTAAATCACTTTCCTACAAATTGATGAAGATGTTTTATGGCCAACTTGAAGAATCATTTTGGAAGTCCAATTTACAAGACAAGAAGCACTCATGAACTGAGTTGATCAATTTTGGTGGACTATTAATATTGGACTGATTAGATAATAATTAAGTCCAATTTTTGTCATTTTATTTGTAGTACTACGAAAATTGGACTTAATTATTATCTAATCAGTCCAATATTAATAGTCTACCAAAATTGATCAACTCAGTTCATCAGTGTTTCTTGTCATGCAAATTGGGCTTCCCAAAGTGATTTTTTAAATTGGCCATAAAACATCTTCATCAATTTGTAGGAAAGTGACTCAATTAAATGTAGTCCTTAATTTGTAATGGTATTCTTTGTCTTTGATATTTAGAATTGGACCTTGCAATGATTGATTCATCCTCTTAATCTTGAACTTTATCATAGAACTTCCAATTTCAAGTAAAACATCATGAGACAAACTAATTGCACCTCTATAATATAATTTCTGAAAAACTAATCATAACTGCTTCACACTTAGAGTGTGTTTGTTTATGTGTCCTTTATGCACGTCTTATTTTAATTTCACGTCAAATGAGTGAACAATACGCGAAAGCTACTTCCTCCAACTTGAGGCAACGCACATCTTTAATGCAAAGTTCAACTCCGAAAACACTTTTGCTCTTTGAAAAGCGCTGCATCAATGTTTCACCTTAGGAGACCTTGATATGGTTTTTCCCAAGTGAGAGTCGTTGTTTGCTGCATCGTGTTTGCTTATGAAATATTTCAATGAACATGGAGCCATTTGTTTAAGAACTGCAAGGTTGGGGGAATAGAAATATTTTCCAAAAAGAGCATATTTTTTAGTTAATAATCTAAAAATTTGTAAACTAATACTAATAATAGTTAAAAATTAAAGTAATCAACCATTTGAGAGATGAAATATAATTTTGATAACGTTAACTCATTTAAAATAAAATGTGAGTTGTTGTAAATCTTATATACGTATTTTTAAGACCTACAAACAAAAAAATATTAACAAAAATCATATTCATATGTTGATCCTTAAATCATTTTATATTTGTAGCAACTATAAATCTTAGAAGATGATATATACATATACATATATATATATATATATATTATGTTACTAAAAAAGAGTTATTTATAAAGAGTTTAAGATTTTTGAGGATCAATAAAATGTGTCAGAAGTTTAGTCAATTAAGAGTATCCACAGGATAAGACAAATAACTCTGTCAGCATAATAAATATGTTTAATAGCTTTGGCAAGTTCTAAAGTATGTTATAGGTCACTACTTTAGTTTTATCTTTAATTAAGTTTTAGTTATATCTGACATTTAGATCCGGAGCTTTGAATGTCTATAAATATGTACATTAATGAATGAAAGAGACATCGGCTGAAAATTTCAACCTTCATTTTATACTTAACTTTCTATTTTCTCAATATTCTCTGATTTCTCTTCATCCTTTCCATACTACATATCTTTCAAGATTATGAATAAAGATAAGTATATGATATCTTGGCCAATAATGGCTTTGATACCACTAATATAAGGATTTATTCTAACTATTGATTAATTGTGAGACATCTGATCTATTTAAATGATAGTGTTTATTTAAACAATAAATTACAAAATGGTTTTGGAATTCATAAGTAACAACATGATAAACGAAACTTGGGAAATAAATAATTTGATAATAAATCTCAATAATGAATTATATATATATATATATATATATATATATATATGAGACTATTTAAGAGGTTGAACTTAGTGTTATTCAAATCAATGATTTATTAGTTTAAGAAAATGATAAAGATTATGTTTGAGAAATCATTTTAGTTAATTTCTAATTTATTTTACTAGTTGAAAAATTTGTTTGATTGTTCGGTAGACAAACTTTTTCTTTGTAGAAAATTTTGAAGTAAGTTTTTTAAAACACTAACTTATAACTTTTAATATTTTCTTATATTTTTATCCTCAATATATTTATCTATTTTCCTAATTACCATTTTTAATCAAATAATGGTTTTATTCTTTTTGTCATTTTTACACTTTCCAATTACTTCAACAACTAATATTATGTCATTTTTTACACTTTACATTTACTTCAACAACTAATTTTATCGAACACTTATAATTTAATAACCTAGTTTTTCAGTTTCCAACTTTCAACTATCAGTTAGTTTTTCAACTAGTTTTGCTGAAGATAGCCAAAATATGACAATTTTACACATTTGAAAGATCCATTAAAAAATTATATAATCAAATATCCAATTATTATTATTAATAGATATTTTATTAATGCGATGTAAGGCAAAAACAAAATGATTTAAATGAAACTTACATCAAAATTTTGAAATAATTTTTTTAGAAAGAAGTTTGAACAAACAATAGTTATTGGCTCCAACTTAGATCGCTCAAGTTGACTCGTTGGTTCAGACATCCAACTAGTCCAAGTCACATGTTAGATTAGTTACACACGTTACCCAATGTGACTCGATTTGATTCGATGCGACCTAATCTCGAACTGGTGACTTGACAAACCTATTGACTAAGCTGATCATACATTTTCTAGTTATTTTTGGTTAGTTAAACAACATCACTCATCTTAAAAAATTTAATTTATAACTGATAATTGTGTTGTTTATGTATTTGCTTTTTTTTTTTGTATCATACGTAATATCATCTTAAAATTTGAGATGATAAAGTAGTTGTCGGTTTTTATTTTTTTCTGATTAATTTGTGTGTTATTAGAATGTGTATGTCATTATAAAAGCAATGATATATATTTAAAATTCTAACTTAAGATTGTTTATACTAAATTAAAAAAAAATATGTTGTATATTTAAAATTTTAAACAAAATGATAACTGTACTTTTAAATATGTTAAATTTTACTAAATTTTAAATCTATAATGTTACGTATTATAAAATTATTTAGATTTTTTTTAATATAAATCAAGTAATACAAATCAAGATGACTCACTAGATTGAGGAGTGACATAGTGAACCATACCAAATCAATAATCGGTGCGAGTCATAACATTGGAACATACATAAAGAATAAATAAATAAAATACAGTGAGCATCTTGTTTGGCTTTCCCTTCATACAAAACCCTACAAGCCACGAACTTGAGATTTCTAAGACCCTCTCCCCCTCCCTCTCGTACTTCATCGGAACCTAAACCCTTCGCCGCAAAAAATGCCTCCCAAATCTGCCAAATCCAAGGAAGCTCCAGCTGAGCGACCCATCCTCGGTCGATTCTCTTCTCACCTCAAAATTGGCATTGTATGGGTCTTATTCTCTCTCCAAATCCACAAACTTTCGATTTTGACACTATTCTCACCTACCCTTTTGCTATTACAAAACTGGGTCCTCCCTCTTTCAGGATCCCCTTCATGCTTTTGATTGACTTTTTTGTTTCCAACTTGCTGGTTGTTATATGATAGTGTCAGATAATAGTTGTTATGCATTGGAACCTGAACTGTAAACATTTAGTTGCTGTCCCTTTGTTTTTTTAAAATGCTTGATTGAGTTAGTGAATTGAAAACTTTAGTTTTTCATGTTAGTTATTGTTCCTCCCTTGTTCAGGTTGGCTTGCCAAATGTTGGAAAGTCTACTCTCTTTAATACTCTCACCAAGTTGGCAATACCTGCTGAGAACTTCCCCTTTTGCACCATTGAGCCTAATGAGGCGCGGGTCAATGTACCCGACGAACGGTTTGAGTGGCTTTGCGAATTATTCAAGCCAAAAAGTGAGGTATGTAATGGAAGTTCACTTTTTGTTATTAGTGAATCTGTGGTGGCCTTGTTAATTGAAGTTTACCTTTTGTTAATCTGTTAGTTAGCTTATACTCAAGCTGATTCCAACTTTTAAATATATTTGTTGCACTTGACATCTTATGTTAAATGTTTGTTATTGATGGATTAGTCATTCTTTCCTGTGTCGGGGTGTGTTTGTTGGCATTGTAACCTCAGGTCTCGGCTTTCTTAGAAATCCATGACATAGCGGGATTGGTCCGAGGTGCTCATCAGGGGCAAGGATTGGGGAATAGTTTTTTATCTCACATCCGTGCTGTAGATGGCATTTTCCATGTTTTACGTAAGCTGATGACTAATCTTCTTTGCACACTTTTTTTGTTAGTGCTGCATTATGAGTTTATGACACTCTGATGTCAATTTGGGAGTTATTAACCTAGACCCTTGCTGCTTGTTTAGGTGCATTTGAGGATCCGGACATTATTCATGTTGATGATACTGTTGACCCAGTCAGGGATTTAGAGGTCATTACTGAAGAATTGCGGTTGAAGGTATGCATAATTAGCAACTTTAATTTGTCGTAAAAAAGTGGCTTTTGAACCAACAATTTTTTTTTTTTGATGAAACATGATTTGTATTGATAGTTTGCAAAGCATGTGCTCTTTTAAGGGGGGTTTCCTAACAGATATATGGAGCAATTGGGTAGCTTTGCTCCATTGTATCAGTTTTCTTCTTTGTTGAACTTTTTTTAGCATTAACGAGGATAAAAGGAGGATTGCTCATCCTCCATTTTGTTGTAATTTCTTCATTTAATCCTAATGAATTTATTCTTTTATGTAAATATAAAACTTATACCTGTTTGATTGATCTGTTTGTATACTGTAACATAACTTCTAAGCCTTCCTCCCTTTGCATATCATTCCAGGATATTGAATTCATGGAAAGAAAGATAGAAGATATTGAGAAAAGCATGAAGAGGAGCAATGACAAGCAGTTAAAAATCGAGCTCGAATGTTGTCAAAGGGTTTGACTTTATCTTCTGAGCATTATATGATTCATTTTTACCCGCATTGATGAAATGGCCATCTTTTGTTTTGTATATTTATATAATTTGCACTTTACTCCATTCCTGCATCCTGCTGTATTTGCCAAAATAAACTGGCACAATTTTCTTGTAAACTCACATAATTTTTCTGCGATTACTTAATTGTCACTGTCACGTTTTTTCCTCTTCTCATTTACGAAAATTATGGTGGGAATCTTCATGTCTTCAGGTGAAGGCATTGCTTGAGGAAGGAAAAGATATACGTCTAGGGGATTGGAAGGCTGCCGATATTGAGATTTTGAATTCCTTTCAGTTGCTAACTGCCAAGCCTGTTGTATACTTGGTAATGTTCTCTCTCCCGAGTAGAAATTTGTTTGACTTTGGAGTGCAAAAGTCCTTATTGTTTATTATTTACGAGTTAGTACTTAGCAATGCCTGTTGAATACTATTTCAGATAAAAATACCTCATCTTTTGTTATTAATGTTTTTTCAGTTCTTATTATGGCTTTGAGGTTCATATTAGTAGGCATGAAAATGGAAGAATGATACTAAGTAGCTGATGCTGATATTTTGTTATTAACCTTTGCTTCCTTTCTCTACTTTGCCTTCTTTTTCTTTCATACACCCAACAACCCTAGTTTATGAAACCATCATTGTATATGTGCATGTGCTATTTGACAAATGAAAAATATTTAATCAAGAAATCATTGAGTTAGTAGATTATCTGTATATTGTATGGGCAGATAAGCTGTAATGTATGTCTTTTGATACTGTATTTTATTACAAATTATTTCTGGGAATAAAAAATGCATATTAGTGCTGTATAACTTTGGAATATGTATAGATATATGTTCAGAGATGTCTCCATTTTTTTTTCATGTTTGAATACAATTTGACACTGTTTGAATGTGGCTCAACAAACTATGATAAGATGACTTGGATAGAAGATTGATTATGTGATTGCTTGTTGTGATTTACTCCAAATTATGTTTATAAGTGTGTGAATGGTTCAATTTATTTTGAAGAAATAATTGTTTATTTTTGTCAACTTCCTGAAAGAGCTTTTGAAAAAAATGATTATTTCCTTAAATTTAGTCTATGTTTGGATTGATGAAACAAGATGGGACAATAGTGAAATGGATTAAAATGGAATGAAGCGGAATGGAACATAATGGAAGGAATAAAACCTCAATTCCATTGTTTGGATATGTTATGGTGGTATGAAACAAAATTCCAATTCCATCTCATTTCTCCTAAATTGGGGTGAAAGAAAAATGACGGTAAACAATGAAATAGGATGGAATAGGTTCTGTTAGTTTCCACTATATACCATCCTCATTTTACCAATCTAAACAGTGGAACATAATACCATTATATTCCATTCCCTTCCATTTCATTTTATCCTCTTCCACCAATCCAAATCCTAAGTGTTGATTATTTCATATCCAAAGGCATCTGCAGCCACACAAGTTGGCAAATCATGTAATCTGCTTCAGTATATCTCATTTAATAATTCTTTCCTTTCTCCCACTCTGTGGGTTATGAACCTGTCGTTCAAAATTCATACATACCTTTTATCTGTGAAGACTTCCTTTCACTCATGCTTGCACGCAGACATGTTTGCATATCCAAGTAATTTTTATTATTTAATTTTGTTTTCCTGGGCATTAGATATTCCAAAATTTTCAGAAGTTGCCTTATCGCCATTTCTGTTGTGTCATACCTATAACATTTCTATGTTGGTGCTTTCTTAAAGTATTTACCTATTCCATATTGTTCTTTAGTGTCATGTACTTCAGATATATTTATATGAAATTTCTATCTCTTGATACCTAAATTTCATTCACAGGTTAATATGACCGAAAAAGATTACCAAAGAAAAAAGAACAAGTTTCTGCCCAAAATTCATGCATGGTATGCATTTATGTTTGTTTTTTATTTTATTATTTTCTATATCCTTTTTCTTTCTTTCATGAATCATTTAAACCTTGTCTCTCTCCATGACTACCTCTGTACTAGTATGAAGGATGCCAGAATTGGGTGCAAACTGCAAACTATTCTATATATTTATGTGCAAAGTATTCAACAAGTGTGCACTTACAGTGGCCTTTGTACTGAATTTTGTGGTACTTAACTTAGATGTCCTTTCAAAGATCTTCCTAAAAATTGCGTTGTGTTCTTGGCAAGGTGTAAATGATGGGATGGAAGAATGTATCTATGTTTGGTCTACGATTATGGCTTGATGCACATAGGATATGCCAATTTTCATTCATAACATTCCATTCCTGGTTTTGACTCATATTAGCAATATCCCAGGTAACAAGAGCACAATGCAAGAGTGGGTGTAAGTGAGTGCAACTGCAAACTAATGAAGGCATCTTCTTATAGTTATAAATTATAATGCAGGAGGTGCATCTCAAGTGCACCTTTGTAATTTATTTTAAAATTATATGTCTAAACTATTTATTATAAGTAGAAAGATTGAACTGCAACTATGTGCTCTTCTACACACATAAGCTCAGTAAATAAATAAGAGTAATTACTGGCTTAATAGATCTAATTACATTCTAACAATTGCTGCTAATCAATTATAATTTATAAAGATAGATGACTTGCATTTTACATATTTTTCATATGCTAAATCTAACACTATCAACAAAACTTTCAAGAATTTACATATCCTTTTGTAAAATTATCAGTTTTCAAGTTTTAACTATTATAATGTTTTCTATAAAAGACAATTTTTGGAAAAGAAAAATGAAAGTTTGCATAATAACAAAATCATACTTTTTTTTAAAATACTGTAAATATGATTCTGTGGCATCAAAGAAGACAAGTATTGGATGCTGACTGTACAAGTCTCATTGGGAAAGTAGACTGTAGAAGTCACATCACATGACTAGTGGATCGCCACCCGGCAGCTTGTGCTGACAAATTGATCTTACTGCTGAGCTAGAATTTTTAGGATTTGAGTTGATCCCACATATGCTCTAAAGTAGGGATCCACACTACTAGGTTATGGATTGAGAGCTTATTTATCAGAATACTGTAGCAGCCAACCGAGGAACACCTCTGTTCATTCAGCCACACCAACTGGCTGCATGACAATGGATTTCAATTCATGTCGTTGTTAAATTGAAATGATATTGCAGGTTGCAGGTTATAGTATTGTTTCTGTTTGAATTTGAATACTAATGGCATACTGCTTTTCCGTGAAAGCAGTGTAACCTCTCTACTTGTAGAAGAAAATCTTAACTAATTTGGCACATTTTTGTTTTTCCTTATGTAACAGTGTTTACTTCTAATTTATAATTTATTTTCTTATTGTGCCTTATTTTTTTTTTTTCCTTATTATTCTGTCAATGCTTGGTGTTTGTAAGGTGGAAAAAGAAATTTAATTTATCATTGGATACCTATGATCTTCAGGGTCCAAGAGCACGGTGGTGAGACTATTATTCCTTTCAGCTGTGCCTTGGAAAGGAATCTTGCAGATATGCCACCAGATGAAGCTGCTAAGTATTGTGAGGAGAACAAAACACAAAGGTCCGTTCAAAGTATTTGTTGTACTGCTGTTAAATGTTTGATTGCAAAATTAGTAACTCTTTTATGTCTTTACTATGGCTAATGTGCGATTTTGATCCCCTGATATCTTTTTCCACAAATTTAATCACTCAATTCTTTTAATTGCTATAATCAAGTCTTTCCGTCAGTTCTTCTCTACCTAAAACCCTTAAATCCTTATTTTCTACTCAAAATAATCACTTTGAACCCTTTTCCGTGCAAAACCCACTAATCAAAGCATTAAATTTACCATTAGACTTTACTATTAAAAAATTCAGGGAAGGTGTCATCTGGATTATGATGCAATAAATAGGCTAAAAACATGGTATTAATTTAAGAATAACTGATAAAGGTTCTACTAATAACCTGTTTGCTGTTCTCATATTTGCCAAGTTTTTTTTATTTCAGTAATTCTGTGGGGGCATTATTATTAATTTTTTTAAATCTGGCTTTTGGGCTGTTAATTGATGGAGTACCAAGATTCATGAAGGGAGAGGGGGTTATGGTCGCAACTTGCAAGTACAAAGTAAAAGACACTGCTTAATGTTTCTTTCAATATTTTTATCATGATTCCCTCTCATTGCACTTCTTTCTTCTCGCAAATAATATTTGTAGAGAGATTTGAATGCAAATCTTTGCTATATACTTTATGTCTTTACTCCTTTTTTTGTGGAGAATTTCTTATTTGTACTTTTCTTTCCTCTTTCTGCTATAAAAAATGTACTCGTCTTGTTAAATAAAAAGCTGTTGATATTTTTTTTTTTTTTTTGATCAGCAAAAATATATTATATATATGAGTAAAAGATAGCTACAAGTATGAAAAACAAAAGTAGTCCAAGATATCAAAACCAAAACTATGGCAACCTAATACATAGAAGACATGAATTAAAGAGCCATAGCAAGGATGGACATAAACCCCCAAAACAGGTGATCTTAAAACCTCCCGAGTACAAAAGATATCCCTAAGGTTGCAAGACCAGACATGAAACGACATGTGAAAGCCTTTCTCCATGTTTTTAGTCCACCACCAACAGAAAAAGAGAGCATCATCCATCAGCTTTTGGCTGTTGAAACTCCCATTTTGGAAAATGATATTGTTTCTGTGTCCCCAAATAGCCCATGTCAAAGCTAGCCACCAGGTCAACCATCTCTGCGAGCATAGCCCAATGAGGGAGTATAAAGAGTGTTGGCTGAAATGTTCAACCGGGTGTAGGGGTAGTGCGAAAAAAGCTTGGAGTTTTCTTGGAGTTTTGCAACTTTATTTTGACTTTTGAGTATCATCATGTTAGAAAATGAGTTACTACCCTTAATTCTGGTTAGTCTCTATCTCAGTCCCATAGTAATCAAATGGCTGATCCAGGGCACAAGTCTATCGCCTAATGGGGTGGAAGAGAGAGAGAAAGAGGGAAGGGAGAGAAATAGGTGACAAAGAGAGAGATAAGGAGTGGGAAAGAGAGGAGAGAGAGAGGGCGGGGGGGGCAGAGAAAGGGAAAGGGGGAGACAGTGTGTGCACCAAGGCTTTGGGGGTTAAAAGAGTTCAGTGATGCCGGGAAAGAATAAATTTTCAAAATTTTCATTTTAGGTGTTATTTGAAATACCTTCATCTTACTTGGAAAAAATCCCCTATAAAATCCCCATCATTTTAAAAATTCTATGGAATTGATATCCAAACAAGTCATTTGATGTATAGTATTTTAGAATTTAAAATCTCTTAAAAATTGAACTCCTCTCTCAAAACTCCCCATCCAAACACAAATGAACTTCTGTGCATGTACACCATGTATCTATCCTTTTGAAGTGTTCTGAGAATCAGCAAGGACCCATTTTAACAATTTGAACACACATACCTTTTTGATCATTATATAACTGCATCAATAGCTTATTCCAATTGCTTTGCTATTTGCTAGTACTTTATCCCTTTTCACTACAAATTTTAGTTGAATACTCATTAACATTGAAGAATTGATATGTAATTATATTTTGTATTGTATAAGCTTGGTGGAGGGTTAAATCCATTAGTAGTTCTATGTTCCAGTCATTCCCTTGTTTTAGTTCTTTTCCTCTTCCTTTCATCCCTCTTTTATTTTAGCTTATTTTTTTCTCTCTTTTGTCTTATTTTCACTTTTTTCTTCCCCTCTCCCTTTCTCTTTCTTTGTCTTATTTCTGATCTATCATTGGGTTTATCTACCACCTACCCCAATTAACTTGGGTTAAAGGTGCTGTTGATGTTGATGATGATGTTGATATGCTACTAACATGTTACATTCTTCATTTCAACAGTGCTCTTACCAAAATAATAAAGACTGGATTTTCAGCTATTAATCTCATTTACTTCTTCACTGCAGGACCTGATGAGGTAATGTATCTGCATACCTACTTTCTTACCGATAAAAGTTGTCTTAATTTTTATAAATTTGCTCTGATATTTGTACAACAGCCTCGCCAAACTATAATTTTTTTACTTTCTTTGCTGTTGATTGTTCAGATTGTGCTCAAATATAAATTTTATCATGCAAAAAAGATTTATTATTGTAATTGGATATAAAATTTACAACTCTATAATTAATTAGCTTTGTTATGATAAATGATAAATATATAAAATTACTATAATGAATCTTTTCATTTTTTCCCAATGTGCATTTTATCACTTCTTAATGTCATTTGGTGAACACATAAAATTACTTAGCCTTTATTATGCATATGAAGGAGATTGACATCCATAGATAATTTGATTGATTGTCAAGCAGTGATGTTGCACTGAGAAAGTAACTAACTATTATGTAGAATAGTTGTTACTCTGCCATTCCACAGTTCCATTGTGTCTGAGATGCTGTTTCTTTTGTGTGTATGATAACTACGATTGCAATGTCTACAATAATTCACTAACAATTTTTTCTATACTTTCTCCATGTCTAACGTCACGGCATTTGTTGCCTTTCATCAATTAAATTATCCTTTTGGGTGTTCTCAGGTTAAGTGTTGGCAAATTAGACGCCAAACAAAGGCTCCTCAAGCTGCAGGAGCTATCCATACTGATTTTGAAAGAGGATTTATTTGTGCTGAGGTGAGTTCATGAATTTTGACATATCTTGATTTTGATCTGCCATATTCTTCCTTCCTACATATGATTGCAATTATTGGTCATTATAATTCTATAACTTTTGATTATATGAATTCAAGTTATTTGTAAAGGCTCAATTGCATCCCCCAACATGACCATGGGATCTTAAGATGTTGCCCTTTTTAAGAAAAAAAATGATTAAGAATACCAAATTCCTGAACAACTTCGCATGTCTGATAAGAAATGCAATTTTCCATTTTGGTTTGGGCAAGACCTTAGCTAGGTTTGCCCAGCCCATTTTCTGCATGACACATTCTTGAGTAACTCAAATTGATGCAACCATGTTTCGTTTGGGAAATTCGTAACCACGTAATGCTACTTTTGATGCAAAGAGAGCGCAATTCCATTGAATAAATTAATTAGTAAATAGGAATAAGAATCCTTTTCCTGTTCCATTGTTTGGTACAGTAGAAATAAAATGCCCCATGGTAAATGATCGTGCAGTTTGGTGCATGGGATATAATATAGATTAGAGTCCAAAGTGATGTAAATCACTTAAATATCCCTGACGAGAAATAAAATAAAATTTGACTTTTTTTCATATATATTTTTTGTTATATAATACTAATATCATTTTTTTTATCGGCAAATGTTAGTTTTTTGTAGCGAGAGGAATTGAACCCCAAACTTTTCCTCCCTCCTTATACCACCAAGCCAACATTATAACTCCTATAATACTAATATCTAAATTTTTAAAAGGTTAATTAAGATGAAATTTTATGTGACTTAATAAAATAAATCTTGATGGTACTTTTTTCTCTTAATGATTTTTCTTATAATTAATATGTTTTAATTATGGCCATATGCTTTGTGATATTGATGCAACATTCAGATAAATGTTAGCATATAAAACTATCTAACGAAATGAAACCAATAGATCTGAAATGAAAATTATACCATGGTGAAAACTCCAAGGTCAAATATCTAAAAGACAAAATTACACCACCATAAACCCATAAAAACTTTTCCATTGGTATCATCTATTTTATATTAAATTATGAGGTAACTTGGGTTGTTTTATGAATTACTTAAGGATATATTAGAAAACATGCATGAAAATGACATTGTATGACTAAAAAATATGGAATTCCCTAATCTCCTTTTTTTGAACCATAGCATTCCATAAATTTGTGGATGAGATTCAGAATAGGAATGATATTCCTTTTTTTTATAATAAACATAGGAATCCTTGGATTCCAAGATTGAATACAAAACAACATTCCATTTCTTCACACCAAGCTTAGCATAAAATATTTTCTCCATGATTCACATCAAGAAGCTGATTAACCCTATGAATTTACTAAAGGGTAAGAATCAAATTAAGCCATGATATTTGAAATTGGGTCTATGGTAAAACTGTTAGGCCACAAATTAGGGAGGTATATGTAGCAAAAACACATGGCAAGTACAGGAAGAAGCCAGAATTAGTAGTTGGTACCTGTAACTGATAATTATCAGTTACAGTAGAAGGCTTGTTAGCTGTAGCCACCGGTAGTCAGCAGTCACAAGTGAAAGTCAGTTAGCTGAGTCAGCTATAAATAGCAGATACCAAGTTAGTTAGGGGGATTTTCTGCTGGTAATTGGATTGGGAGACTAGGCTCATTTCCTAGTGTTGTAATCAGAAATACATTCAATAATAGAAACAGAGTTCCATCTCTATCACTGATATCAGAGTGAGGCGATCCTGGGAGGTGCGATTGTTCATGGTTGGAACGCGCGGAGGCATGGAGGCTCGATTAGAAATGTTGGAGAGAGGTTTCGAAGGTCTGATGCAGACGAGAGAAGACGTTGGATCGTTAAGGAGAGCGATGGAGGAAGATCGAAAAGAGAAAGTCGAATTGAAGGAGACGATTGGCGAATTGTTGTCGACGGTGAGAAGTCTCTCACTGCGAGTGGAATCGGGAAGCGATAACCATCGCGACGGCGAGAACGGAGAACGTGAGCGCAGGAGTTGCAATCGCGACGGTGACGAACGCTCCGGTTATGGAAACGGCTACAATGGCGAACACGTCGAACGTGACAGAGGTAGTAGCGATCGGAATTTTGTAATACGTGAACGGGAGGAGAGGTGGAGAAGATTAGAGATTCCGATTTTTAACGGCGACGATGCGTTTGGATGGATTAACAAAGTGGAGCGATATTTTGATGTAAAAGGAGTGGAAGAGGGAGAACGGATTCAAGCGGCCATGGTTGCCATGGAAGGGAGAGCTCTTAACTGGTTCCAATGGTGGGAGTTCTGCACCAAATATCCAAACTGGACAGAATTTAAACGTGCAGTAGTCCAGCGATTTAAACCAGCCATGAACCAGAGTCCTTATGAGCTGTTGTTGAGTTTGAAGCAGAACGGTTCAGTAGAGGAGTACAGGGAGAGGTTTGAGCTGTATGCAGGGCCATTGAGAGGTACAGAACCAGAGTATTTGAAGGGAATTTTTTTGAATGGCTTGAAGGAAGTGGTGAGAGCAGAGCTAAAATTACATCCAGTTAATTCCATTCCAGAATTAATGGATTTAGCTCAAAGGATTGATGAAAAAAATGAGCTGCTAGAAAAAGGAAGAATGGGAAGTCAAAGAGGGATGGTAGCTGCCAGAAATTTCAGTTCAAATAGAACTGTTATTTGGGAACCTGGAATAAAAAATTCGCAAGCCACGGAATCAGTTGCAGTGGGTGATTCTAATGTGGTTAAGAATAGTGGCTCATATAGGGGCAGACCATTTAGAAAACTGTCCAATGCTGAATTTCAGGAGAAGGCTGAGAAGGGGCTATGTTATAGGTGTGATGGGAAGTTTGGACCAGGTCATGTATGTCCAAATAAACAATTTCAGGTATTGATTATGGCAGTAGAACAAGAAGAGAATGAGGAGGTCGAAGAAATGATATTAGAGGAAGAAGAGAAGCAGCTTCAAAACATGCAGTTATCATTGCATAGTATAGCTGGCCTGACTTCAAAGAGATCTATAAGATTGTGGGGAATGGTTGAGGGTAGTAGAGTTATGATTTTGGTGGATTGTGGAGCTTCACACAATTTTATATCAGCCAGGGCAGTAGAAGCATTGCAGTTGGCAATAACTGAAACTCAACCTTATACAGTAGAGGTGGGAGATGGTAGGAAGATTAAGTGTAGAGGAGTGTGCCGAGCTGTCAAACTGCAGGTACAGAACTTGCAAATTATTCAAGATCTGTTTGTTTTTGAAATGAAGGGAGTGGATGTGGTCTTAGGAATGGAATGGTTAGCTTCTTTAGGAGAAATAAAAGCAAACTTCAAAGAGCTAACATTGAAAATTCCTAAGGAAGGTGGAGCTGTGATATTGAAAGGAGAACCAGCTTTTAGTAGATCAGTAGCTTCATTGAAGTCCATTTTTAAAGCTATGACAAGTGAAGGAGAAGGATTTTTATTGTGTTGTACAGAATTAAAAACTGTTGAAGAGGAGCAAGGGGTACCTGAATGGATGGAAGGGGTGCTGCATGAATTTAGCAGGGTATTTCAAGATCCCCATGGTCTTCCTCCCTCAAGGAAGCAGGATCATGGCATTGAATTAAAGAATGGAGCTGAAATCACTAATGTGAGACCTTATCGATACCCACACTATCAGAAAAATGAGATTGAAAGACTGGTAAAGGATATGCTGAGTTCAGGAATTATAAGACCTAGTGTTAGCCCGTATGCAAGCCCTATTATTTTGGTGAAGAAGAAAGATGGAGGCTGGAGATTTTGTGTGGATTATAGGGCCCTTAATAAGGTCACAATTCCAAATAAATTTCCTATACCAATTATTGAGGATTATTAGATGAGCTGGGAGGTGCTGCAGTATTTACTAAGTTGGATCTCAAGGCTGGCTATCACCAAATAAGGATGAGAGAGCAGGATATTGCTAAAACTGCATTCAGAACACATGAAGGACACTATGAATTCCTGGTAATGCCTTTTGGGCTTACTAATGCCCCTTCCACATTTCAGTCCTTAATGAATCAGGTGCTGAAACCTTACTTGAGGAAATTTGCATTAGTATTTTTTGATGATATTTTAATATACAGCAGTAGTGAGGAGGAACATGTTAAGCATGTGAAAGCTGTGTTAATATTGTTGCTTGAGAATGATTTATTAGTCAACAAAAAGAAATGCAGTTTTGGGCAGCATAAGGTGGAGTATTTGGGGCATATTATTTCTGGTTTAGGGGTGGCTGCAGACCCACAGAAGCTAGAAGTGATGAGGCATTGGCCTATTCCCAAAAATGTGAAAGCACTAAGAGGATTTCTGGGTCTTACAGGCTATTATCGAAAGTTTGTCCAGAATTATGGCAAGGTGGCTAGACCTTTGTATGACTTACTGAAAAAGGATGGGTTCCAATGGAATACAGAAGCAGAGGAAGCTATCAATAAGCTTAAGGCTGCTATGGCAGAGCTTCCTATCTTAACTACTCCTGATTTTTCTAAACCTTTTACATTAGAAACTGATGCTTCTAATAAAGGATTGGGAGCTGTATTGATGCAGCAGGGTAGACCATTAGCCTTTTGGAGTCAGGCACTGTCATAAACAGCTCAAAGAAAATCAGTTTATGAGAGGGAATTGATGGCTATAGTGTTGGCAGTTCAGAAGTGGAGGCATTATTTGATGGGCAGAAAATTTATTATTTTGACTGATCAAAAGAGCTTAAAGTTTTTGACAGAACAAAGATTAATGGGGGAAGACCAGTTTAAATGGACCTCCAAATTAATGGGATTTGATTTTGATATTCTGTACAAACCTGGATGTGAAAATAAAGCAGCAGATGCTTTATCAAGGAGGATGTCGTTTTCAGCAATTTCCATGATCAGCTATGATGATGAGGAGGAATGGGAGGTAGAGACTCTAGCTGACCCAAAACTGAAAACTATTATGCAGAATTTATTGGTGAATAAGGCTGCACATCCAGGCTATTCCTTACAAAACAGAAAGCTATGGTACAAAGGCAAACTCGTGTTATCAAAGACATCTCCTAAGGTGCTTAAATTGATGCAGGAGTATCATAATTCAGTAGTGGGTGGTCATTCAGGTTTTTTCAGGACCTTTAAGAGGATTTCTGCCTTGGTGTATTGGGAAGGCATGAGGCAAGACATTTTGAGATTCATAGCTGGTTGTGAAGTTTGCCAACAAAACAAATATCAAGCTTTATCACCAGCTGGATTATTGCAACCTCTTCCAATTCCTACTCAAGTTTGGGCTGATATTTCCATGGACTTTATAGAAGGCCTCCCTAGAGCACAAGGAAAAAATGCAATATTGGTAGTGGTGGACAGGTTAACCAAGTATGCTCATTTTTTTCCCATTAGCCATCCTTTCACAGCTAAGGATATTGCAGAGTTATTTGTGAAGGAAGTAGTGAAACTACATGGGTTTCCAGCCACAATCATTTCTGACAGAGATAAGATATTCTTGAGTCAATTTTGGAAGGAATTGTTTAGGAGTGCTGGTACAAAGCTGAAGTTTAGTTCAGCATATCATCCACAAACGGATGGCCAGACGGAGGTAGTAAATCGAGGGGTGGAGACTTATTTGAGGTGTGTAACGGGGGAGAAACCCAGGAGGTGGCCAGCCTGTTTGAGATGGGCAGAATTTTGGTTTAACTCAAACTATAACAGTTCAGCAAAGCTCACTCCTTTTAAAGCTTTGTATGGTAGAGATCCACCTCAGTTATTGAAGGGTACTACCATTCCTTCAGTGGTTGAAGAGGTAAATAAGTTGACTCAAGACCGAGATGGATTATTGGATCAGCTGAGACAGAATTTACTTAAAGCTCAGGATCAGATGAGGAGCCAGGCTAATAAGCACCGGAGAGAGGTTACTTGGGAGAAAGGAGATTGGGTTTACCTTAAGCTACAACCATATAGGCTAAAGTCTTTGGCTAAAAAGTTGAATGAAAAGCTGAGCCCTAGATTTTATGGCCCATACCAGATTGAGAAAGTGGTAGGAAAAGTGGCCTATCAGCTGATTCTACCTCCTGACAGCAAAGTACATCCTGTCTTTCATGTGTCTTTATTGAAAAAAGCCATTTCCCCTGCAGTAAAACCTCAGCCTTTGCCATCTATGTTGACTGATGAATTAGAATTAAAGGTTGAGCCTTTAGCAGTGACAGCTGTGAGGAATTCCCCAAATGGTACAGCAGAAGTTTTGATTCAGTGGAAAGATCTTCCAGAATTTGAAGCCACTTGGGAAGAGGAATCAGTCATTAATCAACAATTTCCTGCCTTTCACCTTGAGGACAAGGTGGCTCTTTTGGGGGGGAGTATTGTTAGGCCACAAATTAGGGAGGTATATGTAGCAAAAACACATGGCAAGTATAGGAAGAAGCCAGAATTAGTAGTTGGTACCTGTAACTGATAATTATCAGTTACAGTAGAAGGCTTGTTAGCTGTAGCCACCAGTAGTCAGCAGTCACAAGTGAAAGTCAGTTAGCTGAGTCAGCTATAAATAGCAGATACCAAGTTAGTTAGGGGGATTTTCTGCTGGTAATTGGATTGGGAGACTAGGCTCATTTCCTAGTGTTGTAATCAGAAATACATTCAATAATAGAAACAGAGTTCCATCTCTATCAAAAACCTACACTGTTCACAGTTAGATTATGCATTGAGATTTGTTTAAAAATCATTGATCAGGTTTTAATTTTCTAATTAGGAAGAGGTACTGCATAATTCTCTTATTTGAATTTGCAAATTGAACAGTGTGTCAATGATTAAAATTTAAAACGGCTTGCCACTATTTTCGTGACCTATTTTATTTGGCATAACCATTCCACTTGAGAATGCATTTTGTTCTCTTCACTGGTTTTATAGTTTAACTTATCATAATTGATCCGTTTAATTTTTTTCATTTTGCTATAGATATCTTTTCTGTTTCAATGACTTCTGTATTAACTAATATGTTCAATCTTGCAACAACTGATCTGGGCGACTGTTTCGTGAATGTTGTTTCAGGTGATGAAGTTTGAGGATCTAAAGGAACTTGGTAGTGAGTCAGCTGTGAAGGTATGAATTTATTCTTTTGATGCAACGTATTGCTGTTGCTTCCTAAAATGTTGTCATAGTGGCCAGCATCAGATTGATAACTAGGTTAACAAAGAAAAAATATGGGAATATCCCATATTTTTAGAGGATTTGCTGGAAAAGTGTGGAAAGATCCTTACTCACCTGGGCAAGTTGAGATAGAAATTCAGGTCTAATAGCGTAGGTTAATTTGTCTAAAAAATTGAGATTGAGGAAATCTGCTCAAGCTACATGATTTTATTATGTTTAAACTTGTTTAGCACTTGCATTTATGGTATTATCTTGGAAATTGTTTTAACAGAGTCTAATTAAACTGAATAATTTGTATTTAGTTCCTTTTTTGAGGGAGGCAAGAACTTAATCTAGCGGAACTTGAATTGATACAGCTGTTTAATTAGGACCTTTTACAGAAGAGTCCATAAAAGTCCTATTTTGGGATTAAACCAATCTCTGAACAGTGGAGAAGGTCGTCTAGAGAAGGAGGTTCTATTTCTTAAGTAATGATGAACTATATAGAAATGAAAATAAAAAAGTTTGTAATGCGAGGGTAATAGATGTTGTATTTGACTGGAGAAAAGTATCAGGGCCTTTTGAGAAGTTAGTTATTTATTGGTGTAGTAAATTTTCTTTTCTAGTGGATCTATGTACTCTTGGAAACTTCCAGTGACAGTTTTACAAGAGCAACTACTGTGCAAATGTCTTGTTCTAAATTTTATTGTACTTGTGTTAATTTTGTGAGGACCAGATTTTGAGTTTGTTTCTATCTTTCCTTTCAGCAATTTCTTTGAAAAGAATAAAGATAAAAAAAAATGATGAATGCTAAATTAGTCCCTTAAAGAATTATGCATTTAGCTGAATTAGTCCGTCAAAATTATGTATCATTGACAAATTAGTCTCTGAAATAACTAACATGCAAATGGAGGAAACTTTCAGAGACTATTTGGCCTCTAAAAATTTTCAGAACCAAATTATCAACGCCATATATACTATTAGAATTCTCAAAGTAACTGCTTTTTGCAAGATTTTAAGTAGAAAGTGTTGCACTTTGCAGAAAGAAATGCATTTATCTATGTTGCACAAGGCACATAGGATTTCTTAACAGGAGTCGGTTTGACTATATGTGCTCAATTTTTTATTGTTGGGTTTCTGACTTTTGATGCTAAATGCACTGAATTTAGGTTATGCGCTATGCATGTGCACTGATTGCTTTCAGCATATGAAACCTTTTCGTTTGTGTACTGTGCTACCATGTGCTTCCAAACATCTAGCGTTCCCCGTTGCACTCTAATGTGTATATTGCTTCCTTCTTTTAAAAACCTAACGTTTTCTTCTACTGTTTTTTTAATGTGTGGTCTTTTAGGCTGCTGGAAAGTATAAACAGGAAGGGAAAACGTATGTGGTCCAAGATGGAGACATTATATTCTTTAAGTTCAATGTTTCTGGTGGGGGCAAGAAGTAAAACCAGCGATTCATCTCAAATAGCAGAGCTGATTTTGCATGGAGTTTGTGTTTTATTATAGGTGCCTACCAATGTTGCACAATTTGTAGAAGTTTGAAAATGTAATTTTTGGACCATTTTCAATATTATTTACTTATTTTGGCTTATTAATATCTCTAGTGGATTTTGACCTCTCACCTATTTCCATGATTTATCTATGCTATGCTACATCTTATAGCGGTTTTGAATATGAGTGTTGATGAGTTGATGCTTTTGTATGCTGGGTCAATTAATTTAATAATAGATGGGTGCATTCACGTAAATTTGATGGACTGGGAATTTTGCAGTTATTACTTGCCAGGGAATGGCCGAATTTCTTTGCTTTGGAAACGCATTCAATGTAAAAGAACCGTGCGTTTAGTTCAACCTTGAATCATTTATTGCATGTTTGATGATTACGCAAAAATACTTTTGAGGCAAAAGTGTTTTTTACAAAAGGATTAGGACTCTTGTTTTTACTTTCATTTTACTATTATCTGCTGGATTGCATTAAGATGGGTGTTATAGTAATTTTAACTGCAAATTAAACATGTATTTAAAATTTAATGTGATTTGTAGGCGAGTATTTACATATTTAGTATTGACTCTATAATTGATTTTGAATTAAGTAATCAAATAGCTTATACTTACAAAAAAAGTGTGGCATGATTAGTCTTTTGGTTTTTAGCTGAGGGATATTCTGATTCATCTAAAAATAACTTATACATTATACTATTAACTTGCCTTAATTATATTAACTTGTTTTTAAAATAAGAACATAAAATATAGTATTTTAAATATGGTTATACTTGAATAATATTGAGAGAAAATTATGCTTTATTTTAGATTTTTTTTTAAAATTCAAAAAGTATTGAAATACGTTTAAAACAATTGATTATAAAAGATTATAAAGCATTGGAGATTAAGGTTTTCACTCTTTGTAATTTTCAAATAGGCACATTACACACAGCTACAAATAGTCATGTTTGATGTCTATTTAGTTTGAAGTCTATTTTACATGTTTGATGTTACTTGTGGCCAGAGCCTTGGCCATGACAAGACAAATGAGGCCATTGCCTTGGTGTCCTTTTCAATGTCTTAGTTTATATATATATTATCTCAATTATTTTTTTGAAAAAATAAAAGGCAACATAAGACCTGATAAATAGAATGCATAACTTTAGTGAAGAATTTTATTTACTTTAATGATTACAAATATAATACAAACTCATTTTAAGTACCCGATTATCGAATTCGTATCCACGTCAGTACAACAAACCATTTACCAAGGAATTTGTTCTGTGTCCAGTGTACCACTGTACCAGGATGCAGTAAAATGCATACAACTGGATCCTTCTTTCTTGTAAATTGCAGGGAGAAAAAGAGTGCAAAGTTTATTTTTATCAATTACTTTATTAATTAATATCACTAAATATTCAGTGAAAATTAATTAATATATATTGATAAATATCACTAGTATTAGTATATGAACTTTCAATTTATCCGCTCTTATTTCCTTGCTTATAAACTTTTAAGTAATTTATTAGTTTCTAGTTTTATCAAAACACACTCTTAATTAATTATTGTCCAATTTCTCACGACTCATTGTAAAAAGAAATTCACACCAACAAGGCTAACCACACCCCCTCCCCCTTCAAAATCCATATAATTGCATGTTTGGTTTACGATTTGAAATGGTGCGACATGAATTTCCATGTAAATTTAATGAATAAAAACAAAATAATCATAAAAGAAAGAATTTTAATAAATTACTTTTACTTCAAATATAATTTTACAACAGATTTTTAAATATGCTGTTACGAGTCAAAGAAGTTTGGACCGAGGGAAGGAGAATAATAAATCACCAGTTTGCATTTTTAATATTTTTAAAATTATTTTCTCCTAATGTAATTGTAATGGCCTAATGGGTGCAAGAAATTCATTCCATTCCAAACTCTTTTATAATAATAAATTAATGGATTTAAAAATTAATTTTCTATCCTTCTCAATAACTATGATTTATTTTCCAGAAGACGTTATAATACCCGAATTTAATGTGCCCGACGTAAAATCGTAAATGATGTGTCTTGAAGCTCCGAACCTCTCTATCATTGCAGTCAAATCATACATGCTGAAAGTCTATATGTTTATCACATTTGGTGTCCTCCTGCATTTAATATATAAAACTACTTAACTTAATAAAAAAAACAGTATTAGCATTTTTTTTGGTTGAAAAAAAACAGTATTTGTGCAGTGTGAGTGTGACGTTCTCACAAATTTATAATATTTTAAGAAATTCTTCCACCAGCTGCTGAATACAAACAGTGAAAGTCTGATCAGATGATGAAACCCACGTCAAGCCTAATTTATTAGGAGACAAAAAGTTAGGTGTACTCTGAAACCAGTTTGACTTATTTTTAGAATATAAGGTTTTAAATTTAATTTATTCATTTTATCTAGATATTTTTTTTATAGAATTAAGACTTAGTCAAATCTTTTTAATATTTTTTACTTGACTTAGATGTCTAAGATCTTTAAATTGGTCAATTTGTGTATTAAATAAATTTAAGTTTTATATAAGCCAAAGGGTTTGAGTTTTTAAATAAATTTTAAAATATGCATAGCAAAAACAATATTATATATTTTCAACAAGTTATCTGGTTAAACCTAAAGAAAATTTTTAAAATATGAACTTTTACTAACTTCATTTTTTTTAAAAAACTTTTACCTAATTTATTAAACAAATTAATCAAGTTAGCCAACTTCATATAAATCAAGTTGTAACCCATAATACTTATTTTCACCTATTTAATTTATGATCTATTTTTTATACGTAAGAATTGAACACATATATTAAAACACATTAAATTAAATTTGTGGTCTATTTGGTAAGAGAAAAAATAAATTGTATAAAAATAATAATAAAAAGGATAGATGGAGATAAGTAAAAAAAATGACAAAATTTAGGGGTATTTGATTTGAGAGAAATATAAAAAAGAATAAAAAAGTTTTTTTCATAGGGTATATTTCAGGTTGTTTTAAATAGTAGAAAATGCTTAAAACCATCTAAAAATGTGTTATATTTACCCATTTCTAATTGACAGAGCTTGCCACAAATGTGTGCTATACATTGTCACTTTTTATTTTCATCAAATTTTGTACAAAAATAAAAAGGTATGAAAGTCGTAACTTGTAATTTATCTTTCTGTATATTTTTATTCCATCAAATACTCTGTATTTTCCATCTTTTATTTATTTCCTTTCCCTCCTCCCTATTTTCAGTATTTTGTCTCCATTATTATTTCTACCAAACACAAACACACCCTTCGACTCTTAGAGGAAGTAATATACGAAAGAATTCATCTATTTCTCTTGTATGCGAGCGAGTCAAGATGGTCACATGTATAGTTTTTGTTGTAAAAGTTTAAAATTAAAATAAAAAACTTGTCTCTTTTGCCATTGTTCTCAAAAGAGACAATGTTCTAAAAAAAGTAGTTTAGTTCTTGAAGTAATAATAATAATCGCTGTTCTAAAAAGGCCTTAAAAATAGTGAATCTTACCATCACTGGGATTTGAAGGCAATCCTTGTAAAAATGTACTTGAATTAAATAAATGAATATACTTTTTTTTTATGGGAGTAAGAAGTGAATGAATATTTATTGACATTTAAGGGGCACAAAATAAAGTTTAATATTCCCACCGACGTTATACAACCATCCATTCTAAATGTCCAATGACATGAGGCAAAGATATTGCCCCTTGCAAGTTGCATCATGCTATGTGCATATGCTACCGTTATGCGTGTGCGTGTAGTCTTCAATTTTCGGTGAAAGCATTGGAAAAAAAAGTAAGAAAATTATGAATAGTTACAAGGATTAAGGGAATAAGGAAAAATAGGAAAAAAAATTGAAAATGGAAGGAAATGATGTCAGACATGAAGATCTAAAATAATCTTTTGCCGTACTGCGTATGGATTTGGGTTTTCCTTGTTTTTCTCCAACTAAATTACAATTTTACATTATAGTAATTGGTTAATCATTTGATTACAAAATTATTAATTAATATCGATAAAAATAGATTCATAATTTTATAAATTGATCATTTTGCATTAAATCCATCGATATGGTTTAGTGAGATAATTTGTATTCGATTGTCATCGTGTACAAAATTTTCTTGGACTAACTACAATCATACACCGCAAACAAAATTAGTTTATGAAATAGTGGGTTGGAGAAATATCAATTTGGCTTGCGATTTTTGTCTCTAAAACCAAACAAATCACAACACTTATACAACTTTTTGTGTGTTATGCATTTTATAATGTGTATACCACTTGCCTTTTATAATATTATGTATACGACTTGCGTTTAATTCTTTATTCATATAGTGAAAACCTAATTTTTCTCCTAATCAAACCACACTCATGCATTTGCCTCACTGTTGAGTGCTACTCGATTGTCGCCTCTCACCTCTCATTGTTGAGTGACCTAACTACTCCTCCCTCTTCATTGTCGACTTGTTGTTGTCGTCTTGCCGATAGTCTACCCCCATCAACATTGTAAGCATTCTCTCCCTTTGCTCTCATCGAAATAGATGTTGAAACTTATTATTTTCTTCTTTGATCTCCTTTGTTGTGGGCGATGTTGCACACACCTTTTGCCATTAGCTACTCTTATGTTTTGGCCTCTTTAGGGTTATTTACTTGGCAATTTTGGCTTTTAATTTTTTTTTTCAAATTTGGCTTATAAATTTCGTATATTAATTTATAGTCATGTTTCAACTTTGTTATCATTAAGGACTTATTTGAAATTGTAAAATATATTGAGTAAATGTGTTCCTTACATATTCAAAGTTATTAGAAATATTTATTTGACAATGTGATATCAACATTGTGTAAGTAAAAAAACAAAAATGCAAAATCGAACTAAATTAAACCAGAGAGTATCCAATTAAAAAATAACATAATGTTTCACAAATTTATTGAGTTTTATAAAAATTACTTAAACATCATATTTATTATTTAATTTTTTTATTAATTGATAATTCAAACACATTTTACATAGAAACTAAATTCTTTATTTTTTGTGCTAACTATATTTAAGATAAAACTAATATAGATACAAGAAATATATATATTTGTTAAAAACAATTATTTATATCATTTAAGAAACATATAATCTAAAAATCCCACACAAAATGAGTGAAAAGTGGAAACCATTTTTGACTATGGTGGTGTGGCTGATGGGCCATATTATTGGCACAGGGCTCCTTAGTCCATGGCTGATGGACCCATTCCCTTAACATATCTCCATTAGAGTGTTTCTTCATACACCATTCACTTTTTCTAATACACCATTTTAAACAGTGC